>OY804578.1:133678667-134278667 GCA_963680875.1 Bathymodiolus brooksi
GAGGAAAGTTGGATGTGTCGTCGAGAATAAACATGAATTTCGTCAATAAATATTTGTTGTTCGTACGTATAAACTAGATAGGAATGAAGGGAAATCATTTTTGAGACGAGGACAAGCGAAGGTCCTTTTTAAAACTGGGGCGTTATTGTAAAATATCGAGTCGAAGCGAGGATTCCCTCTTTGTATTTTGACGATTGTTTCATACCTTTATGTATATATAAGTAATACGGCAGCTGGACCTAACAACTAAAGTTATTAGAACGAGAGAGTTGTAACATATGGATAAATGGTTCAAAGATATACTTCCAGACAAAGATCCATACCATAAATCGCGGGAGGGACCAAATGAGGAAAAAGGGGGGTCCGGACTTCAAGTGCCTGTGGGTCGGATGACCGTAACACACATATTTTTTTTTGGCCTAAAGGAGGAAGATTTGGAGGCAAAAAAATCACACACTGATGAGGATTGATGAAAAATGCTATACAAAATTTAGTTTTGTGGAATTTAACGGTACTTTCAACCAACATCTTTATAACACTGTAGCGGTTGATGAATAAACGGAGAAAATCACCAACAAACTTTCCTTACCTCGACAGTGGTGGTTATGATTAGGGTTATGATGTTTAACGCCATTTTCAACAATATCTCAGTTTTAATGGTGGAGGAAACCGGAGTACTCGGAGAAAATCACCGACAAGTTGCAAGTCACTGACAAATTTTGTCACTTATTGTTGTATCGAGTACACCTCGCCATTTTTTTTTTTTTTTTTTTTTTTTTTATGCCTGCTGCGTTCTTGCTTGTTCCTTTTAGTTAGCATCCTTTTTATTTTTAGTTCATTATATTTTAGTTAACATCCTATATTTTTTAGTTGATGTTTTTACTTTAGCTTTCATTCTGATTTCTAGCTTGATTTTATACTGCTTTTCGTGTCAGCATGTTTGTGTATCAAGTATCAAGTATATATGTGGATATGTATGGCTTGATGATTTTAAATTAATATGTGCTTTTTTTTATATGTGCTGTATGTTGTATGCATGTTATGTCATGTATGTGTTGTTCAATGTATAGTCGAATTTAAAAGCTCGTTAGAGCTTGTGTTATGCTTGTTGTACATGCTTCGACTTTAAATAAAGCTTATTTATTTATTATGAACGGGATTCGAAATCACAACTTTAGTGGTGATAGACACTGATTGCACATGTAGTTGTAAATCCAACTATCATACGATCATGACCACGATGACCCCTAGTGGTAGTTAGAAAAGATGATATTCAAGTAAAATATTAAAAAAAATAATCATGCCTTTAAAATTAAATTGTCGACAAAACATCCCAATACACTATACATTGTCATTTTACCTTCACCATCTTCTGCAGTTCTGGGCATTGAAAACAAAATACCCGTCGGTATGAAATAACAAATTGTGTTTACGATTTCTTTTACTGTCCGCTGATCTATTAAAGTCAAAATGAGCTCAAATATTAACCGTAACTGCAATTATACAAAACAAAATTAAACCACACTTGGCTGTTGTTGTCCATGAGTAGCCCCCTTACAAAACAGAGTTTGACCGCCCTTCCTCCATTTAAGATGCCCGTTGTTAAGAAAAAAAAAAGAAAAAGAAATTTCTTTAATTGCTTATTACTGCCTAATTTTAAGTAAACAATTTGATAAAAAAAATCAGATTAAAATTATCTTCTCAAAAGCCAGTGTTTCAAATGAAACTAGATGGGACTGTTTTGTTTTATTGTCAATACATTTCAAATATAATTCACTTACATCTAGGACAAGACAACAATTTTATTATTTATTGTGTAAATTAGTAAAAAAAAAAGGAATAAGTCTGAAATAGGAATATAAAGAACTAGAACGACCACTTAGCTTTAATTCCTAAGAAGGTATTATTTTTACTCCATTTCAGAAAGAGGCGTGAACCGGTCATTTGCATTCGCTTTATGTTTTTTTTTCAATTGTAATCTAGAATCAAGACTAACACTGACTGAAAACTGCAAATGTGGATAGATTTATTTATTTAAGATTTTTAGAAAGTAAGGTTTAAATATCATTTCCATCAGAATAATACAAATCGTACCGAATACAATTACTCCTTAAGGTCGTAGCACTTAAAATGAGAGTTATTCTTAAGTTAGAATTAATTGGGTATTTATAGTCTTAAACTTCCAATTAAAAAATCTTGATATAATTGGTCAGTTTTTAACAAGTGCAATATATACATCTTGACGACAATTGACACAATACACAATACTTGATATCTAGAGAAAAGTTTTTACTGTGATATTTAAAGATAAATAGTGTTTGATTAAAGTGTGTTAATACTCTCCGACAATCAGGTGAATTTTGGAGTATCTTTACAATACTTATAATGTTTGATCAGAGATTTTAAATTTAAAAGAAACCCTTTTATACTAAATATTTCAGAAATTTAATGAATTATGAAAAATCGCCTTTCAGAGTGGTATTTGTAGATATGCAAATATATACATGAAAAAACTTGTTACTTTTTGTAACTTTTTTTTAATTAAGAATTTCACCATTTTGGAGGAAAATGATTTTTTTTTTATAGAATTATCATACAGCAAAATAGGAAGTTGTCCATGCTCTGTGACCATATGTAACACATATATTAAAACAACATTATTAGAAACTATGATTTTTTTTAAAATTTAACTAAGAAAATTGATATATTATCTTAACTGAATAAGAAAGAAATTTAGAAGAATTCTTGAAATAGCAATAAAAAAAATGATAAAAAAATTAAGATTAAAAAAAAAATAGACAGTTATAACCTAAATTTAGATCAAGAACACCATAGTTAGAAATTGAACTGAGAGGATACCAAACAAACATATACCAAAATATCATAAACATTGTAAATCTGGCAAGATAGTTGAGAACAATTTCATTTTTTCTCCATTATATAAAATCCATTTTGTATTAAGGGAAGGATTTCTTTATAGAATGAAATGTTTAACACTATCTTATGCATTTGAAAAAAATAACTTTTATTTCAAAATCCTAAATCAGAACTTTTTACCACAGACATCTAGGCCGTCATACAATTTTCTAACATTTTTTTAATAACATGATACATTTTCTCCTATCTTGTGTTTGAACCATTGATATTTTTTTTATTTATTTTACTCATATACCACTAATCCAGGAATTTCTTGAATAATGGACAGGATGGCTAGAATGTATTTGAGAAAAAAAAAATGCAAATAAAAAAAAAATGATCAAAATTTTGTACAGCTATATTTCCTTACTGAAGCTTGAATTGAGGTTGAGTGCGCGTTGCTGATCGTCCAGTGGCAAATATTGCATAGCATACTGAAAACAAGAACAAGTTCAACGATGCATATAGGGTAACCAGGACAACAATAAAATAAAAACGTAGATATCAAATTTAGTGCGCACGACGCAATTATGGAATAACATTCATCAAGTCGGAATATTGGAAAGCCAAACAATTTAAAAAATTTTGTGAGCAATAAAACCAAAGGACATAAACAGGATAGCCAAAATTGACTAATGTCACCTATGTCTGAGACAGGAGAATCTTAATTTTATTAATAATTGCATTGTTTAGGGACAACGACTTTTAACTAACACTGGAAAAGTATGGAAAGTTAGGTGGGGACGAAATAAAATTGCTTTTGGTAGAGGCTACAAAACGCCCCCTTTTGGTAGAGGCTACAAAACGCCCCCTTTTGGTAGAGGCAACAAAACACCCCCTTTTTCTCGAAATCGACCAAACAGACCTTAAACACGAAGGGAGCGCGGTACTCTGCAATGACGCCCATTTATGCTCCACAACCAGGCTTTACGTATTATAACCTGGCAACCCCCGTGGAGAGGACACCCTTATCCGCCACCCGGAGGAAGGACAGTGCCACGTGAACATTCACCTGAGTTGACGAGCAGTCCATAGAAACTGCCCATATATTATTGTATCAACAGTTTTCTATGATTATTACCAGGTTAAACATGTTTTTACTAATTATCTATAGATTTCAGAAACGTACCTTCAACCTTTATCCACCGTTTTATCTTCAAGTGGCCATATGATGATTTAATTTGCGTCTGCTTATAATACAATCCATGGTATATTCAGGGGAGGTTATATTGTCGTCCATCTGTTGAGGGGTGTACTCGATACAACCTTAAAACCATAATAAAACTCTTCAGTGACTAAGGGAATGTCGTTTTCTCTAGGTACTCCACCCATCAAACTGGCAATCACCATACAACGTCGATGTTGTTGACAGTGGTGGTCAATATCTAATAATTTTAACCATTATTGCATGTCAGTTTTGTGCGAAGGAAAGATAACGTTTGATCATTAAGGTTATTCGTTAAAACAAATACTATGATAATAATTATTTTTTAAAATAAAGAAAACGAGAAAGGTACACGATTTTCTATATTAAAAAAGAAGACAAATATATAAGGAACCGATTTAACATTTGATACTCGTCTTTTCAAGGTAAATATTCCCAAGATTAAAAAGTAAACAAAACCTTACAGGGAAAAATAAATAACCCTTTCATTCATTAGCTTATTATTATTATCATTTGATTAATATTCTCCCTATCTTTTCACATGGTTCAAGCATAGTCAACCTTGGTGTTAAACATCAACCAATCACTCGTATTTTGTTCAAAGTATTCAATGTTTTCATTGCCTCTATCAGAAAGTGATTTTCCCTGTCACACAGTATTTAGTACGGTATTTTAACTGTAAGACAGGCTCCCTTCTACCAAAGACATTTGATCTGAATGAAAGTTGCGCTTGTTTTATTGTTTATCTTGTCTGCATGAATGTAGGCGTTTGACTTAGGATTGTATAAATACATTGTAATATACATAAACTGATGTTGAAAGTTGTAAAGGTCAAGATAAAGCTTTTCCCATGAACCACTGATAAATAAGTTTATATTTTGATTTTTTCTTGCTACATGATCAATCAATCCATCTTAATCCTCTTGGTGTTTGAAGGCAATTCTACTGATAACCTACAACAAAGGGCAATGTAAACACCTAAATGTCCGTGAAAATAGAATGGAGTTTTTCAGTTATAAAAGATCATTGACAGACTCTATATATCAACGAGGAGGGACATTAACGCTCTTTTCAAACAAAAATTAAGTCATATAAATCGCATGTTTTATGGGCGATAATGGTTTAACCATGGCGGTGTTACCGAATCGTATATTCATGAGGCACCAGGAGGGTCCATGCAATCAAAAAAGGAAACAAATATCATCAGGGACGACTATTTGATTCAAAGTTTGTGGAAATAAAAAAATAATAATTGGAAATTTAAACGACTTGCAAATAATGATAATTATTTTCAAATCTAATGAAGAAATGACAAACAGCGGAAATATTTACAGCAGTTTATAGAACTGTTGCATGATTTTGCTAGTATTAGAGGGTGTCTATAGAGAAGATGGAAAACAAAACAGAAAACAAATCATGTTCAACCAATTAACTAAAACAATAAAGGTAGTTGTATCCGTAAACAAAATGCCCCCTCTATGATTTGCATATTACCAAGTGTTCAGAAATTTTAAAGCTTTGTAGAAAAGATAAATTGACTGAATGGGGGCAAGGTAAATGAACATCCTATTGTTTAAAGACTGACAAATGGGAACCCGGGAGCAAAATTCGAAAAAGTAAAGCTCAAAAGAAAAAAGAAATTCAGAGCATGAACTATGGGCCATCCGTCGAAATTGAGAGTGAGTGAGTGAGATGAGAACCGGACGTCATGACAACGGAAATGGGGAACCAAGTACCATAATTTATTCACTGCCGCTGTAAAGATTCACGTTACTCGTTTGGCCATTCTGATCATTTATATGCACGGACGTGTGTTATTATTGCTGCAGAAAAGATATCACGATTACACTGGCAGTCTATCAGTTATATCCATGAGTAAATAAATATCTATGACCTTATTAGCAACTTTGTAATTTATGTATCAAGTCATTTCTTTTATGTCCAGTGTTTAAACAATCTTGCATTTTACTATTTTGATATTGATATACATGTTCAGGGCCGGCATTAGGAGGTGCTAGGCCCAATGGTGTTCTCTGAAACCTGTATGTGTTGTATGCACTTCAATAGCCGATAGTAGAAAACTGCAGCGAGAGGACCATTATAAGCGCGGGACCCAATTGGGGGCAATTGGTCCAGTTGGTTTAAGACTGGCCCTACATGTACGGTATTATGGTTTTACAGACTTTGTACCATATTTCATCTAATACAAAGACATTTCATACAAACGTACACATTGCTATGCTATGCATATAAAAGTATATTCTTAAATCGTATTTGATTATATTTATTGTTTAGTGTTCCACAAAATCTTTTATTTTTACTGTTTATTAACCATGTTTAGAAGATGTCACTTGTATATTCCCAAGTGTTCCAGCAACTGCATTCAGTTTCTTTGTCGCCACACAAATTTGCATGGCGAGGTAATGCTCCAATTCTATATATAGCCGGTACAAACAATAACTTCATGTAACTAAAAAGTATTCTAATGTAGTTGTTTAATATTCCTGGTTTGTGATTGGATAATGCTGTAATGTTCACCAATTGATGCCATGAAATTTTCAAATACAATACAGTTATCTCCTAAATAACAAGAAATGATATGGCAGTAATGAACATGAGAGAAATCAATTTGAAATGAAGGTTCATAGCAATTGGTCATCTCAATTTGCATAAGGTTTCCAGTGATGAGACCGCCACGATATAACTGAAATATTGTTGAAAGTGGCGTTTAACACCATATCCCACACATCCAGTGACGAGCAAAGCAAGTGCGAAACAAGCAGCAACAGGTCGACCTGAACGTAGTAAGATGTCCATATATTATATAGTTCGCTCTAACGGAAAGATGTCCTTCACTAATCATGAAAACAAAGGACACTAGATTCTGATTCAATGCTTGACCCAATACTTTTATAGTTGCATTTACGTTATATACATATGCGTGAAATAAAAGTCGAGAAGAGCAAGATATCCCTTCACCTGTTGGAACCTCTTTTTTCAAATGAAACCTGTTCTCTAATCCGATGTAGAAATTAAAGTCATCGCCTTATTTTACGCTTATACACCGATTTATATTCTATTGTTTGTATGCTACGTAAAACTTTGTTAGCAAGTGAAAATTAATGATGTTATCACTTAAGCCGACTAACCTGTTACCTTAAACATTTCAATGACCTTGCATTTTACAAGATGTCTGCCGGTTGCCCGGGTAATACAATTGAGAACCGTGACAAACCAAGAGACAAAAAACACATTTAATAACCATTTGACATGTAATATAATAGATGAATGATAGGTAAACAGTCTATTATACATAATGTGAGGATGCTTCGTTCTCGACATTATTGGCAACCTTGCATAATTTACATGTATTGTCAATAAAGTGAAAAGAAATACGACATTGAGTTATACATTCTAAATTTGGGCCACTTCTCCATGAACCTAGTATATCTGTACAGATTCACTCGTTGATCCAATATAGTAAACAATAGATTTGATAGGCACTCCTTCGAGTTAACAGGTCATAGTTTCAAGCTTAGACACTGTTATATATGCGCCCAAAGATTTTCAAATTATTTGGCTTTCCAATATTTTGATTATGAGCGTAAATGATGAAGGTTTTATTCCAGAAGTACATGTTGTGAAATAAATTCGATATCTACGTTTTTATTGAAGAGAATGTCTTCAAAAGTAGAAAAATCAGACAAATTTTAAGGTAAAGAAGAATTGACAACAGAAAGCAAGCAAAACATTAAGAACTAACTTCGTCAACGGTAGATTGGTAATGAATGGAATGCTAAAGGAAACATCGTGAACATTAATATATGGTAAAATTCTATTCTAAAATGTCGATTTTTCTAGTCTCATTTGGCATAATGCGTAACAAGGAAAGGCACATTGAGGGTCTACTATTGCATTTTTCACTGACAATGAGGGTTATAATATTTTAGACATGTTAGATGGCTCTTTTGATAGCTGTTAGATTATCGCAAAGGAAACGAAACGAAACCAACCCAACCATGCATGCACCAACACCATGCACAGTCCACCCCGCACACACACACACACACAGACATACATACACACGCAACACATACAGAGAAAGAAAAAACCCCCAGCAATTGTCTAATTTGAAATTAGATTGAAAATCATTGAACTTTCTGTATTTAAATCGGTTTATCAATTTCAGACGCTAATACGTCAGAACGACTGTCGAGGATTAGGTGTGATTGTACATTTTTTGCAACCCTATACAACACCATCATCGAAGTCCCATTTATCCTAGTCGATGTCAAAAGTTTAAACTATCATTACATATACATCATATCATAATAACACACAGGGGTGCAAGATAACCTTCAATACATAAGTTTGGCTGCTGTGATTATATATTTACTTTTTCTTTCTTTATTAATAAAATAAAGTAAATATGAAAATACATATTTGAAATAATAAATTAAGAAAAACTTTAGTGTTTTAATTTTATCACATCACAACCACCTGCAACACATAAACTTGTATGAAACATGCATATTACATGTGTGGCAATTCATTATAAAACCAGCGCACTCATGAGTAATTTCATTGGCCGCATTACAAAAACTTAATGCTATTTCGACTAATCAGATCGTATCATTCACAATATCTGCTCTTTGGTATTCTTGCTTCTAAATACAATGTATTTTAAAATCACATTTGGCTTTCTAAACTTTTGACTTTGACCGTACCTGTTGAAAATTATTCAGAAACGCGTCGTGAGAACTAAATCATTATATCTACGTTTCCATAGGTATATTTCTGTAAAATGTGCATTCTCGACATTGGTTTCTGCTTTTCTGTATAGTCAATATATTCAGACAGAGTTTTTTTTCCCTAACACAGTTTATTTCTTTTTCAATACATATTAGACTTAAGACTGAAGTAACAATCTAGTATTACGGATCAGTGATTACTTTAAAAAGTAACAACAATCACCATATGATTGAGGAATAATATGTACATTCCCACGGAGAAACAGCAAACACCAATTTTACAATCATTGATTTAATCTGACCGAGGCTCGAACCCACGATCTACCACACTCGAGGCGATCACACTAACCATGACACCACCGATGTGTTCTTATCATAACAGCCTTTATATATTGATCCATAGATACATGTATATCTAAAATAAACACAACAACTCATTATTATGTTCGATTCCCAATAAAGAAGCACATTAACAATGAATGAGTTATATGTTATTGTATATGAATACTTTTTTGATGATTGAACATTCCACTAAGTTATTATATAATTCAAATAATGTGCAATTATGAAAAAACCCCCATTCGATTGAATTATTATAGATGCTTCCATCTTTGAAAAAACCCCCTCCTTTTGGGAGTTTACTTATAGCACACTAAATGTTTAAATTATCCCTTTTTTCATTCCGCGCCATTAGTGTAGTATTTAAAAGATAACTAATCTTCTAATCTGAGAAAAGTTAACGAATCTGGGTGGTAATATAACAAGATATTAACAGTACAATGGTCTTGACAGAACAACAGATGATAATGCTGTGTACCACACATCAAAGTGTACATGATGATAGCAAACACTTAACTTTGTGTTACTAATTACTTTTTAAATCGTGATCATTTCCTTTCTATTATTCAACTTAAAATGACTAGAACCCGAAATACTCCACTCACAGAAATAATAAAAGGGCATAAGATAGCATTAGAAATATGTGGTCATTTGCGTCTCGAGGCTCTAAATCTAAATAAGAATTATTGGTTGTTTCATCAGTTAAGTATATATATATATTATTAAGAAACTACCCCTTTACAACGAGGGCAAACATCAGCGGGGTACCAATGTTTGCGTCTAATAATCATAAATAAACAACCATACAATTAAAATGAGTAATTTATTCAAATATTAATAATAGATTGTTGTATTTTTTAATTCAACATTATCTCCTTTCCGGGACCTCTTAAACCACTACTAAGGATTCCATGCACTTTGATCACCTGCAGTCACCCGTTGTTGGCTCTATTACCTGTATCTGTTAGCACGCTTCATCTCTATGGTGCACCTGTAGAAGATGACACATGTACAATAGCTTCCGACAAGATTTAAATTGATGTTTTAACCCAAATAACACCTGTATATCAACATTTTTATTTAAGAGATGGATTCCCGCCATGTTTAAAGATAGGTTACATTTATTGTTATATTTCATCTCCATTTCATTCGCTTTCCGTTTACTTTTGACCCACCATTCCTTTATTAAATATATATATATATGATTAGGTTAACACTTCTTTGTACGTTTTAGGAATGTGTAATCGAGTAAAATGATTTACAATAAAAATGTATTTCTTACGTGACATGCCACAATCACAACAAAACACAACATCAATGAAAGTATTACACGAAAATTAAAAATACTTCAGATTTCAAAGAGAAAATTAAGATTATGTTAATACGACGTTATTCAAGTTAACCAGGTGACAATGTCTTGTGCACATTTCCATGCATAAGATATACAAAACGTATAAATATATATCACATTCCTTTTTTTGAAAAGCTTAAATCTTCGGGTTTTAGAGTGGTTCGTGTTGTTGAATCTTCAGTTTTCTGTGTAGTATTTAGTTGACCGTTATTTGTCTTTTTTCTCCTTTTTTCCTTTGGTCATTGTATTGTATTGTATTGTATTGTATTGTATTGTATTGTATTGTATTGTATTGCATTGCATTGCATTGTATTGTATTGTATTGTATTGTATTGTCTGTCCTTCATCGATTTTCACCTTCTGGTTACGCTTTTGGTATTTTCAAACTTTCCTTAAACTCGGGGTTCGTGAACACCGTGGTGTATAAATCTTTTATCAAATACTTCTAACATCATAACTGGTTTGAAGTTAATATCTGTTATATAGTTTCTCAGTTGGTGAAAGAAACAGCTAAATTTCATTTTTGTTTTGTTTCCATAGTTACCGTTGTCATGTTTGTCTAACTGATTCCAATATTTTGTCTTGTATAATTCCTTACGGTCTCTTAATTATTTTTGCGAAGTTTTAGGGCAACTGTTCGGCAGTTACCTGTTTACAACTACATTTGCAATCATTTTGGTTTCTATGGCCACTTGAATTCATCTTTGTATAAGGTAATACGAGATTATATTTGGAAACTCATATTCACATCAGTTGCAAATGTAATTATGAAATCTAATTCACCATTGAACTTATTATTTAATACGACTTTATGTTTAAAAACTCATAAGGATCACAGCTTTATATGTAAGAAAAGTTTAAAGATACCAAACTGGCAAAGGGGAAACGAGAAGCCGTAAATCGAAGAAGGGCAGACAATACAATGGCCAAAAGACAGACAATACAATGGCCAAAAGACAGACAATACAATGGCCAAAAGACGGACAATACAATGGCCAAAAGACAGACAATACAATGGCCAAAAGACAGACAATACAATGGCCAAAAGACAGACAATACAATGGCCAAAAGACAGACAATACAATGGCCAAAAGACAGACAATACAATGGCCAAAAGACAGACAATACAATGGCCAAAAGACAGACAATACAATGGCCAAAAGACAGACAATACAATGGCCAAAAGACAGACAATACAATGGCCAAAAGAAAAAGAACAAGAGGACAAACAATGATCTAATAAACACTACACAGAAAACTAAATATCGAGCAACACAAACCTCACTAAAAACCGGGGATGAACTCCGGAAAGATAAGCAGTTACTGCTCAAATGTAGCACTCGTCGTAATTTGTGAACTCAAAACCGATTTTCCACTTGGAAATATAAGTTTATGTTTGAAAGCTCTACGGACAAACCCCGATTATCACAGCTATTGTTGGTTTATCAGAGGTTTAGTTACTTTCGTGTATATCGACGATGTTCTTATTAGCTATCATTTTCCTTTGGTATAATATAGGGAGATGCAATAAATTCGATACAAAATTCTGTACTGCCACACTTATAATATAAGGTCTATTTATAACAGTGAAGAATAACTAGGGTTTCTTTGGTCTCCAGTAATAGGTAATATTAGTATCAGATACGAAATCAAACCGGACAGATTGCGCAGACAAAACGCGGAACGATCTACTTACTGTCTTGTAGGAAAACAAATTACAAACGAATGAACTACATTAATTTACTGAATATTGCCTTACACAACATTAAAAACAGAAGAAAAAAAGACATCAAGAAAGTTAATTTCTATTTATTTTGCAAAAGATTAAATAATCGTAGATCTGAATCTTGTCCTATTACGGTTTAGAAAAAAACATTTAAACAGAGGTTCACACGAGCCTGTATAACTTACTTGATTTACAAATTTGAAGAAAACCAGAATAAATAGGTCATCAATTTGTTGGAATAAAATATTGAACATAAAATAATAATATACTATTGAATGAAACATAAATGTACTAATTTAATTGCTAGTTGGACGTATTAATTGTACTAG
This sequence comes from Bathymodiolus brooksi, assembly GCA_963680875.1. Lineage (NCBI taxonomy): Eukaryota > Metazoa > Mollusca > Bivalvia > Mytilida > Modiolidae > Bathymodiolus > Bathymodiolus brooksi. The sequence goes on from OY804578.1 coordinate 133,691,245, forward strand.
CAGATTGACTATATATTTTAGCAAAGTAAACCTGCCACAAGGAGTGAACTATAGTTGCTTTTACGAATAACATTTTTCAAATATTTTACAATTTGATATCTGTCCATCTTGACATGAGGAGAATATTTTTAAAGCCAAATTTTCAGTTAATGGAAACAAGAATTCCCAATGGCAGCCATGTTTTTTTTCTAGATCAAGATCATTTCTGCAAAGTATGATTCAAAAGGCTAAGTAGTTTCAGAGGAGAAGATTGAAATGTGAAAAGTTTACAGACGGGCAGACAGACGGTGGTAACTAGTATATGGCTAAACGTTATGTGACCTTTGTCCAGTTGATATAACAATCGTACACTTAATTCGGTTAAATAGTGACAGTCAAACCTGTATATAAAGGCCACTCAACAGTCAAACCTGTTAATAAAGGCCACTCAACAGTCAAACCTGTATATAAAGGCCACTCAACTGTCAAACCTGTATATAAAGGCCACTCATGGGAACCTGAAAATGTGCACTTTATGAGCAGTTGCCCTTTATATACAAGTTAAAATTATATGCATTATTCATTAATGGAAAAATGAGATTGTCCTTTATAGGCAGTGATTTGTTAGAGGCGCCCTTTAAGTCAGGTGTGATTGTACTTTAATAATTAAGTGCATGGTGAATTATGTGCATGATAGATAGAATGAATTGTATTTCACTCTTTATTCGGGGATGCTTAGATTGTTCGGAGTTCGGTAATTTTGTTATTACCCTTATTTTCTAATCACATACATTGGTTCGTTCATACGACTTTGTCTTTGATGACTCGAGGTAACAAATGGTACCAGATATTGGTAATAAAACTGGTTCTAACTACATGGTGGAATACATGAAGAGAATATGTCATGAGAGATTCAAAATACACAATTTTGGATAAAAAGTATAGAAAACCCCCACACACTCACATGTGTTTTAGCAAGGATTTATATAGTAAGAAGTCCTACTATATAAATCCTTGGTTTTAGCGACGAAAGAAAACACATTTCTCTCTTTTGTTAAAATTGTATTACTTGTAATTAACCAGACCATTCAACAAACAAAATTTAAAATATACACGACGAACCAGAAGACTGTAATATTATATAAATATACATGATAGTAGTTATCAGATAAGTAACAAATGTTGTACAGTTATCACAAAGAGACAAATAAATGATTGGTTAAATCCTAGATATACCTCATTTACGATTGGTTAAATCCTAGATATACCTCATTTATGATTGGATAAATCCTCATTTGCATTTAAACTGAGCGAGATAGGTTTTATCAACCAGAAAATCTTTATGACACGTCTGATTTTATAGCTTTTGGTTAAAAACCAATAAATCATAACAGAAACAAATATTAACAATCTAATAAAGTATAAAACTCGGGACATGTTTGAAAATTACAATAATTATGAAATGTGATAATTTGGTGTTTAATGACAATTTAATGCCACTGTTTAAATACAGCAGGACTAACATTGTCGAGAGAAAAGAACGAGGTTTTGATCCGACAAGCTTTATGTAGATAGATGGTATCACTCACTTCTTGATTTGATGCCAGATCATAACAATTTGTCGCGTAGAAGTCGTGTTTATAGTACGAGAACAACATTAGTCTGAGTTTAACACACGCACCAAACAGTGGCATATAATTCTTTTGACACAGCAATTAAATCGACATTTATATTAAAGATTTCTCTTACAAGAAAGGATTTTGAGTATAACTGTGTGATATGGAAATTTGAAATTTGAATTAAAACTTTGTAGATTTCCTTTGATTTGAGTATTAAACATTTGATATGAAATAGAGAAAAAGAGAGAGACGATATTTAGTTTCAAAACGAATTTCAACCATTATTCGGTTTTGGAATCGTAACCTCAGTTTGGATGCACAGTATTGAATGTGCATGCATATTACAACGTTTAATAAGTCATTAAAATGTATTTTACTGTAAACAACTGCACTGGAGATGCAAAAATTGAGAAAAAATAACCAAACAAACGAAAAAACCCAAAAACAAAACAAACACGCGATGAAATAGAGTCAAATTATCTATAGAAAAATAATAACGTGTCTATGAATAATGAAGTTATTAACAGAGAAAATAAAAATATATATACTAATACCAAGACACTAAAAGATGTATCCCCAATATCAAGAGATATTAAAATATATGTCCTTGCCAAAAACACTACAAAAGATATATTCTCAGCAAGACACTGAAAGAACTATTCTATCAAAGTTACTAAAATATCTATCCTCGAAATGAAAGGAAGAAAAATAGATATATCCTTACCAAGACACATACAGATCTGTCCTTGTAATGAGAGGAAGAAAAATAGATATATCCTTACCAAGACACTTACAGATCTGTCCTTGAAATGAGAGGAAGAAAAATAGATATATCCTTACCAAGACACTTACAGATCTGTCCTTGAAATGAGAGGAAGAAAAATAGATATATCCTTACCAAGACACTTACAGATCTGTCCTTGCAATCAGAGGAAGAATAATAGATATATCCTTACCAAGACACATACAGACCTGTCCTTGCAATCAGAGGAAGAATAATAGATATATCCTTACCAAGACACATACAGATCTGTCCTTGCAATCAGAGGAAGAAAAATAGATATATCCTTACCAAGACACTTACAGATCTATCCTTGCAATCAGAGGAAGAAAAATAGATATATCCTTACCAAGACACTTACAGATCTGTCTTTGTAATGAGAGGAAGAAAAATAGATATATCCTTACCAAGACACATACAGATCTGTCCTTGCAATGAGAGGAAGAATAATAGATATATCCTTACCAAGACACATACAGATCTGTCCTTGCAATCAGAGGAAGAATAATAGATATATCCTTACCAAAACACTTACAGATCTGTCCTTGCAATCAGAGGAAGAAAAATAGATATATCCTTAGCAAGACACTTACAGATCTGTCTTTGTAATGAGAGGAAGAAAAATAGATATATCCTTACCAAGACACATACAGATCTGTCCTTGTAATGAGAGGAAGAATAATAGAGATATCCTTACCAAGACACTTACAGATCTATCCTTGCAATCAGAGGAAGAATAATAGATATACCCTTACCAAGACACATACAGATCTTTCCTTGCAATGAGAGGAAGAATAATAGATATATCCTTACCAAGATACATACAGATCTGTCCTTGCAATGAGAGGAAGAATAATAGATATATCCTTACCAAGACACATACAGATCTGTCCTTGCAATCAGAGGAAGAAAAATAGATATATCCTTACCAAGACACATACAGATCTGTCCTTGCAATCAGAGGAAGAATAATAGATATATCCTTACCAAAACACTTACAGATCTGTCCTTGCAATCAGAGGAAGAAAAATAGATATATCCTTAGCAAGACACTTACAGATCTGTCTTTGTAATGAGAGGAAGAAAAATAGATATATCCTTACCAAGACACATACAGATCTGTCCTTGTAATGAGAGGAAGAAAAATAGATATATCCTTACCAAGACACTTACAGATCTATCCTTGCAATCAGAGGAAGAATAATAGATATATCCTTACCAAGACACTTACAGATCTGTCCTTGCAATCAGAGGAAGAATAATAGATATATCCTTACCAAGACACATACAGATCTGTCCTTGCAATGAGAGGAAGAATAATAGATATATCCTTACCAAGACACATACAGATCTGTCCTTGCAATCAGAGGAAGAAAAATAGATATATCCTTACCAAAACACTTACAGATGTGTCCTTGCAATAAGAGGAAGAATAATAGTTATATCCTTACCAAGACACATACAGATCTGTCCTTGTAATGAGAGGAAGAATAATAGTTATATCCTTACCAAGACACTTACAGATCTGTCCTTGCGATGAGAGGAAGAATAATAGATATATCCTTACCAAGACACGTACAGATCTGTCCTTGTTATGAGAGAAAGAATAATAGATATATCCTTACCAAGACACATACAGATCTGTCCTTGCAATCAGAGGAAGAATAATAGATATATCCTTACCAAAACACTTACAGATCTGTCCTTGCAATCAGAGGAAGAAAAATAGATATATCCTTAGCAAGACACTTACAGATCTGTCTTTGTAATGAGAGGAAGAAAAATAGATATATCCTTACCAAGACACATACAGATCTGTCCTTGTAATGAGAGGAAGAATAATAGAGATATCCTTACCAAGACACTTACAGATCTATCCTTGCAATCAGAGGAAGAATAATAGATATACCCTTACCAAGACACATACAGATCTTTCCTTGCAATGAGAGGAAGAATAATAGATATATCCTTACCAAGATACATACAGATCTGTCCTTGCAATGAGAGGAAGAATAATAGATATATCCTTACCAAGACACATACAGATCTGTCCTTGCAATCAGAGGAAGAAAAATAGATATATCCTTACCAAGACACATACAGATCTGTCCTTGCAATCAGAGGAAGAATAATAGATATATCCTTACCAAAACACTTACAGATCTGTCCTTGCAATCAGAGGAAGAAAAATAGATATATCCTTAGCAAGACACTTACAGATCTGTCTTTGTAATGAGAGGAAGAAAAATAGATATATCCTTACCAAGACACATACAGATCTGTCCTTGTAATGAGAGGAAGAAAAATAGATATATCCTTACCAAGACACTTACAGATCTATCCTTGCAATCAGAGGAAGAATAATAGATATATCTTTACCAAGACACTTACAGATCTGTCCTTGCAATCAGAGGAAGAATAATAGATATATCCTTACCAAGACACATACAGATCTGTCCTTGCAATGAGAGGAAGAATAATAGATATATCCTTACCAAGACACATACAGATCTGTCCTTGCAATCAGAGGAAGAAAAATAGATATATCCTTACCAAAACACTTACAGATGTGTCCTTGCAATGAGAGGAAGAATAATAGTTATATCCTTACCAAGACACATACAGATCTGTCCTTGTAATGAGAGGAAGAATAATAGTTATATCCTTACCAAGACACTTACAGATCTGTCCTTGCGATGAGAGGAAGAATAATAGATATATCCTTACCAAGACACGTACAGATCTGTCCTTGTTATGAGAGAAAGAATAATAGATATATCCTTACCAAGACACATACAGATCTGTCCTTGCAATCAGAGGAAGAATAATAGATATATCCTTACCAAAACACTTACAGATCTGTCCTTGCAATCAGAGGAAGAAAAATAGATATATCCTTAGCAAGACACTTACAGATCTGTCTTTGTAATGAGAGGAAGAAAAATAGATATATCCTTACCAAGACACATACAGATCTGTCCTTGTAATGAGAGGAAGAATAATAGAGATATCCTTACCAAGACACTTACAGATCTATCCTTGCAATCAGAGGAAGAATAATAGATATACCCTTACCAAGACACATACAGATCTTTCCTTGCAATGAGAGGAAGAATAATAGATATATCCTTACCAAGATACATACAGATCTGTCCTTGCAATGAGAGGAAGAATAATAGATATATCCTTACCAAGACACATACAGATCTGTCCTTGCAATCAGAGGAAGAAAAATAGATATATCCTTACCAAGACACATACAGATCTGTCCTTGCAATCAGAGGAAGAATAATAGATATATCCTTACCAAAACACTTACAGATCTGTCCTTGCAATCAGAGGAAGAAAAATAGATATATCCTTAGCAAGACACTTACAGATCTGTCTTTGTAATGAGAGGAAGAAAAATAGATATATCCTTACCAAGACACATACAGATCTGTCCTTGTAATGAGAGGAAGAAAAATAGATATATCCTTACCAAGACACTTACAGATCTATCCTTGCAATCAGAGGAAGAATAATAGATATATCCTTACCAAGACACTTACAGATCTGTCCTTGCAATCAGAGGAAGAATAATAGATATATCCTTACCAAGACACATACAGATCTGTCCTTGCAATGAGAGGAAGAATAATAGATATATCCTTACCAAGACACATACAGATCTGTCCTTGCAATCAGAGGAAGAAAAATAGATATATCCTTACCAAAACACTTACAGATGTGTCCTTGCAATGAGAGGAAGAATAATAGTTATATCCTTACCAAGACACATACAGATCTGTCCTTGTAATGAGAGGAAGAATAATAGTTATATCCTTACCAAGACACTTACAGATCTGTCCTTGCGATGAGAGGAAGAATAATAGATATATCCTTACCAAGACACGTACAGATCTGTCCTTGTTATGAGAGAAAGAATAATAGATATATCCTTACCAAGACACATACAGATCTGTCCTTGCAATCAGAGGAAGAATAATAGATATATCCTTACCAAGACACATACAGATCTGTCCTTGCAATGAGAGGAAGAATAATAGAGATATCCTTACCAAGACACATACAGATATATCCTTGCAATCAGAGGAAGAATAATAGATATATCCTTACCAAGACACATACAGATCTTTCCTTGCAATGAGAGGAAGAATAATAGATATATCCTTACCAAGACACTTACAGATCTGTCCTTGCAATCAGAGGAAGAAAAATTGATATATCCTTACCAAGACACTTACAGATCTGTCCTTGCAATCAGAGGAAGAAAAAATAGATATATCCTTACCAAGACACATACAGATCTGTCCTTGCAATGAGAAGAAGAAAAATAGATATATCCTTACCAAGACACATACAGATCGTTCCTTGCAATGAGAGGAAGAATAATAGATATATCATTACCAAGACACATACAGATCTGTCCTTGCAATCAGAGGAAGAAAAATAGATATATACTTACCAAGACACTTACAGATCTATCCTTGCAATCAGAGGAAGAATAATAGATATATCCTTACCAAGACACTTACAGATCTGTCCTTGCAATCAGAGGAAGAAAAATAGATATATCCTTACCAAGACACATACAGATCTGTCCTTGCAGTGAGAGGAAGAATACTAGATATATCCTTACCAAGACACATACAGATCTGTGCTTGTAATGAGAGGAAGAATAATAGATATATCCTTACCAAGACACTTACGGATCTGTCCTTGCAATCAGAGGAAGAATAATAGATATATCATTACCAAGACACATACAGATCTGTCCTTGCAATCAGAGGAAGAATAATAGATATATCCTTACCAAGACACTTACAGATCTGTCCTTGCAATCAGAGGAAGAATAATAGATATATCCTTACCAAGACACTTACAGATCTATCCTTGCAATCAGAGGAAGAATAATAGATATATCCTTACCAAGACACTTACAGATCTGTCCTTGCAATCAGAGGACGAAAAATAGATATATCCTTACCAAGACACTTACAGATCTATCCTTGCAATCAGAGGAAGAATAATAGATATATCCTTACCAAGACACTTACAGATCTGTCCTTGCAATCAGAGGAAGAATAATAGATATATCCTTACCAAGACACATACAGATCTTTCCTTGCAATGAGAGGAAGAATAATAGATATATCCTTACCAAGACACATACAGATCTTTCATTGCAATGAGAGGAAGAATAATAGATATACCCTTACCAAGACACTTACAGATCTGTCCTTGCAATCAGAGGAAGAAAATAGATATATCCTTACCAAGACACTTACAGATCTGTCCTTGCAATCAGAGGAAGAAAAATAAATATATCCTTACCAAGACACTTACAGATCTATCCTTGCAATGAGAGGAAGAAAAATAGATATATCATTACCAAGACACTTATAGATCTATCCTTGTAATGAGAGGAAATAATAGATATATCCTTACCAAAACACTTACAGATCTGTCCTGGCAATCAGAGGAAGACAAATAGATATATCCTTACCAAGACACTTACAGATCTATCCTTGCAATGAGAGGAAGAAAAATAGATATATCATTACCAAGACACTTATAGATCTATCCTTGTAATGAGAGGAAATAATAGATATATCCTTACCAAGACACTTACAGTTCTGTCCTTGCAATCAGAGGAAGAATAATAGATATATTCTTACCAAGACACATACAGATCTATCCTTGCAATCAAAGGAAGAATAATAGATATATCCTTACCAAAACACATACAGACCTATCCTTGCAATCAGAGGAAGAAAAATAGATATATCATTACCAAGACACATACAGATATGTCCTTGTAATCAGAGGAAGAAAAATAGATATATCCTTACCAAGACACATACAGATCTGTCCTTGCAATGAGAGGAAGAATAATAGATATATCCTTACCAAAACACATACAGATCTATCCTTGTAATGAGAGAAAATAATAGATATATCCTTACCAAGACACATACAGATCTGTCCTTGAAATCAGAGGAAGAAAAATAGATATATCCTTACCAAGACACATACAGATCTGTCCTTGCAATGAGAGGAAGAAAAATAGATATATCCTTACCAAGACACATACAGATCTGTCCTTGCAATCAGAGGAAGAATAATAGATATATCCTTACCAAGACACTTACAGATCTGTCCTTGTAATGAGAGGAAGAATAATAGTTTTATCCTTACCAAGACACATACAGATCTGTCCTTGCAATCAGAGGAAGAAAAATAGATATATCCTTACCAAGACACTTACAGATCTGTCCTTGTAATGAGAGGAAGAATAATAGATATATCTTTACCAAAACACTTATAGATCTATCCTTGTAATGAGAGGAAATAATAGATATATCCTTACCAAGACACTTACAGATCTGTCCTTGCAATCAGAGGAAGAATAATAGATATATCCTTACCAAGACACTTACAGATCTGTCCTTGCAATGAGAGGAAGAATAATAGATATATCATTACCAAGACACATACAGATCTGTCCTTGCAATGAGAGGAAAAATAATAGTTATATCCTTACCAAGACACATACAGATCTGTCTGTCCTTGCAATCAGAGAAGAATAATAGATATATCCTTACCAAGACACTTACAGATCTGTCCTTGCAATGAGAGGAAGAATAATAGTTATATCATTACCAAGACACTTACAGATCTGTCCTTGAAATCAGAAGAAGAAAAATAGATATATACTTACCAAAACACTGAATAACAAAGAAGTGGTGATTTTTATATGGCATAGCGTCATTGGGGAGTCATGCTCCCGTGATTTTTATATGGCCTAGCGTCATTGGCGGGTCATGCTCCCGTGATTTTTATATGGCCTAGCGTCATTGGCGGGTCCTGGTCCCGTGATTTTTATATGGCCTAGCGTCATTGGCAGGTCATGCTCCCGTGATTTTTATATGGCTTACCGTCATTGGCGGGTTATGCTCTCGTGATTTTTATATGGTCTAGCGTCATTGGCGGGTCATGCTCTCGTGATTTTTATATGGCCTAGCGTCATTGGCGGGTCATGCCCCATGTTTACTCTGTTTCTATTCTACAGAGGAACCTATGCCATCTCTGTGCTCTGTTGCAAGTGGGACATCTACTTGTCAAAAATATAAATGGCGGTTTGCATCATCTTGACAGGTCTCCTTTCTCCCTTTATGCAACAGCTGATATAATCCAACACACTTGTGTTGTGGTATATTTCGTAAGGCAACAACCATTTTTTTTATATCGGGGAGGGGGGGGGGGGCTGGGATTTTCATTGTGCTCGTAAATTTATATTCAGAACCTTCCTCAGTCAAAATATTTTTTTCTCATGAGAAGGAAAGCAATATTTAATTTCCCTATCATGTGGAACAGAAATACATTTTTCCATAAAAGCAATACATTGACTACTCAAATTCAGCAGCGCAATATTTTTTTTATCTAGCCGGTGTCAGCATAATTTTTTTTTCAGTTACAATGCAAAATCTAATTTTTTTTCCGGTCAGCTGGGGCATTAAAATATTTAAAAAAAAAATCCCAGGCCCCCCCCCCCCCCCACCCCCAGATAAGAAAATGGTTGTTGCCTATTTTGAATCTTTAATTAAAGGAAAGATTAATTTTTTTAAGGTGTTAAAAAATTCATATACATGTAATAAGAATATTCTGCAAAAGAGGATATCATTGTTTTCATACCCTAATTTTCGCTGGTGCTTCAATATTTAGTTCAACCACACATGCGATGTCATATCAGAAAATGCCAGGAATAAAAATCTCCGTTAAACTGGTGCACGTGTCGTAAGATTTAAATGTTGTCGTAACGACGTCGTTAGACAGAAAACGTGCTAAAATCAAACTTTATTATTAATTTATATTCTGTAATATTAAACTGACACGTGACAAACTTTTATCGCGATAATCTATAATTAAAATTTCTAAATTTGGTAAAAGTAAGGATAGATTATTGTTCTTACAAGTGGCATGTGCATAGCTTTTGAGGCGACTTATGGGATGAATTAAAAATAATAAACATTTTATTATAATGTTTTATGGTAACGCCAGTTTATCTGTGCAAAGGATGGCATGGCTTTGATTTTTTAATCAAAATATAACAAACATTTCGGATATGTTTAAACATTGTCACGCTCAAACAACATTTCAATGTTTCCCCAATTGCTTGCTTATCTGATGATCTATTGTTAATGGTTTCCTCAAGGTGAAGTTCTATGGTTAACCTCCACGTACGCCAAAGGCCGGGTAACATTTCCCATTGATTTGTTGGATAAACGAGATTCGCCACAGGTGCAAATATTATGTTAATACGTTCATTGTTAAAACTGGAGATGTTGTTAAGATATGGACACTGCAAGACGATTGATCAGACTTTCTTTAACAAATCAAAACAGATTTACCAAAGCGATCTCCTTGAACATAAATCTTTATACATCCATCTGCTGCAACCGATGAAAAATTCAACCTGTCGCCATCTTTTGTGATCATATTGTTTGAGTGAGATTACCATCAACTGGTCAAACAATATAAGATGGCGAATATGGTGTCGTAAAATATTATGTATTTATTGAATGGTAAATAATTTTAATATTTCACTTCAGTTAATAATCAAATTGGATTGTGTTGCTTAACAAATTATTTTCACAATGAATTGCTTTATCTACTACTAATAAGAAGAAATGGAGACATCTTGAATCTTTGTGTTCTATTCTTTTGTCCATTATCTATTTGCCAGTATTCAGCGGGATTAGACCGTACCATTTGTTGCAAACATTTCGATGTTTTTTTCTATGAAATGGCGCAATTAAAACATCAAAGTTAACTTGGATATGTTTTATGCAAGGAAAGTGGGCGGCTATTTAATGTCATTAATTTAACGTTAAATAGTCGCTTCTATAATGTTTTCTTCGGAGGATGACATTTTCACCTGTCTCTAAAATGCACCTGTTTACATGGAACGCACCCCGGTCACATTTTGTCTTTATCAATGAATAAATAAAATGAACGAAGGCGCGTGTCTCGTTCATAAACCATTCAATTGAAGACAAATGTGAAGTGTTGATGTGTTAGTAAAAGCCAAGTGTGACGTATGAAATACATTTCTTCTATTCGCATTAACTTTGAAACAACTTATATTGTATAATTTATCATGGCACCACAAGGACTTGCTTCCGGTTACTAAATTTGTTTACTATCATTGAGGTTTTCTTAACGCCACTTTCAACAATATTTCAGTTATATTGTGGCGGTCAGTTTTATTGGCGGAGGAAACCGAAGTACCCGGAGAAAACCACCGACCTGTCGCAAGTCATTGACAATCATTGAGGAAACCCCCGAAAAAAACAGCTTAATGTGCAACCCTCTTTTTTAGTTGTTTGTTCAATAGTGGTAAACAAATGTTAATGAAAATAAGCGGGTTTCTCCTTTTTTAATGGGTTGCCCAATGATATTAAGCATATTAGTGGCCGAGGGTTAGTCTCTGTGATGAAACATACACTTAGACAAGCGGCTTAAAAATATCAGTGAGTGTGTTGTATCTAATGTTAATTGGACTCATCTCGACCTACGCCTATCACCACTGATGTTGAGTTCAAATCTCAATCAGGGCGAGGTGTACAGCATCATATGATAATGTTTGTCAGTGACTTGCGACAGGTCGATTGTTTTCTCCGGTTTCCTCCACCAATAAAACTGACCGCCACGAAATAGCTGAAATATTGTTGAAAGTGGCGCTAAACACCATAAAACCAAACTAAAACCAATCGACCTCTACTCTTCCATCCAATGAAAAATGTAAGAGAATGAATTGTACGAGGTTTCTTGATTGTCTATAACCGGAATGTTCAGTTAATGTTCGTGAAATAATCGCACGAAACCTCTGACGTTGTCTGAAAATGTTTTAAGCTCCATTACATAAGGATAATTTTAGAGAGATTCTAGGGAAATGTTTAGCTTTAGTTATTGTTACAACCCTATAATTACATTTCTATTAAACTACTTCTGATATTAGCATTTCAAGATAAAAAAGTTTGTTTTTAACATTTAACAATTTCAAAATTTCAAATATAAAATTTGTTTTACATGTGAACAAAAATGTGTTGCATGTTACTTACTACATATTCCCACCTCCAGATTGGAAAAGTCACAATACAATAGAAGATTTATTTTTAGTCGGAAACACACAAACGAATATAGCACAAGCTCTAATGTCCTTTTCTACAGAAATAAGATTTACTACAGGCACGAAATTTTGAAATTTCGTTCCTAAATTAGATCTTATGAATAAATGAAAGCGATCATGAAAACGTGAAACATAATTTAGATGTATTTAAACTGACATGTGACGGATGTTAAAAATAGATAAATTATTGTATCGTAGGACATGGATGGGGTATGTCTATTGTGTATTTCTATACCAACTGTTAGTTAGTTATAAAAACGACATTTGTGAAAAGATTTCATAAGAATAATGATATTTTTCTCTTAATCTTCATGTTATACAGTTTCTACAGAGTCAATTATAATGTGTTACGGTCGTGGCTATATATTTGAGCACATCACATGTTTTATTCTCGTGTTCAAACTATTTAATTTATAGCTATGTATTATATACATTGTACATAGAATGATATTGCATATGCAAAATTGGGTTTGGTGTTTTATGGTGTTTAACGCCACTTTCAAAAATATTTCAGTTATATCGTGGCAGTCAGTTTTTTTGGGTGGAGAAGAACGGAGAACCCGGAGTAAACCACTGACCTGTCGCAAGTCACTGACAAGCTTTATCACATAATGTTGTTCACCTCTCCCTGATCGGGATTTGAACTCACAACATCAGTGGTGATAGGCACTGATTGTATAGGTAGTTGTAAATCCAACTACCATATGTGCGATCACGGGCACGACGACCCCTGTAAAATGGGGTATTTTGAAGAAAAACTTTTATTTTATACAAATTTTTATTTGACAACAAGAATTGATAGAACACAAGTTTTACGAACATAAAAAAGACTTCTCCTCTTTACAATATACTGTTACACTGAGAACATGGTCAAATTATTGAAGTCATACTATTTATTTTTCTAAAGAATAATTTATTTATCATACATACACAGCTAGAACGGTTGCCGCTCGATATTTCGAAGTTTCAGTGGTCCGATGGTTCACTGGTTCGTGGTATCGATAGTCCGAATGTCTGTTTTAACACTGGAAATGAAAACAAAGTAGAATCATACCAAATTGCATTCTTTAAATGGTGGAATACGAATCCTCTACATTATATAATACTTTTTTTTTAATGTAAATACTTCTTAATTCGAATTCGTATTATGTTATTTGTTATCCAGAATATTAAGAAAATGGAACATTTTTAGATTGTCTGATAATAGGTTTATGAGCTTATAACGAAATCAAAGATCTGTTTAATTAAAAGTAAAAATATATACGCATGCTCTCAAACTATCAGTGGTGCCTAGAGCTTTATATTTTAATTTGTAGTTTCATAATCTTTCTATCCCCAAAAAGTTGTTTAAAAAATAACCGTGGACGTGGGTGTGAGAAAAACACAATACAAGTGAAATATGAATATACGATGAGGATCTTTTAAGCACTAGTAAATTTGAATATATGTTTAAAACTAGTGATCTGGCCCTGTTCTCGGTAGGTAAAGTAAGTCGATGGCTTGTTAATAAATCGATGTCAGTTTAAACAAAAGTACACTTTGTAAATCGATGTCAGTTTAAACAAAAGTACACTTAGTAAATCGATGTCAGTTTAAACAAAAGTACACTTTGTAAATCGATGTCAGTTTAAACAAAAGTACACTTAGTAAATCGATGTCAGTTTAAACAAAAGTACACTTTGTAAATCGATGTAACGATACTAAACAATATGCATTATATTTATTAGTTGGGTTCATAAAAACCTAAGCTCTATATAAATCATAATTAAGAAATGAGGGAGAATTAAGTTGAGCTTGAACAATTTCTTGGACAAAATACATATTTTCGATACGGGTTTGAACTAAAAGGTTTATTATACTTACATTAACATAAAGTACAGTCAAACCTGTCTATGCAGTCACCTGTATTAAACAATCACCTGTATTAAAATGTCACCTGTATTAAACAATCACCTCTATTAAACAATCACCTGCCCATGCAGTCACTTCTATTAAACAATCACCTGTATTAAACAATCACCTCTATTAAGCAATCACCTGCCCATGCAGTCACCTCTATTAAACAATCACCTGTATTAAAATGTCACATTTTTCTTGTCCTGTCATAGAAAATTTCATATGAATTGAATCTCTTATAAGAGGTCACATGACTTATAAGGTCACTTTTTTCTTTGTCCCAAAGGTGACCTCTTAATACAGGTTTAACTGTATATCGAATTCCTATATTTCCATGATGTAATAAAAGAATCACTACTAATCGAAAGTCTACATATTAGTTGTGTTGTAATCGTTTTGAAGGAGACATGCAGTTGAACTGTATGAAAATAAAGGTTAAACAGTGATGGTCAATAAATACACCAATAACAAAACAACAACCCTCTCTCTTCTTATTAACTCAATGAACATAAAAAAGGGAGTGGAACTAGTTCTCAAAGATATTGGAGAACAAAACAGATTGTGGATTATATAGTGCTTTCTTTATTGCCTTCTGTCAGAAAGTTTCCTAATCATATTTCATCGTATAAGTACCCAGTTCTACTGAAAATAGACCGGTTTAATGCCGCCACATGTTTGTGTCTGTCCTAAGTTATAGGATCTGGATTCTCAATGTTTTATCCCGCCACATTGTTGTGTCTGTCCTAAGTTAGGACCTGGATTCTCAATGTTTTATCCCGCCACATTTTTGTGTCTGTCCTAAGCTAGGACCTGGATTCTCAATGTTTTATCCCGCCACATTTTTGTGTCTGTCCTAAGTTAGGATCTGGATTCTCAATGTTTTATCCCGCCACATTTTTATGTCTGTCCTAAGTTAGGACCTGGATTCTCAATGTTTTATCCCGCCACATTTTTGTGTCTGTCCTAAGTTAGGATCTGGATTCTCAATGTTTTATCCCGCCACATTTTTGTGTCTGTCCTAAGTTAGGACCTGGATTCTCAATGTTTTATCCCGCCACATTGTTGTGTCTGTCCTAAGTTAGGACCTGGATTCTCAATGTTTTATCCCGCCACATTGTTGTGTCTGTCCTAAGTTAGGACCTGGATTCTCAATGTTTTATCCCGCCACATTGTTGTGTCTGTCCTAAGTTAGGATCTGGATTCTCAATGTTTTATCCCGCCACATTGTTGTGTCTGTCCTAAGTTAGGACCTGGATTCTCAATGTTTTTTGGGTTCATTGAGTCGAGATGAGAGATGATTCTTCATTTTGCTCATAATGGTGGAATTGATGACCATCACTGTTTAAGCTTTCTTTTTGTAATAACTCTGTAACATTGCAGCTTCTAAACGTTACCTGACCTCAGAAATGAGTCCCACAATTATATAATTTCTACAGGCATACTAAAAAATTAAACGAACTATATACCAAGTATAAGGTTTCCTAGATTTTGTCGATTCAAGATATATTTTCAATTACAGATTACATAAAGGTTTTGATAAATACTTGATGGTTTGGTTTATGGTGTTTAACGCCACTTTCAACAGTATTTCAGTTATACCGCGGTGGTCAGTTTTATTGATGGAGGAAACCGGAGTACCCGGAGAAAACCATCGACCTGTCGCAAGTCACTAACAAACTTCATCACCTAATGTTGTATCGAGTACACCTCGCCTGAGCGGGGTTCGAACTCACAACATAAGTGGTGATAGGAACTGATTACACAGGTAGTTGTAAATCTAACTACCATACGATTACGACAACGACGTTCCCCAAAATATATTTTAAATTACAGATTACATAGATGTTTTGATAAATACTTGATTTAAAAATCTTGAGAAACGGGTAGTGCTACATTAGCCCCCCCCCCCCCCCCCCCCTAAAAAAATACCAACCTTTATATCGTGTCAAGGAACTTTGTGTTAAAAAATCAGAAGGATCGATCAACTAAGAACTAAATATTATCGCCCGTATTTTACCGTTGTGTCTAAAGACGGGCAACAACGTCGTCGACACACCCAAATCACAATACGACCGCAATTTGTTTTAGGTCGTATAAAAATGAATATCAAATATCACAGTACAAAAAGTACCTGTTACCCTAATTGATTCCCGACATGTTTTTAAGAATGACGCTAAATAAACACGCAACGATTTCATAAATCTGTTTAAAATCTCAGATTTCTAGCAAAACGTGTTGTCAATTTAACTGAATATATTGATAGATAAATCTATGAAGCTTCTACTTTTACAATGTCAGGTAGATTGAAGATGTGATTAAATCGCTGTATTCATCTTGTCACTGTGTCACAGATGGTTTTCCTATATTTAATATATATGTATATATACGTCATATGTCTAACCGTCTGTAGATTTTGATGCTGGAAAATTGGAAAAGAATATTTAAAAAAAAAAAAAATGTATATGTCTTCTTTGACTTTTATGATTTAATAATATTTAACTTAAATTAATTATTATTATTTTTTGGTTCAATCGGAAGTGTTGTTATTGCTAAATATACATTAAAATTTCCGATAAAAAATATGCTCCACATTGGTACAACGTGATAATTCTTTCCGTTGATCATTTTCCTATTGAGCTCACTGACCGAAAGAGTCATGTGGTATATTTGTCAAATCGTCGTATGTCGTCGTCGTCCGACGGTTCGCCCATAAACTGTTAAATTTCTATCTTTTCCAAAGCCAACAGGCCAATTAAAATCAGACTTGGTACAGGTAGGATTGGGACTGGTCATCGGATAATCCTCTATACAGTTTATTTCCTTTCCCCATCGGAAATCCATCACCATCAAAAGAGTCCTTAAAAAGGGTGTTGAGTGTTAAAAAAAAAATATTTCCATTTTTTTCAAATATTGTTGTTATTATTTTTTTCTTTATTTTTCTTGTAAAATTATCTTTATATCAGACTTAATAAGGAAATCAAAATGGGAGGGACGAACACTCGAAATTGATGCTTTTTTAATTTTTAAAACCGAGTTTGGTATTTTTTTTTCTCTGAATTTCTTATACAATGTCATGCCTGTATTTGTAAAACAGAGATAAAAGGGGTCAAAGGAAACCAAAGCGACCAGCATACACACATTTGTCATTTTAAGTACGATGTGCATGCTGTATTTTACATTGAGTTCAAATGAAATTTTCCTGACTGGAGTATTCTAACAGATTTGAGGTAGATTTTACAGTTCACAGATATGGGAACCGAATTTTGAATTTTTCAAATTTTGAAATTTTGAATTTTTCAAATTTTGAATTTTTATTTAAGTAAGATTTTTGACAAGTTTATTTTAACGATCGAAAATTTTTGAAAATGTGCTAATCGGAGTCCAAATTTAGAAATTGCACATATTTGGAAGGTAAACAGAATTTTATATTGCATCCAATTGCAATTTTGATGCGGTTTTTTTTGGTGGTATATCGACAAGATTCCGATTCCCAAAATTTGAACTTTTTTAATTTTTTTTCTACCAAATTGAATGCATGTTTATGCAAAATGTTCGTATGAATTTATAGAGAACATGAGTTTTTTTTCTTATGGAAAAGGGGCTAAATGGTGCCCAAATTTCGAAATTTTGAATATTTGGGATACACATTAATAACTGTATAATTTTTTTTTTACATGCATTTAGTCATTAAATTGATTGTGACAAGGGCGACAAGCAGTATTCCAGTAGACTGTTCAATCAGTTATAGTGTTCGAGTTAAACTTGATTGCAATGTCACCAATATAAGAGTACTGCAAACCGGATTTTTTTTTACTGGGGCATAGTTTCAGGCAACACCTACTGACTGGTAAAAGGGAGGTAAGTCTTTGTTTACAAATTTTGTCGTCTGCAATATAAACAAAACAAGATTGAAGATGGGCGCTAGATACAGTATGTGGCCAAAAGTATTGCAACATGTAAAAAAATCCCTTTATAATCAACCAAAACCATATTTTTTCAAAAAATTATCGTGAAGTCATTTCTGGATAGATTTTAACAAATTTTACACCAAAACATTCAGAATTGTCTATATTTTGATTGTTTATTTGCTCATTATGTTTATATGAGTGGTTTTTATTTGTTCATAATTTAAACAGGATTGTTAATTTTTGGGATTTATTTTTAGTTGAAATATATAGGAAAATCAAAGTCAATTTTTATTTGTTATGTTTAAATTATGAACAAATAAAAACCACTCATATAAACATAATGAGCAAATAAACAATCAAAATATAGAAATGTTTGAATGTTTTGGTGTAAAATTTGTTAAAATCTATCCAGAAATGACGTCACAATAATTCTTTGAAAAAATATGGTTTTGGTTGATTATATAGGGATTTTTTCACATGTTGCAATACTTTTGGCCACATACGGTGTAGACAAATTTTAGACAACAAGACTATGGTCAGTTATATTATAGGCATATACTATCTTTCACTGATGATAAAAAATTCCACCAATATCAACAAAACTAACAATTACCTCTCACCTTAAACTACCGAACACAAAGAAGACCATGCCAAATGACGTTGGAAATTCAGGTCCAGGGGTCGATTTCACAAAAAGTCGTAAGTCTAAGATTAATCGTAAGTGTTATCGTAAGTGTGATTTCCAAGCTTTTGATTGGTTGAAATTCACACTTACGACTGATCTTAGACTTACAACTTTTTGTGAAATCGATCACAGAATTGGGACAGGCACAAAAATGTGGCGGGGTTTAATGTGTTAATGTAATCCAACCACTATTGATAATTGGATCTCCAACTGCAATACATATACACGTATAAACAAACGATATAAAACCCTAACAGCTTCGGTTTCACTCGAGAAAAAGTTTGCATGCTTGCCGATGAAGAAAAATCGGGACATTTTAAATAACTTCAATAGATTATTGGAAATTAGATTTTTTAAGAAAATTAATTAGTTCGTTGGATTTTTTATGTTTAATTTCCCTTTTTTTCATTTCAATATCTCAGTTTACACTGACTAAACCAGAAACAACGTATTTGTACATTTCACCAATTTACTTCGGATAGTCTCTCTTTAATCAGAAAACATCACGTTGCTAGCATATCTATCTACAAGGGTCGATTCACGAATCACCTTCTCCGTTAAAACTGCCAAGAATTAATTTGTGATTAATATTTTAATTTTCAAAGGTGGCATACTCTGTTGTTGTCTGAAATGTGCAAACATTAATGCTACATAAGGACATATTTTACTGTTTACTGTTATAATGAATTATTTAGAATATATGCCGCTGCTTTAATATCTTATTTAAAGAAAGACAACTCATATTATTATCCATTATGTGTACTCGTTTAAAGTATGCGAATTTCATAGTATTGACCACTTATCTAGATGTATTTTTCTGAAGTATATATTACCAACCATTTCTTTAAAAATCTTGACATAAGCCATAAACCAACCATGGGCGTAGCTTGAGTTGGAATTTTACCGAGGCAGGGTGTCTTGTGGCGTTCGACTTTTTTTTGTTGTTTTTTCTTATGTTAAAATTTTGACGTTTTGATAGTGTTATTACCATAATTTGGTAAATTAGCCACAAGTAGATTTTTTAAATTATTGACATTAGAATACAGTGAATCTATGCGTTCATCTCTGTAAAATGTTCATTATGCTCCTTACACTACTACATGATTGAAGAGTTGATTAACACACCAGGGGGTCTTCAATCATATTTATAAGATGTATGGCTCAAACATAGTCCTTATTCAGACAGATTGATATTGTAATGACATTCGCCGGGGAAAATAGTAGAACCATTTCTGAACCCCCCAAAAATAATTCCGGTTTGCATACAGCAAGATACAACAGATGCTAACTTAGAACTTACAGTGTATGTTTACGATTTAGTTTTATCTTAAGATGTTGTGTTTATCCATTTTGTTTTACAGAGGCAATTGCCTCGGTTGCCTCAATGGATGCTACGCATTTGCCAACAGAGACGTCGTAGTCACTATCATATGAATTTCATCACAAGAAATACTATTGTCGTTGTATCATAGAAAATAATCAAAGGGATCCATCTCGGGGTTTTTTGCGAAGGAGGGGGTGTTGTCATCTTATAATAAGGAAAGTCAGACCATAGTGCGTGGCGTGCTGGGAGAGTGTCACGCTCACGCACGCTGCAGACATCTTCTGTAGATTTCGAGAAAAGAGTAGATGCATTGTATCCGCTTCAAAAGAATAAACTTGATTTTTCATCCCTACCCAACTCTCCATGCTTTTTAAGTGGCAGTCAAAAGTAGTTGACATGACTGACTTTTCTATTTAGTTTTTATATGAGAAATATTATCTTCGTGTTCTGCAAGTGGTTTAAATAAGATGTTGCTAACAAAGGCGTAATTTTTAAAGCATGTTATGTTGCACTTTCTTTCTGTGTGAGGAACACTGATTAAAATACCTTTGTAGAATTCACGTGATTATGTAATATATACATGTACTTCATTGTTATCGTTATCACAGACGACCACCAACAGTACATTCACTTGTCATTAGAACTCCTCATATTTGGACATCAATATTGTTCAGATATACACGAAGTAGCCTATATAATATAACGGTAATCCAACGTGTGTTGAATAAGGTCAGCCACTCCCTCCTAACTCCTAGATATGAGAGATTACCACCACGTATACCCCTCACTGGATCTCGAAAGGATACGTGCGTGTCATAAATATTTGAAGGTTGTTCCAGAAAAGCGTCGTGCGCACTAATTTAGATATCTACGTTTTATTTTTATATAATACAAATGTACATCTGAAAATTCACCCAAACAATCTTAGAGCTAGACATCTTAGCCGACGTTTTGTTATATATATTTTTCACTTCCTAACCGGGAATTGTTAGTACACCGAAGAGCCAACCACTTTCGTATATTGCCGAACCATTTAACCCGGCCAAATCAGCAAACCTTGTCACATAGGACGAGACCGACGGCCGATTTACTTGTAATTTTAAGCGATGTGACAATGGAATACAGAATCATATTTTTTTTCATTTGGCAGCATTCGTGTTCATCATTATAAATTGTATATTATGATTTGTCTTCTCATTCAAGCACAGGAAATAAATATTACAATCTCCTCAAGAAAGTGACTACAATGAAATATGCCTACCTTACTGGAACCGCATCGGGTGGCTAATGATTAGAGCGTGCCCGTCTCCAATGCGGTAGATCATGTGGTCGCGCCACGGTCAGGTCAAACTAATGACTATAAAATGGGTAAAGCAATGACTGGTTGGCTCGGAATCGGGATAATTTTGGCCGGGTGACGTGAAATATATACCCACGGACTGTTGTTTCAGTGAGCTAGGCCGGGTGACGTGAAATATATACCCACGGACTGTTGTTTCAGTGAGCTAGGCCGGGTGACGTGAAATATATACCCACGGACTGTTGTTTCAGTGAGCTAGTACTATAAGGATACAATTAAGCGTGTTTGTCTAGTACAAAACAGATATCGTCATCATGTTTGTCTAGTACAAAACAGATATCGTCATCATGTTTGTCTAGTACAAAACAGATATCGTCATCATGTTTGTCTAGTACAAAACAGATATCGTCATCATGTTTTGAATGTAACTTGTTCTCGCCATAATACAGCTGAAACATTGCTAATTTGGCAACAATCACTCACTTACCCTACCTTACTGGATTCCGAATGAACAGTGGGTTGTATAAGATATTTTTTAATGTTTTATCTGAAAATTCAACCCACCAGTGTTAGAGGTCCATTCTTAACACATTGTCACATGTTAAGTACGAATTCCTTGCATTGTCATGAGACTTTGACAAAGATATGCAAAACCAATCCCTTTTTGTGCACGATTTTTGCATATCTTTCCTCGTCTGGTCAACATTCAGCCCACGCAGGTAAAACTGATTTATCTATGTTATCACCTGTTTGAAATACACACAGGTAATTTGTTTCTATCTTGTATGTACATTTCCATCGCGGTTAATCTATTTATATACAAACATAGACAATTTTGGAACATATGTCTGACAAGTAATATGATATGAAGTGTAAAGTAAAATGTCTTCACTTTAAGTTCTATTGTACCAAACATAACTGGTACATTATTTGAGCGTGTTTTTATCGCTTTCATCAAATTCACGTAACTTAAACCTACAAGAAGAGACCATTGCAAAATTTTAATGCACCAAGCAATTGTTCATACTAGCGGGATTGTTTTTTAAGCTTACTATTTTTGCGATAAATTAAAATCAACATTTGCATGACTACTTCAGCAGATTTTTTAATACGATAATTTCTGAGATTGACAAAACTGGTCCGATGATCTTCATTATATGACTATTCACTCGCGATAATTAAAAACACTACAGGCACATACTACAAGTAGATAGTCACGAAAACTAAACACATCACAGGCACACACTAAAAGTAGATAGTCACGAAAACTAAACACACCACAGGTATACACTGAAAGTAGATAGTCACGAAAACTAAACACACCACAGGTATACACTGAAAGCAGAGTCACGAAAACTAAACACACCACAGGTATACACTGAAAGTAGATAGTCACGAAAACTAAACACACCACAGGCACATACTAAAAGTAGATAGTCACGAAAACTAAACACACCACAGGCACACACTGAAAGTAGATAGTCACGAAAACTAAACACACCACAGGCACATACTAAAAGTAGATAGTCACGAAAACTAAACACACCACAGGTATACACTTAAAGTAGATAGTCACGAAAACTAAACATACCACAGGTACATACTAAAAGTAGATAGTCACGAAAATTAAACACACCACAGGCACACACTGAAAGCAGAGTCACGGAAACTAAACACACCACAGGCACATACTAAAAGTAGATAGTCACGAAAACTAAACACACCACAGGTATACACTGAAAGCAGATAGTCACGAAAACTAAACACACCACAGGTATACACTGAAAGTAGATAGTCACGAAAACTAAACACACCACAGGCACACACTACAAGTAGATAGTCACGAAAACTAAACACACAACAGGTATACACTGAAAGCAGATAGTCACGAAAACTAAACACACCACAGGCACATACTAAAAGTAGATAGTCACGAAAACTAAACACACAACAGGTATACACTGAAAGCAGATAGTCACGAAAACTAAACACATCACAGGCACACACTAAAAGTAGATAGTCACGAAAACTAAACCCACCACAGGTATACACTGAAAGCAGATAGTCACGAACACTAAGAACACCACAGGCACATACTAAAAGTAAATAGTCACGAAAACTAAACACACCACAGGTATACACTGATAGCAGAGTCACGAAAACTAAACACACCACAGGTACATACTAAAAGTAGATAGTCACGAAAACTAAACACACCATAGGTATACACTGAAAGCAGATAGTCACGAAAACTAAACACATCACAGGCACACACTAATAGTAGATAGTCACGAAAACTAAACACATCACATGTACATACTGAAAGTAGATAGTCACGAAAACTAAACACACCACGGGTATACACTGAAAGCAGATAGTCACGAAAACTAAACACATCACAGGCACACACTAAAAGTAGATAGTCACGAAAACTAAACACACCACAGGTATACACTGAAAGCAGATAGTCACGAACACTAAACACACCACAGGCACATACTAAAAGTAGATAGTCACGAAAACTAAACACATCACAGGCACACACTAAAAGTAGATAGTCACGAAAACTAAACACACCACAGATATACACTGAAAGCAGATAGTCACGAAAACTAAACACATCACAGGCACATACTAAAAGTAGATAATCACGAAAACTAAACACATCATACCGACACAAACTAAAAGTGGATAGTCACGAAAACTAAACACACCACAGGTATATACTAAAAGTAGAGAGTCACGAAAAGTTACACACACCACAGGCACATACTAAAAGTAGATAGTCATGAAAACTAAAGACATCACAGGCACACACTAAAAGTAGATAGTCATGAAAACTAAACACATCACAGGCACACACTAAAAGCAGATAGTCACGAAAACTAAACACACCACAGGTATACACTGAAAGTAGATAGTCACGAAAACTAAACACACCACAGGTATACACTGAAAGCAGAGTCACGAAAACTAAACACACCACAGGTATACACTGAAAGTAGATAGTCACGAAAACTAAACACACCACAGGTATACACTGAAAGTAGATAGTCACGAAAACTAAACATACCACAGGTACATACTAAAAGTAGATAGTCACGAAAATTAAACACACCACAGGCACACACTGAAAGCAGAGTCACGGAAACTAAACACACCACAGGCACATACTAAAAGTAGATAGTCACGAAAACTAAACACACCACAGGTATACACTGAAAGCAGATAGTCACGAAAACTAAACACACCACAGGTATACACTGAAAGTAGATAGTCACAAAAACTAAACACACCACAGGCACACACTACAAGTAGATAGTCACGAAAACTAAACACACAACAGGTATACACTGAAAGCAGATAGTCACGAAAACTAAACACACCACAGGCACATACTAAAAGTAGATAGTCACGAAAACTAAACACACAACAGGTATACACTGAAAGCAGATAGTCACGAAAACTAAACACATCACAGGCACACACTAAAAGTAGATAGTCACGAAAACTAAACCCACCACAGGTATACACTGAAAGCAGATAGTCACGAACACTAAGCACACCACAGGCACATACTAAAAGTAAATAGTCACGAAAACTAAACACACCACAGGTATACACTGAAAGCAGATAGTCACGAAAACTAAACACATCACAGGCACATACTAAAAGTAGATAGTCACGAAAACTAAATACATCATACCGACACAAACTAAAAGTGGATAGTCACGAAAACTAAACACACCACAGGTATATACTAAAAGTAGATAGTCATGAAAACTAAACACACCACAGGTACATACTAAAAGTAAATAGTCATGAAAACTAAACACATCGCAGGCACACACTAAAAGAAGATAGTCACGAAAACTAAACACACCACAGGCACATACTAAAAGTAGATAGTCACGAAAACTAAACACATCACAGGCACACACTGAAAGTAGATAGTCATGAAAACTAAACACATCACAGGCACATACTAAAAGTAGATAGTCACGAAAATTAAACACACCACAGGTATACACTAAAAGTAGATAGTCACGAAAACTGAACACACCACAGGCACATACTAAAATAGATAGTCATGAAAACTAAACACATCACAGGCACACAATAAAAGTAGATAATCACGAAAACTAAACACACCACAGGTATACACTGAAAGCAGATAGTCACGAAAACTAAACACATCACAGGCACATACTAAAAGTAGATAGTCACGAAAACTAAATACATCATACCGACACAAACTAAAAGTGGATAGTCATGAAAACTAAACACACCACAGGTATATACTAAAAGTAGATAGTCATGAAAACTAAACACACCACAGGTACATACTAAAAGTAAATAGTCATGAAAACTAAACACATCACAGGCACACACTAAAAGCAAATAGTCACGAAAACTAAACACACAATAAGGCACATACTAAAAGTAGATAGTCACGAAAACTAAACACACCACAGGTACATACTAATAGTAGATAGTCACGAAAACTAAACACATCACAGGCACACACTAAAAGTAGATAGTCATGAAATGTAAAAACATCACAGGCACACACTAAAAGTAGATAGTCACGAAAACTAAACACATCACAGGCACACACTAAAAGTAGATAGTCACGAAAACTAAACACACCACAGGTATACACTGAAAGTAGATAGTCACGAAAACTAAACACACCACAGGCACATACTAAAAGTAGATAGTCACGAAAACTAAACACACCACAGGTATACACTGAAAGGAGATAGTCACGAAAACTAAACAAATCACAGGCACATACTAAAAGTAGATATTCACGAAAACTGAATACATCATACCGACACAAACTAAAAGTGGATAGTCACGAAAACTAAACACACCACAGGTATATACTAAAAGTAGATAGTCATGAAAACTAAACACACCACAGGTACATACTAAAAGTAAATAGTCATGAAAACTAAACACATCACAGGCACACACTAAAAGCAGATAGTCACGAAAACTAAACACACCACAGGTACATACTAAAAGTAGATAGTCACGAAAACTAAACACATCACAGGCACACACTAAAAGTAGACAGTCATGAAAACTAAACACATCACAGACACACACTGAAAGTAGATAGTCACGAAAACTAAACACACCACAGGTATACACTAAAAGTAGATAGTCACGAAAACTAAACACATCATACCGACACAAACTAAAAGTGGATAGTCACGAAAACTAAACACACCACAGGTATATACTAAAAGTAGAGAGTCACGAAAAGTTACACACACCACAGGCACATACTAAAAGTAGATAGTCATGAAAACTAAACACATCACAGGCACACACTAAAAGTAGATAGTCATGAAAACTAAACACATCACAGGCACACACTAAAAGCAGATAGTCACGAAAACTAAACACACCACAGGTATACACTAAAAGTAGATAATCACGAAAACTGAACACACCACAGGCACATACTAAAAGTAGATAGTCATGAAAACTAAACACATCACAGGCACACACTACAAGTAGATAGTCACGAAAACTAAACACACAACAGGTATACACTGAAAGCAGATAGTCACGAAAACTAAACACACCACAGGCACATACTAAAAGTAGATAGTCACGAAAACTAAACACACAACAGGTATACACTGAAAGCAGATAGTCAGGAAAACTAAACACATCACAGGCACACACTAAAAGTAGATAGTCACGAAAACTAAACCCACCACAGGTATACACTGAAAGCAGATAGTCACGAACACTAAGCACACCACAGGCACATACTAAAAGTAAATAGTCACGAAAACTAAACACACCACAGGTATACACTGACAGCAGATAGTCACGAAAACTAAACACATCACAGGCACATACTAAAAGTAGATAGTCACGAAAACTAAATACATCATACCGACACAAACTAAAAGTGGATAGTCACGAAAACTAAACACACCACAGGTATATACTAAAAGTAGATAGTCATGAAAACTAAACACACCACAGGTACATACTAAAAGTAAATAGTCATGAAAACTAAACACATCGCAGGCACACACTAAAAGAAGATAGTCACGAAAACTAAACACACCACAGGCACATACTAAAAGTAGATAGTCACGAAAACTAAACACATCACAGGCACACACTAAAAGTAGATAGTCATGAAAACTAAACACATCACAGGCACATACTAAAAGTAGATAGTCACGAAAATTAAACACACCACAGGTATACACTAAAAGTAGATAGTCACGAAAACTGAACACACCACAGGCACATACTAAAATAGATAGTCATGAAAACTAAACACATCACAGGCACACAATAAAAGTAGATAGTCACAAAAACTAAACACACCACAGATATATACTAAAAGTAGATAGTCACGAAAACTAAACACACCACAGGCACATACTAAAAGTAGAAAGTCACGAAAACTAAACACACCACAGGTATACACTGAAAGCAGATAGTCACGAAAATTAAACACATCACAGGCACACACTAAAAGTAGATAGTCACGAAAACTAAACACACCACAGGTATACACTGAAAGCAGATAGTCACGAAAACTAAACACACCACAGGTATACACTGAAAGTAGATAGTCACGAAAACTAAACACACCATAGGTATACACTGAAAGCAGATAGTCACGAAAACTAAACACATCACAGGCACACACTAATAGTAGATAGTCACGAAAACTAAACACATCACATGTACATACTGAAAGTAGATAGTCACGAAAACTAAACACACCACGGGTATACACTGAAAGCAGATAGTCACGAAAACTAAACACATCACAGGCACACACTAAAAGTAGATAGTCACGAAAACTAAACACACCACAGGTATACACTGAAAGCAGATAGTCACGAACACTAAACACACCACAGGCACATATTAAAAGTAGATAGTCACGAAAACTAAACACATCACAGGCACACACTAAAAGTAGATAGTCACGAAAACTAAACACACCACAGATATACACTGAAAGCAGATAGTCACGAAAACTAAACACATCACAGGCACATACTAAAAGTAGATAATCACGAAAACTAAACACATCATACCGACACAAACTAAAAGTGGATAGTCACGAAAACTAAACACACCACAGGTATATACTAAAAGTAGAGAGTCACGAAAAGTTACACACACCACAGGCACATACTAAAAGTAGATAGTCATGAAAACTAAAGACATCACAGGCACACACTAAAAGTAGATAGTCATGAAAACTAAACACATCACAGGCACACACTAAAAGCAGATAGTCACGAAAACTAAACACACCACAGGTATACACTGAAAGTAGATAGTCACGAAAACTAAACACACCACAGGTATACACTGAAAGCAGAGTCACGAAAACTAAACACACCACAGGTATACACTGAAAGTAGATAGTCACGAAAACTAAACACACCACAGGTATACACTGAAAGTAGATAGTCACGAAAACTAAACACACCACAGGCACATACTAAAAGTAGATAGTCACGAAAACTAAACACACCACAGGCACACACTGAAAGTAGATATTCACGAAAACTAAACACACCACAGGCACATACTAAAAGTAGATAGTCACGAAAACTAAACACACCACAGGTATACACTGAAAGTAGATAGTCACGAAAACTAAACATACCACAGGTACATACTAAAAGTAGATAGTCACGAAAATTAAACACACCACAGGCACACACTGAAAGCAGAGTCACGGAAACTAAACACACCACAGGCACATACTAAAAGTAGATAGTCACGAAAACTAAACACATCACAGGTATACACTGAAAGCAGATAGTCACGAAAACTAAACACACCACAGGTATACACTGAAAGTAGATAGTCACAAAAACTAAACACACCACAGGCACACACTACAAGTAGATAGTCACGAAAACTAAACACACAACAGGTATACACTGAAAGCAGATAGTCACGAAAACTAAACACACCACAGGCACATACTAAAAGTAGATAGTCACGAAAACTAAACACACAACAGGTATACACTGAAAGCAGATAGTCACGAAAACTAAACACATCACAGGCACACACTAAAAGTAGATAGTCACGAAAACTAAACCCACCACAGGTATACACTGAAAGCAGATAGTCACGAACACTAAGCACACCACAGGCACATACTAAAAGTAAATAGTCACGAAAACTAAACACACCACAGGTATACACTGAAAGCAGATAGTCACGAAAACTAAACACATCACAGGCACATACTAAAAGTAGATAGTCACGAAAACTAAATACATCATACCGACACAAACTAAAAGTGGATAGTCACGAAAACTAAACACACCACAGGTATATACTAAAAGTAGATAGTCATGAAAACTAAACACACCACAGGTACATACTAAAAGTAAATAGTCATGAAAACTAAACACATCGCAGGCACACACTAAAAGAAGATAGTCACGAAAACTAAACACACCACAGGCACATACTAAAAGTAGATAGTCACGAAAACTAAACACATCACAGGCACACACTGAAAGTAGATAGTCATGAAAACTAAACACATCACAGGCACATACTAAAAGTAGATAGTCACGAAAATTAAACACACCACAGGTATACACTAAAAGTAGATAGTCACGAAAACTGAACACACCACAGGCACATACTAAAATAGATAGTCATGAAAACTAAACACATCACAGGCACACAATAAAAGTAGATAGTCACGAAAACTAAACACACCACAGGTATACACTGAAAGCAGATAGTCACGAAAACTAAACACATCACAGGCACATACTAAAAGTAGATAGTCACGAAAACTAAATACATCATACCGACACAAACTAAAAGTGGATAGTCATGAAAACTAAACACACCACAGGTATATACTAAAAGTAGATAGTCATGAAAACTAAACACACCACAGGTACATACTAAAAGTAAATAGTCATGAAAACTAAACACATCACAGGCACACACTAAAAGCAAATAGTCACGAAAACTAAACACACAATAAGGCACATACTAAAAGTAGATAGTCACGAAAACTAAACACACCACAGGTACATACTAATAGTAGATAGTCACGAAAACTAAACACATCACAGGCACACACTAAAAGTAGATAGTCATGAAATGTAAACACATCACAGGCACACACTAAAAGTAGATAGTCACGAAAACTAAACACATCACAGGCACACACTAAAAGTAGATAGTCACGAAAACTAAACACACCACAGGTATACACTGAAAGTAGATAGTCACGAAAACTAAACACACCACAGGCACATACTAAAAGTAGATAGTCACGAAAACTAAACACACCACAGGTATACACTGAAAGGAGATAGTCACGAAAACTAAACAAATCACAGGCACATACTAAAAGTAGATATTCACGAAAACTGAATACATCATACCGACACAAACTAAAAGTGGATAGTCACGAAAACTAAACACACCACAGGTATATACTAAAAGTAGATAGTCATGAAAACTAAACACACCACAGGTACATACTAAAAGTAAATAGTCATGAAAACTAAACACATCACAGGCACACACTAAAAGCAGATAGTCACGAAAACTAAACACACCACAGGTACATACTAAAAGTAGATAGTCACGAAAACTAAACACATCACAGGCACACACTAAAAGTAGACAGTCATGAAAACTAAACACATCACAGACACACACTGAAAGTAGATAGTCACGAAAACTAAACACACCACAGGTATACACTAAAAGTAGATAGTCACGAAAACTAAACACATCATACCGACACAAACTAAAAGTGGATAGTCACGAAAACTAAACACACCACAGGTATATACTAAAAGTAGAGAGTCACGAAAAGTTACACACACCACAGGCACATACTAAAAGTAGATAGTCATGAAAACTAAACACATCACAGGCACACACTAAAAGTAGATAGTCATGAAAACTAAACACATCACAGGCACACACTAAAAGCAGATAGTCACGAAAACTAAACACACCACAGGTATACACTAAAAGTAGATAATCACGAAAACTGAACACACCACAGGCACATACTAAAAGTAGATAGTCATGAAAACTAAACACATCACAGGCACACACTACAAGTAGATAGTCACGAAAACTAAACACACAACAGGTATACACTGAAAGCAGATAGTCACGAAAACTAAACACACCACAGGCACATACTAAAAGTAGATAGTCACGAAAACTAAACACACAACAGGTATACACTGAAAGCAGATAGTCAGGAAAACTAAACACATCACAGGCACACACTAAAAGTAGATAGTCACGAAAACTAAACCCACCACAGGTATACACTGAAAGCAGATAGTCACGAACACTAAGCACACCACAGGCACATACTAAAAGTAAATAGTCACGAAAACTAAACACACCACAGGTATACACTGACAGCAGATAGTCACGAAAACTAAACACATCACAGGCACATACTAAAAGTAGATAGTCACGAAAACTAAATACATCATACCGACACAAACTAAAAGTGGATAGTCACGAAAACTAAACACACCACAGGTATATACTAAAAGTAGATAGTCATGAAAACTAAACACACCACAGGTACATACTAAAAGTAAATAGTCATGAAAACTAAACACATCGCAGGCACACACTAAAAGAAGATAGTCACGAAAACTAAACACACCACAGGCACATACTAAAAGTAGATAGTCACGAAAACTAAACACATCACAGGCACACACTAAAAGTAGATAGTCATGAAAACTAAACACATCACAGGCACATACTAAAAGTAGATAGTCACGAAAATTAAACACACCACAGGTATACACTAAAAGTAGATAGTCACGAAAACTGAACACACCACAGGCACATACTAAAATAGATAGTCATGAAAACTAAACACATCACAGGCACACAATAAAAGTAGATAGTCACAAAAACTAAACACACCACAGATATATACTAAAAGTAGATAGTCACGAAAACTAAACACACCACAGGCACATACTAAAAGTAGAAAGTCACGAAAACTAAACACACCACAGGTATACACTGAAAGCAGATAGTCACGAAAATTAAACACATCACAGGCACACACTAAAAGTAGATAGTCACGAAAACTAAACACACCACAGGTATACACTGAAAGCAGATAGTCACGAAAACTAAACACATCACAGGCACATACTAAAAGTAGATAGTCACGAAAACTAAATACATCATACCGACACAAACTAAAAGTGGATAGTCATGAAAACTAAACACACCACAGGTATATACTAAAAGTAGATAGTCATGAAAACTAAACACACCACAGGTACATACTAAAAGTAAATAGTCATGAAAACTAAACACATCACAGGCACACACTAAAAGCAGATAGTCACGAAAACTAAACACACAATAAGGCACATACTAAAAGTAGATAGTCACGAAAACTAAACACACCACAGGTACATACTAATAGTAGATAGTCACGAAAACTAAACACATCACAGGCACACACTAAAAGTAGATAGTCATGAAATGTAAACACATCACAGGCACACACTAAAAGTAGATAGTCATGAAAACTAAACACATCACAGGCACACACTAAAAGTAGATAGTCACGAAAACTGAACACACCACAGGCACATACTAAAAGTAGATAGTCATGAAAACTAAACACATCACAGGCACACACTAAAAGCAGATAGTCACGAAAACTAAACACACCACAGGTACATACTAAAAGTAGATAGTCACGAAAACTAAACACATCACAGGCACACACTAAAAGTAGATAGTCATGAAATGTAAACACATCACAGGCACACACTAAAAGTAGATAGTCACGAAAACTAAACACATCACAGGCACACACTAAAAGTAGATAGTCATGAAAACTAATCACATCACAGGCACACACTAAAAGTAGATAGTCATGAAAACTAAACACATCACAAGCACACAATAAAAGTAGATAGTCACGAAAACTAAATACACCACAGGTATACACTGAAAGTAGATAGTCACGAAAACTAAACACACCACAGGCACATACTAAAAGTAGATAGTCACGAAAACTAAACACACCACAGGTATACACTGAAAGGAGATAGTCACGAAAACTAAACAAATCACAGGCACATACTAAAAGTAGATAGTCACGAAAACTGAATACATCATACCGACACAAACTAAAAGTGGATAGTCACGAAAACTAAACACACCACAGGTATATACTAAAAGTAGATAGTCATGAAAACTAAACACACCACAGGTACATACTAAAAGTAAATAGTCATGAAAACTAAACACATCACAGGCACACACTAAAAGCAGATAGTCACGAAAACTAAACACACCACAGGTACATACTAAAAGTAGATAGTCACGAAAACTAAACACATCACAGGCACACACTAAAAGTAGACAGTCATGAAAACTAAACACATCACAGGCACACACTGAAAGTAGATAGTCACGAAAACTAAACACACCACAGGTATACACTAAAAGTAGATAGTCACGAAAACTGAACACACCACAGGCACATACTAAAAGTAGATAGTCATGAAAACTAAACACATCACAGGCACACACTAAAAGTAGATAGTCACGAAAATTAAACACACCACAGGTACCTACTAAAAGTAGATAGTCACGAAAACTAAACACACCACAGGTATACACTGAAAGAAGATAGTCACGAAAACTAAACACATCACAGGCACATACTAAAAGTAGATAGTCACGAAAACTAAATACATCATACCGACACAAACTAAAAGTGGATAGTCACGAAAATAAACACCACACCACAGGCACATACAAAAAGTAAATAGTCATGAAAACTAAACACATCACAGGCACACACTAAAAGCTGATAGTCACGAATACTAAACACACCACAGGCACATACTAAAAGTAGATAGTCACGAAAACTAAACACATCACAGGCACACACTAAAAGTAGATGGTCACGAAAACTAAACACATCACAGGCACATACTAAAAGCAGATAGTCACGAAAACTAAACACACCACAGGCACATACTAAAAGTAGATAGTCACGAAAACTAAACACATCACAGGCACACACTAAAAGTAGATAGTCATGAAAACTAAACACATCACAGGCACATACTAAAAGTAGATAGTCAAGAAAACTAAACACATCACAGGCACACATTAAAAGTAGATAGTCACGAAAACTAAACACACCACAGGCACATACTAAAAGTAGATAATCATGAAAACTAAACACATCACAGGCACACAATAAAAGTAGATAGTCACGAAAACTAAACACACCACAGGTATACACTGAAAGTAGATAGTCATGAAAACTAAACACATCACAGGCACACAATAAAAGTAGATAGTCACGAAAACTAAACACACCACAGATATATACTAAAAGTAGATAGTCATGAAAACTAAACACATCACAGGCACACACTAAAAGTAGATAGTCATGAAAACTAAACACATCACAGGCATACACTAAAAGTAGATAGTCATGAAAACTAAACACATCACAGGCACACACTAAAAGCAGATAGTCACGAAAACTAAACACACCACAGGTATACACTAAAAGTAGATAATCACGAAAACTGAACACACCACAGGCACATACTAAAAGTAGATAGTCATGAAAACTAAACACATCACAGGCACACACTACAAGTAGATAGTCACGAAAACTAAACACACAACAGGTATACACTGAAAGCAGATAGTCACGAAAACTAAACACACCACAGGCACATACTAAAAGTAGATAGTCACGAAAACTAAACACACAACAGGTATACACTGAAAGCAGATAGTCAGGAAAACTAAACACATCACAGGCACACACTAAAAGTAGATAGTCACGAAAACTAAACCCACCACAGGTATACACTGAAAGCAGATAGTCACGAACACTAAGCACACCACAGGCACATACTAAAAGTAAATAGTCACGAAAACTAAACACACCACAGGTATACACTGACAGCAGATAGTCACGAAAACTAAACACATCACAGGCACATACTAAAAGTAGATAGTCACGAAAACTAAATACATCATACCGACACAAACTAAAAGTGGATAGTCACGAAAACTAAACACACCACAGGTATATACTAAAAGTAGATAGTCATGAAAACTAAACACACCACAGGTACATACTAAAAGTAAATAGTCATGAAAACTAAACACATCGCAGGCACACACTAAAAGAAGATAGTCACGAAAACTAAACACACCACAGGCACATACTAAAAGTAGATAGTCACGAAAACTAAACACATCACAGGCACACACTAAAAGTAGATAGTCATGAAAACTAAACACATCACAGGCACATACTAAAAGTAGATAGTCACGAAAATTAAACACACCACAGGTATACACTAAAAGTAGATAGTCACGAAAACTGAACACACCACAGGCACATACTAAAATAGATAGTCATGAAAACTAAACACATCACAGGCACACAATAAAAGTAGATAGTCACAAAAACTAAACACACCACAGATATATACTAAAAGTAGATAGTCACGAAAACTAAACACACCACAGGCACATACTAAAAGTAGAAAGTCACGAAAACTAAACACACCACATGTATACACTGAAAGAAGATAGTCACGAAAATTAAACACATCACAGGCACACACTAAAAGTAGATAGTCACGAAAACTAAACACACCACAGGTATACACTGAAAGCAGATAGTCACGAAAACTAAACACATCACAGGCACATACTAAAAGTAGATAGTCACGAAAACTAAATACATCATACCGACACAAACTAAAAGTGGATAGTCATGAAAACTAAACACACCACAGGTATATACTAAAAGTAGATAGTCATAAAAACTAAACACACCACAGGTACATACTAAAAGTAAATAGTCATGAAAACTAAACACATCACAGGCACACACTAAAAGCAGATAGTCACGAAAACTAAACACACAATAAGGCACATACTAAAAGTAGATAGTCACGAAAACTAAACACACCACAGGTACATACTAATAGTAGATAGTCACGAAAACTAAACACATCACAGGCACACACTAAAAGTAGATAGTCATGAAATGTAAACACATCACAGGCACACACTAAAAGTAGATAGTCATGAAAACTAAACACATCACAGGCACACACTAAAAGTAGATAGTCACGAAAACTGAACACACCACAGGCACATACTAAAAGTAGATAGTCATGAAAACTAAACACATCACAGGCACACACTAAAAGCAGATAGTCACGAAAACTAAACACACCACAGGTACATACTAAAAGTAGATAGTCACGAAAACTAAACACATCACAGGCACACACTAAAAGTAGATAGTCATGAAATGTAAACACATCACAGGCACACACTAAAAGTAGATAGTCACGAAAACTAAACACATCACAGGCACACACTAAAAGTAGATAGTCATGAAAACTAATCACATCACAGGCACACACTAAAAGTAGATAGTCACGAAAACTGAACACACCACAGTAACATACTAAAAGTAGATAGTCATGAAAACTAAACACATCACAGGCACACAATAAAAGTAGATAGTCACGAAAACTAAATACACCACAGGTATACACTGAAAGTAGATAGTCACGAAAACTAAACACACCACAGGCACATACTAAAAGTAGATAGTCACGAAAACTAAACACACCACAGGTATACACTGAAAGGAGATAGTCACGAAAACTAAACAAATCACAGGCACATACTAAAAGTAGATAGTCACGAAAACTGAATACATCATACCGACACAAACTAAAAGTGGATAGTCACGAAAACTAAACACACCACAGGTATATACTAAAAGTAGATAGTCATGAAAACTAAACACACCACAGGTACATACTAAAAGTAAATAGTCATGAAAACTAAACACATCACAGGCACACACTAAAAGCAGATAGTCACGAAAACTAAACACACCACAGGTACATACTAAAAGTAGATAGTCACGAAAACTAAACACATCACAGGCACACACTAAAAGTAGACAGTCATGAAAACTAAACACATCACAGGCACACACTGAAAGTAGATAGTCACGAAAACTAAACACACCACAGGTATACACTAAAAGTAGATAGTCACGAAAACTGAACACACCACAGGCACATACTAAAAGTAGATAGTCATGAAAACTAAACACATCACAGGCACACATTAAAAGTAGATAGTCACGAAAACTAAACACACAACAGGAACATACTAAAGTAGATAATCATGAAAACTAAACACATCACAGGCACACAATAAAAGTAGATAGTCACGAAAACTAAACACACCACAGGTATACACTGAAAGTAGATAGTCATGAAAACTAAACACATCACAGGCACACAATAAAAGTAGATAGTCACGAAAACTAAACACACCACAGATATATACTAAAAGTAGATAGTAATGAAAACTAAACACATCACAGGCACACACTAAAAGTAGATAGTCATGAAAACTAAACACATCACAGGCACACACTAAAAGTAGATAGTCACGAAAATTAAACACACCACAGGTGTACACTAAAAGTAGATAGTTACAAAAACTGAACACACCACAGGCACATACTAAAAGTAGATAGTCATGAAAACTAAACACATCACAGGCACACAATAAAAGTAGATAGTCACAAAAACTAAACACACCACAGATATATACTAAAAGTAGATAGTCACGAAAACTAAACACACCACAGGCACATACTAAAAGTAGATAGTCACGAAAACTAAACACACCACAGGTATACACTGAAAGCAGATAGTCACGAAAATTAAACACATCACAGGCACACACTAAAAGTAGATAGTCACGAAAACTAAACACACCACAGGTATACACTGAAAGCAGATAGTCACGAAAACTAAACACATCACAGGCACATACTAAAAGTAGATAGTCACGAAAACTAAATACATCATACTGACACAAATTAAAAGTGGATAGTCATGAAAACTAAACACACCACAGGTATATACTAAAAGTAGATAGTCATGAAAACTAAACACACCACAGGTACATACTAAAAGTAAATAGTCATGAAAACTAAACACATCACAGGCACACACTAAAAGCAGATAGTCACGAAAATTAAACACACCACAGGCACATACTAAAAGTAGATAGTCACGAAAACTAAACACACCACAGTTACATACTAATAGTAGATAGTCACGAAAACTAAACACATCACAGGCACACACTAAAAGTAGATAGTCATGAAAAGTAAACACATCACAGGCACACACTAAAAGTAGATAGTCACGAAAACTAAACACATCACAGGCACACACTAAAAGTAGATAGTCACGAAAACTAAACACACCACAGGTATACACTGAAAGGTGATAGTCACGAAAACTAAACACATCACAGGCACATACTAAAAGTAGATAGTCACGAAAACTGAATACATCATACCGACACAAACTAAAAGTGGATAGTCACGAAAACTAAACACACCACAGGTATATACTAAAAGTAGATAGTCATGAAAACTAAACACACCACAGGTACATACTAAAAGTAAATAGTCATGAAAACTAAACACATCACAGGCACACACTAAAAGCAGATAGTCACGAAAACTAAACACACCACAGGTACATACTAAAAGTTGATAGTCACGAAAATTAAACACATCACAGGCACACACTAAAATTAGACAGTCATGAAAACTAAACACATCACAGGCACACACTGAAAGTAGATAGTCACGAAAACTAAACACACCACAGGTATACACTAAAAGTAGATAGTCACGAAAACTGAACACACCACAGGCACATACTAAAAGTAGATAGTCATGAAAACTAAACACATCACAGGCACACACTAAAAGTAGATAGTCACGAAAACTAAACACACCACAGGTACATACTAAAAGTAGATAGTCACGAAAACTAAACACACCACAGGTATACACTGAAAAAAGATAGTCACGAAAACTAAACACATCACAGGCACATACTAAAAGTAGATAGTCACGAAAACTAAATACATCATACCGACACAAACTAAAAGTGGATAGTCACGAAAACTAAACACCACACCACAGGCACACACTAAAAGTAAATAGTCATGAAAACTAAACACATCACAGGCACACACTAAAAGCTGATAGTCACGAATACTAAACACACCACAGGCACATACTAAAAGTAGATAGTCACGAAAACTAAACACATCACAGGCACACACTAAAAGTAGATGGTCACGAAAACTAAACACATCACAGGCACACACTAAAAGCAGATAGTCACGAAAACTAAACACACCACAGGCACATACTAAAAGTAGATAGTCACGAAAACTAAACACATCACAGGCACACACTAAAAGTAGATAGTCATGAAAACTAAACACATCACAGGCACATACTAAAAGTAGATAGTCAAGAAAACTAAACACATCACAGGCACATACTAAAAGTAGATAATCATGAAAACTAAACACATCACAGGCACACAATAAAAGTAGATAGTCACGAAAACTAAACACACCACAGGTATACACTGAAAGTAGATAGTCATGAAAACTAAACACATCACAGGCACACAATAAAAGTAGATAGTCACGAAAACTAAACACACCACAGATATATACTAAAAGTAGATAGTCACGAAAACTAAACACACCACAGGCACATACTAAAAGTAGATAGTCACGAAAACTAAACACACCACAGGTATACAATGAAAGCAGATAGTAACGAAAACTAAACACATCACAGGCACACACTAAAAGTAGATAGTCACGAAAACTAAACACACCACAGGTATACACTGAAAGCAGATAGTCACGAAAACTTAACACATCACAGGCACATACTAAAAGTAGATAGTCACGAAAACTAAATACATCATACTGACACAAATTAAAAGTGGATAGTCATGAAAACTAAACACACCACAGGTATATACTAAAAGTAGATAGACATGAAAACTAAACACACCACAGGTACATACTAAAAGTAAATAGTCATGAAAACTAAACACATCACAGGCACACACTAAAAGCAGATAGTCACGAAAACTAAACACACCACAGGCACATACTAAAAGTAGATAGTCACGAAAACTAAACACATCACAGGCACACACTAAAAGTAGATAGTCATGAAAACTAAACACATCACAGGCACACACTAAAAGCAGATAGTCACGAAAACTAAACACACCACAGGCACATACTAAAAGTAAATAGTCATGAAAACTAAACACATCAAAGGCACACACTAAAAGCAGATAGTCACGAAAACTAAACACACCACAGGCACATACTAAAAGTAGATAGTCACGAAAACTAAACACATCACAGGCACACACTAAAAGTAGATAGTCATGAAAACTAAACACATCACAGGCACACACTAAAAGCAGATAGTTACGAAAACTAAACACACCACAGGCACATACTAAAAGTAGATAGTTACGAAAACTAAACACATCACAGGCACACTCTAAAAGTAGATAGTCATGAAAACTAAACACACCACAGGCACACACTAAAAGTAGATAGTCACGAAAATTAAACACACCACAGGTATACACTAAAAGTAGATAATCACGAAAACTGAACACACCACAGGCACATACTAAAAGTAGATAGTCATGAAAACTAAACACATCACAGGCACACAATAAAAGTAGATAGTCACGAAAACTAAACACACCACAGATATATACTAAAAGTAGATAGTCACGAAAACTAAACACACCACAGGCACATACTAAAAGTAGATAGTCACGAAAACTAAACACACCACAGGTATACACTGAAAGGAGATAGTCACGAAAATTAAACACATCACAGGCACACACTAAAAGTAGATAGTCACGAAAACTAAATTCATCATACCGACACAAACTAAAAGTGGATAGTCACGAAAACTAAACACACCACAGGTATATACTAAAAGTAGATAGTCATGAAAACTAAACACACCACAGATACATACTAAAAGTAAATAGTCATGAAAACTAAACACATCACAGGCACACACTAAAAGCAGATAGTCACGAAAACTAAACACACCACAGGCACATACTAAAAGTAGATAGTCACGAAAACTAAACACACCACAGATACATACTAATAGTAGATAGTCACGAAAACTAAACACATCACAGGCACACACTAAAAGTAGATAGTCACGAAAACTAAACACATCACAGGCACACACTAAAAGTAGATAGTCACGAAAACTAAACACATCACAGGCACACACTAAAAGTAGATAGTCATGAAAACTAAAAACATGACAGGCACATACTAAAAGTAGATAGTCACGAAAACTGAACACACCACAGGCACATACTAAAAGTAGATAGTCATGAAAACTAAACACATCACAGGCACACAATAAAAGTAGATAGTCACGAAAACTAAACACACCACAGATATATACTAAAAGTAGATAGTCACGAAAACTAAACACACCACAGGCACATACTAAAAGTAGATAGTCACGAAAACTAAACACACCACAGGTATACACTGAAAGCAGATAGTCACGAAAATTAAACACATCACAGGCACACACTAAAAGTAGATAGTCACGAAAACTAAATTCATCATACCGACACAAACTA
This sequence comes from Bathymodiolus brooksi, assembly GCA_963680875.1. Lineage (NCBI taxonomy): Eukaryota > Metazoa > Mollusca > Bivalvia > Mytilida > Modiolidae > Bathymodiolus > Bathymodiolus brooksi. Next base: position 133,733,571 of record OY804578.1, read on the forward strand.
AAAGTGGATAGTCACGAAAACTAAACACACCACAGGTATATACTAAAAGTAGATAGTCATGAAAACTAAACACACCACAGATACATACTAAAAGTAAATAGTCATGAAAACTAAACACATCACAGGCACACACTAAAAGCAGATAGTCACGAAAACTAAACACACCACAGGCACATACTAAAAGTAGATAGTCACGAAAACTAAACACACCACAGATACATACTAATAGTAGATAGTCACGAAAACTAAACACATCACAGGCACACACTAAAAGTAGATAGTCACGAAAACTAAACACATCACAGGCACACACTAAAAGTAGATAGTCACGAAAACTAAACACATCACAGGCACACACTAAAAGTAGATAGTCATGAAAACTAAAAACATGACAGGCACATACTAAAAGTAGATAGTCACGAAAACTGAACACACCACAGGCACATACTAAAAGTAGATAGTCATGAAAACTAAACACATCACAGGCACACAATAAAAGTAGATAGTCACGAAAACTAAACACACCACAGGTATATACTGAAAGTAGATAGTCACGAAAACTAAACACACCACAGGCACATACTAAAAGTAGATAGTCACGAAAACTAAACACACCACAGGTATACACTGAAAGGAGATAGTCACGAAAACTAAACACATCACAGGCACACACTAAAAGTAGATAGTCACGAAAACTAAGCACACCACAGGTATACACAGAAAGCAGATAGTCACGAAAACTAAACACATCACATGCACATACTAAAAGAGATAGTCACGAAAACTAAACACACCACAGGTATACACTGAAAGCAGATAGTCACGAAAACTAAACACATCACAGGCACATACTAAAAGTAGATAGTCACGAAAACTGAATACATCATACCGACACAAACTAAAAGTGGATAGTCACGAAAACTAAACACACCACAGGTATATACTAAAAGTAGATAGTCATGAAAACTAAACACACCACAGGTACATACTAAAAGTAAATAGTCATGAAAACTAAACACATCACAGGCACACACTGAAAGTAGATAGTCACGAAAACTAAACACACCACAGGTATACACTAAAAGTAGATAGTCACGAAAACTGAACACACCACAGGCACATACTAAAAGTAGATAGTCATGAAAACTAAACACATCAGAGGCACACACTAAAAGTAGATAGTCACGAAAACTAAACACACCACAGGCACATACTAAAAGTAGATAGTCACGAAAACTAAACACACCACAGGTATACACTGAAAGCAGATAGTCACGAAAACTAAACACATCACAGGCACATACTAAAAGTAGATAGTCACGAAAACTAAACACATCACAGATAGTCACGAAAACTAAACACATCACATGCACATACTAAAGGTAGATAGTCACGAAAACTAAATACATCATACCGACACAAACTAAAAGTGGATAGTTACGAAAACTAAACACACCACAGGTATATACTAAAAGTAGATAGACATGAAAACTAAACACACCACAGGTACATACTAAAAGTAAATAGTCATGAAAACTAAACACATCACAGGCACACACTAAAAGCAGATAGTCACGAAAACTAAACACACCACAGGCACATACTAAAAGTAGATAGTCACGAAAATTAAACACATCACAGGCACACACTAAAAGTAGATAGTCATGAAAACTAAACACATCACAGGCACACACTAAAAGTAGATAGTCACGAAAATTAAACACAACACAGGTATACACTAAAAGTAGATAGTCACGAAAACTGAACACACCACAGGCACATACTAAAAGTAGATAGTCATGAAAACTAAACACATCACAGGCGCACAATAAAAGTAGATAGTCACGAAAACTAAACACACCACAGATATATACTAAAAGTAGATAGTCACGAAAACTAAACACACCACAGGCACATACTAAAAGTAGATAGTCACGAAAACTAAACACACCACAGGTATACACTGAAAGCAGATAGTCACGAAAATTAAACACATCACAGGCACACACTAAAAGTAGATAGTCACGAAAACTAAACACACCACAGGTATACACTGAAAGCAGATAGTCACGAAAACTAAACACATCACAGGCACATACTAAAGGTAGATAGTCACGAAAACTGAATACATCATACCGACACAAACTAAAAGTGGATAGTCACGAAAACTAAACACACCACAGGTATATACTAAAAGTAGATAGTCATGAAAACTAAACACACCACAGGTACATACTAAAAGTAAATAGTCATGAAAACTAAACACATCACAGGCACACACTGAAAGTAGATAGTCACGAAAGCTAAACACACCACAGGTATACACTAAAAGTAGATAGTCACGAAAACTGAACACACCACAGGCACATACTAAAAGTAGATAGTCATGAAAACTAAACACATCACAGGCACGCACTAAAAGTAGATAGTCACGAAAACTAAACACACCACAGGTACATACTAAAAGTAGATAGTCACAAAAACTAAACACACCACAGGTATGCACTGAAAGCAGATAGTCACGAAAACTAAACACATCACAGGCACATACTAAAAGTAGATAGTCACGAAAACTAAATACATCATACCGACACAAACTAAAAGTGGATAGTCACGAAAACTAAACACCACACCACAGGCACATACTAAAAGTAAATAGTCATGAAAACTAAACACACCACAGGCACATACTAAAAGTAGATAGTCACGAAAACTAAACACATCACAGGCACACACTAAAAGTAGATAGTCATGAAAACTAAACACATCACAGGCACACACTAAAAGTAGATAGTCACGAAAACTAAACACACCACAGTTACATATTAAAAGTAGATAGTCACGAAAACTAAACACACCACAGGTATACACTGAAAGAAGATAGTCACGAAAACTAAACACATCACAGGCACATACTAAAAGTAGATAGTCACGAAAACTAAATACATCATACCGACACAAACTAAAAGTGGATAGTCACGAAAACTAAACACCACACCACAGGCACATACTAAAAGTAAATAGTCATGAAAACTAAACACATCACAGGCACACACTAAAAGCTGATAGTCACGAATACTAAACACACCACAGGCACATACTAAAAGTAGATAGTCACGAAAACTAAACACATCACAGGCACACACTAAAAGTAGATGGTCACGAAAACTAAACACATCACAGGCACACACTAAAAGCTGATAGTCACGAATACTAAACACACCACAGGCACATACTAAAAGTAGATAGTTACGAAAACTAAACACATCACAGGCACACTCTAAAAGTAGATAGTCATGAAAACTAAACACATCACAGGCACACACTAAAAGTAGATAGTCACGAAAATTAAACACACCACAGGTATACACTAAAAGTAGATAATCACGAAAACTGAACACACCACAGGCACATACTAAAAGTAGATAGTCATGAAAACTAAACACATCACAGGCACACAATAAAAGTAGATAGTCACGAAAACTAAACACACCACAGATATATACTAAAAGTAGATAGTCACGAAAACTAAACACACCACAGGCACATACTAAAAGTAGATAGTCACGAAAACTAAACACACCACAGGTATACACTGAAAGCAGATAGTCACGAAAATTAAACACATCACAGGCACACACTAAAAGTAGATAGTCACGAAAACTAAATTCATCATACCGACACAAACTAAAAGTGGATAGTCACGAAAACTAAACACACCACAGGTATATACTAAAAGTAGATAGTCATGAAAACTAAACACACCACAGATACATACTAAAAGTAAATAGTCATGAAAACTAAACACATCACAGGCACACACTAAAAGCAGATAGTCACGAAAACTAAACACACCACAGGCACATACTAAAAGTAGATAGTCACGAAAACTAAACACACCACAGATACATACTAATAGTAGATAGTCACGAAAACTAAACACATCACAGGCACACACTAAAAGTAGATAGTCACGAAAACTAAACACATCACAGGCACACACTAAAAGTAGATAGTCACGAAAACTAAACACATCACAGGCACACACTAAAAGTAGATAGTCATGAAAACTAAAAACATGACAGGCACATACTAAAAGTAGATAGTCACGAAAACTGAACACACGACAGGCACATACTAAAAGTAGATAGTCATGAAAACTAAACACATCACAGGCACACAATAAAAGTAGATAGTCACGAAAACTAAACACACCACAGGTATACACTGAAAGTAGATAGTCACGAAAACTAAACACACCACAGGCACATACTAAAAGTAGATAGTCACGAAAACTAAACACACCACAGGTATACACTGAAAGGAGATAGTCACGAAAACTAAACACATCACAGGCACACACTAAAAGTAGATAATCACGAAAACTAAGCACACCACAGGTATACACTGAAAGCAGATAGTCACGAAAACTAAACACATCACATGCACATACTAAAAGAGATAGTCACGAAAACTAAACACACCACAGGTATACACTGAAAGCAGATAGTCACGAAAACTAAACACATCACAGGCACATACTAAAAGTAGATAGTCACGAAAACTGAATACATCATACCGACACAAACTAAAAGTGGATAGTCACGAAAACTAAACACACCACAGGTATATACTAAAAGTAGATAGTCATGAAAACTAAACACATCACAGGTACATACTAAAAGTAAATAGTCATGAAAACTAAACACATCACAGGCACACACTGAAAGTAGATAGTCACGAAAACTAAACACACCACAGGTATACACTAAAAGTAGATAGTCACGAAAACTGAACACACCACAGGCACATACTAAAAGTAGATAGTCATGAAAACTAAACACATCAGAGGCACACACTAAAAGTAGATAGTCACGAAAACTAAACACACCACAGGCACATACTAAAAGTAGATAGTCACGAAAACTAAACACACCACAAGTATACACTGAAAGCAGATAGTCACGAAAACTAAACACATCACAGGCACATACTAAAAGTAGATAGTCACGAAAACTAAACACATCACAGATAGTCACGAAAACTAAACACATCACAGGCACATACTAAAAGTAGATAGTCACGAAAACTAAATACATCATACCGACACAAACTAAAAGTGGATAGTCACGAAAACTAAACACACCACAGGTATATACTAAAAGTAGATAGACATGAAAACTAAACACACCACAGGTACATACTAAAAGTAAATAGTCATGAAAACTAAACACATCACAGGCACACACTAAAAGCAGATAGTCACGAAAACTAAACACACCACAGGCACATACTAAAAGTAGATAGTCACGAAAACTAAACACATCACAGGCACACACTAAAAGTAGATAGTCATGAAAACTAAACACATCACAGGCACACACTAAAAGTAGATAGTCACGAAAATTAAATACACCACAGGTATACACTAAAAGTAGATAGTCACGAAAACTGAACACACCACAGGCACATACTAAAAGTAGATAGTCATGAAAACTAAACACATCACAGGCGCACAATAAAAGTAGATAGTCACGAAAACTAAACACCACAGATATATACTAAAAGTAGATAGTCACGAAAACTAAACACACCACAGGCACATACTAAAAGTAGATAGTCACGAAAACTAAACACACCACAGGTATACACTGAAAGCAGATAGTCACGAAAATTAAACACATCACAGGCACACACTAAAAGTAGATAGTCACGAAAACTAAACACACCACAGGTATACACTGAAAGCAGATAGTCACGAAAACTAAACACATCACAGGCACATACTAAAGGTAGATAGTCACGAAAACTGAATACATCATACCGACACAAACTAAAAGTGGATAGTCACGAAAACTAAACACACCACAGGTATATACTAAAAGTAGATAGTCATGAAAACTAAACACACCACAGGTACATACTAAAAATAAATAGTCATGAAAACTAAACACATCACAGGCACACACTGAAAGTAGATAGTCACGAAAGCTAAACACACCACAGGTATACACTAAAAGTAGATAGTCACGAAAACTGAACACACCACAGGCACATACTAAAAGTAGATAGTCATGAAAACTAAACACATCACAGGCACGCACTAAAAGTAGATAGTCACGAAAACTAAACACACCACAGGTACATACTAAAAGTAGATAGTCACGAAAACTAAACACACCACAGGTATGCACTGAAAGCAGATAGTCACGAAAACTAAACACATCACAGGCACATACTAAAAGTAGATAGTCACGAAAACTAAATACATCATACCGACACAAACTAAAAGTGGATAGTCACGAAAACTAAACACCACACCACAGGCACATACTAAAAGTAAATAGTCATGAAAACTAAACACACCACAGGCACATACTAAAAGTAGATAGTCACGAAAACTAAACACATCACAGGCACACACTAAAAGTAGATAGTCATGAAAACTAAACACATCACAGGCACATACTAAAAGTAGATAGTCAAGAAAACTAAACACATCACAGGCACACATTAAAAGTAGATAGTCACGAAAACTAAACACACCACAGGCACATACTAAAGTAGATAATCATGAAAACTAAACACATCACAGGCACACAATAAAAGTAGATAGTCACGAAAACTAAACACACCACAGGTATACACTTAAAGTAGATAGTCATGAAAACTAAACACATCACAGGCACACAATAAAAGTAGATAGTCACGAAAACTAAACACACCACAGATATATACTAAAAGTAGATAGTAATGAAAACTAAACACATCACAGGCACACACTAAAAGTAGATAGTCATGAAAACTAAACACATCACAGGCACACACTAAAAGTAGATAGTCACGAAAATTAAACACACCACAGGTATACACTAAAAGTAGATAGTTACAAAAACTGAACACACCACAGGCACATACTAAAAGTAGATAGTCATGAAAACTAAACACATCACAGGCACACAATAAAAGTAGATAGTCACAAAAATTAAACACACCACAGATATATACTAAAAGTAGATAGTCACGAAAACTAAACACACCACAGGCACATACTAAAAGTAGATAGTCACGAAAACTAAACACACCACAGGTATACACTGAAAGCAGATAGTCACGAAAATTAAACACATCACAGGCACACACTAAAAGTAGATAGTCACGAAAACTAAACACACCACAGGTATACACTGAAAGCAGATAGTCACGAAAACTAAACACATCACAGGCACATACTAAAAGTAGATAGTCACGAAAACTAAATACATCATACTGACACAAAGTAAAAGTGGATAGTCATGAAAACTAAACACACCACAGGTATATACTAAAAGTAGATAGTCATGAAAACTAAACACACCACAGGTACATACTAAAAGTAAATAGTCATGAAAACTAAACACATCACAGGCACACACTAAAAGCAGATAGTCACGAAAATTAAACACACCACAGGCACATACTAAAAGTAGATAGTCACGAAAACTAAACACACCACAGGTACATACTAATAGTAGATAGTCACGAAAACTAAACACATCACAGGCACACACTAAAAGTAGATAGTCATGAAAAGTAAACACATCACAGGCACACACTAAAAGTAGATAGTCACGAAAACTAAACACATCACAGGCACACACTAAAAGTAGATAGTCATGAAAACTAAACACATCACAGGCACACACTAAAAGTAGATAGTCACGAAAACTGAACACACCACAGGCACATACTAAAAGTAGATAGTCATGAAAACTAAACACATCACAGGCACACAATAAAAGTAGATAGTCACGAAAACTAAACACACCACAGGTATACACTGAAAGTAGATAGTCACGAAAACTAAACACACCACAGGCACATACTAAAAGTAGATAGTCACGAAAACTAAACACACCACAGGTATACACTGAAAGGTGATAGTCACGAAAACTAAACACATCACAGGCACATACTAAAAGTAGATAGTCACGAAAACTGAATACATCATACCGACACAAACTAAAAGTGGATAGTCACGAAAACTAAACACACCACAGGTATACACTGAAAGTAGATAGTCATGAAAACTAAACACATCACAGGCACACAATAAAAATAGATAGTCACGAAAACTAAACACACCACAGATATATACTAAAAGTAGATAGTCACGAAAACTAAACACACCACAGGCACATACTAAAAGTAGATAGTCACGAAAATTAAACACATCACAGGCACACACTAAAAGTAGATAGTCATGAAAACTAAACACATCACAGGCACACACTAAAAGTAGATAGTCACGAAAATTAAACACAACACAGGTATACACTAAAAGTAGATAGTCACGAAAACTGAACACACCACAGGCACATACTAAAAGTAGATAGTCATGAAAACTAAACACATCACAGGCGCACAATAAAAGTAGATAGTCACGAAAACTAAACACACCACAGATATATACTAAAAGTAGATAGTCACGAAAACTAAACACACCACAGGCACATACTAAAAGTAGATAGTCACGAAAACTAAACACACCACAGGTATACACTGAAAGCAGATAGTCACGAAAATTAAACACATCACAGGCACACACTAAAAGTAGATAGTCACGAAAACTAAACACACCACAGGTATACACTGAAAGCAGATAGTCACGAAAACTAAACACATCACAGGCACATACTAAAGGTAGATAGTCACGAAAACTGAATACATCATACCGACACAAACTAAAAGTGGATAGTCACGAAAACTAAACACACCACAGGTATATACTAAAAGTAGATAGTCATGAAAACTAAACACACCACAGGTACATACTAAAAGTAAATAGTCATGAAAACTAAACACATCACAGGCACACACTGAAAGTAGATAGTCACGAAAGCTAAACACACCACAGGTATACACTAAAAGTAGATAGTCACGAAAACTGAACACACCACAGGCACATACTAAAAGTAGATAGTCATGAAAACTAAACACATCACAGGCACGCACTAAAAGTAGATAGTCACGAAAACTAAACACACCACAGGTACATACTAAAAGTAGATAGTCACAAAAACTAAACACACCACAGGTATGCACTGAAAGCAGATAGTCACGAAAACTAAACACATCACAGGCACATACTAAAAGTAGATAGTCACGAAAACTAAATACATCATACCGACACAAACTAAAAGTGGATAGTCACGAAAACTAAACACCACACCACAGGCACATACTAAAAGTAAATAGTCATGAAAACTAAACACACCACAGGCACATACTAAAAGTAGATAGTCACGAAAACTAAACACATCACAGGCACACACTAAAAGTAGATAGTCATGAAAACTAAACACATCACAGGCACACACTAAAAGTAGATAGTCACGAAAACTAAACACACCACAGTTACATATTAAAAGTAGATAGTCACGAAAACTAAACACACCACAGGTATACACTGAAAGAAGATAGTCACGAAAACTAAACACATCACAGGCACATACTAAAAGTAGATAGTCACGAAAACTAAATACATCATACCGACACAAACTAAAAGTGGATAGTCACGAAAACTAAACACCACACCACAGGCACATACTAAAAGTAAATAGTCATGAAAACTAAACACATCACAGGCACACACTAAAAGCTGATAGTCACGAATACTAAACACACCACAGGCACATACTAAAAGTAGATAGTCACGAAAACTAAACACATCACAGGCACACACTAAAAGTAGATGGTCACGAAAACTAAACACATCACAGGCACACACTAAAAGCTGATAGTCACGAATACTAAACACACCACAGGCACATACTAAAAGTAGATAGTTACGAAAACTAAACACATCACAGGCACACTCTAAAAGTAGATAGTCATGAAAACTAAACACATCACAGGCACACACTAAAAGTAGATAGTCACGAAAATTAAACACACCACAGGTATACACTAAAAGTAGATAATCACGAAAACTGAACACACCACAGGCACATACTAAAAGTAGATAGTCATGAAAACTAAACACATCACAGGCACACAATAAAAGTAGATAGTCACGAAAACTAAACACACCACAGATATATACTAAAAGTAGATAGTCACGAAAACTAAACACACCACAGGCACATACTAAAAGTAGATAGTCACGAAAACTAAACACACCACAGGTATACACTGAAAGCAGATAGTCACGAAAATTAAACACATCACAGGCACACACTAAAAGTAGATAGTCACGAAAACTAAATTCATCATACCGACACAAACTAAAAGTGGATAGTCACGAAAACTAAACACACCACAGGTATATACTAAAAGTAGATAGTCATGAAAACTAAACACACCACAGATACATACTAAAAGTAAATAGTCATGAAAACTAAACACATCACAGGCACACACTAAAAGCAGATAGTCACGAAAACTAAACACACCACAGGCACATACTAAAAGTAGATAGTCACGAAAACTAAACACACCACAGATACATACTAATAGTAGATAGTCACGAAAACTAAACACATCACAGGCACACACTAAAAGTAGATAGTCACGAAAACTAAACACATCACAGGCACACACTAAAAGTAGATAGTCACGAAAACTAAACACATCACAGGCACACACTAAAAGTAGATAGTCATGAAAACTAAAAACATGACAGGCACATACTAAAAGTAGATAGTCACGAAAACTGAACACACGACAGGCACATACTAAAAGTAGATAGTCATGAAAACTAAACACATCACAGGCACACAATAAAAGTAGATAGTCACGAAAACTAAACACACCACAGGTATACACTGAAAGTAGATAGTCACGAAAACTAAACACACCACAGGCACATACTAAAAGTAGATAGTCACGAAAACTAAACACACCACAGGTATACACTGAAAGGAGATAGTCACGAAAACTAAACACATCACATGCACATACTAAAAGAGATAGTCACGAAAACTAAACACACCACAGGTATACACTGAAAGCAGATAGTCACGAAAACTAAACACATCACAGGCACATACTAAAAGTAGATAGTCACGAAAACTGAATACATCATACCGACACAAACTAAAAGTGGATAGTCACGAAAACTAAACACACCACAGGTATATACTAAAAGTAGATAGTCATGAAAACTAAACACATCACAGGTACATACTAAAAGTAAATAGTCATGAAAACTAAACACATCACAGGCACACACTGAAAGTAGATAGTCACGAAAACTAAACACACCACAGGTATACACTAAAAGTAGATAGTCACGAAAACTGAACACACCACAGGCACATACTAAAAGTAGATAGTCATGAAAACTAAACACATCAGAGGCACACACTAAAAGTAGATAGTCACGAAAACTAAACACACCACAGGCACATACTAAAAGTAGATAGTCACGAAAACTAAACACACCACAGGTATACACTGAAAGCAGATAGTCACGAAAACTAAACACATCACAGGCACATACTAAAAGTAGATAGTCACGAAAACTAAACACATCACAGATAGTCACGAAAACTAAACACATCACAGGCACATACTAAAAGTAGATAGTCACGAAAACTAAATACATCATACCGACACAAACTAAAAGTGGATAGTCACGAAAACTAAACACACCACAGGTATATACTAAAAGTAGATAGACATGAAAACTAAACACACCACAGGTACATACTAAAAGTAAATAGTCATGAAAACTAAACACATCACAGGCACACACTAAAAGCAGATAGTCACGAAAACTAAACACACCACAGGCACATACTAAAAGTAGATAGTCACGAAAACTAAACACATCACAGGCACACACTAAAAGTAGATAGTCATGAAAACTAAACACATCACAGGCACACACTAAAAGTAGATAGTCACGAAAATTAAATACACCACAGGTATACACTAAAAGTAGATAGTCACGAAAACTGAACACACCACAGGCACATACTAAAAGTAGATAGTCATGAAAACTAAACACATCACAGGCGCACAATAAAAGTAGATAGTCACGAAAACTAAACACCACAGATATATACTAAAAGTAGATAGTCACGAAAACTAAACACACCACAGGCACATACTAAAAGTAGATAGTCACGAAAACTAAACACACCACAGGTATACACTGAAAGCAGATAGTCACGAAAATTAAACACATCACAGGCACACACTAAAAGTAGATAGTCACGAAAACTAAACACACCACAGGTATACACTGAAAGCAGATAGTCACGAAAACTAAACACATCACAGGCACATACTAAAGGTAGATAGTCACGAAAACTGAATACATCATACCGACACAAACTAAAAGTGGATAGTCACGAAAACTAAACACACCACAGGTATATACTAAAAGTAGATAGTCATGAAAACTAAACACACCACAGGTACATACTAAAAATAAATAGTCATGAAAACTAAACACATCACAGGCACACACTGAAAGTAGATAGTCACGAAAGCTAAACACACCACAGGTATACACTAAAAGTAGATAGTCACGAAAACTGAACACACCACAGGCACATACTAAAAGTAGATAGTCATGAAAACTAAACACATCACAGGCACGCACTAAAAGTAGATAGTCACGAAAACTAAACACACCACAGGTACATACTAAAAGTAGATAGTCACGAAAACTAAACACACCACAGGTATGCACTGAAAGCAGATAGTCACGAAAACTAAACACATCACAGGCACATACTAAAAGTAGATAGTCACGAAAACTAAATACATCATACCGACACAAACTAAAAGTGGATAGTCACGAAAACTAAACACCACACCACAGGCACATACTAAAAGTAAATAGTCATGAAAACTAAACACACCACAGGCACATACTAAAAGTAGATAGTCACGAAAACTAAACACATCACAGGCACACACTAAAAGTAGATAGTCATGAAAACTAAACACATCACAGGCACATACTAAAAGTAGATAGTCAAGAAAACTAAACACATCACAGGCACACATTAAAAGTAGATAGTCACGAAAACTAAACACACCACAGGCACATACTAAAGTAGATAATCATGAAAACTAAACACATCACAGGCACACAATAAAAGTAGATAGTCACGAAAACTAAACACACCACAGGTATACACTTAAAGTAGATAGTCATGAAAACTAAACACATCACAGGCACACAATAAAAGTAGATAGTCACGAAAACTAAACACACCACAGATATATACTAAAAGTAGATAGTAATGAAAACTAAACACATCACAGGCACACACTAAAAGTAGATAGTCATGAAAACTAAACACATCACAGGCACACACTAAAAGTAGATAGTCACGAAAATTAAACACACCACAGGTATACACTAAAAGTAGATAGTTACAAAAACTGAACACACCACAGGCACATACTAAAAGTAGATAGTCATGAAAACTAAACACATCACAGGCACACAATAAAAGTAGATAGTCACAAAAATTAAACACACCACAGATATATACTAAAAGTAGATAGTCACGAAAACTAAACACACCACAGGCACATACTAAAAGTAGATAGTCACGAAAACTAAACACACCACAGGTATACACTGAAAGCAGATAGTCACGAAAATTAAACACATCACAGGCACACACTAAAAGTAGATAGTCACGAAAACTAAACACACCACAGGTATACACTGAAAGCAGATAGTCACGAAAACTAAACACATCACAGGCACATACTAAAAGTAGATAGTCACGAAAACTAAATACATCATACTGACACAAAGTAAAAGTGGATAGTCATGAAAACTAAACACACCACAGGTATATACTAAAAGTAGATAGTCATGAAAACTAAACACACCACAGGTACATACTAAAAGTAAATAGTCATGAAAACTAAACACATCACAGGCACACACTAAAAGCAGATAGTCACGAAAATTAAACACACCACAGGCACATACTAAAAGTAGATAGTCACGAAAACTAAACACACCACAGGTACATACTAATAGTAGATAGTCACGAAAACTAAACACATCACAGGCACACACTAAAAGTAGATAGTCATGAAAAGTAAACACATCACAGGCACACACTAAAAGTAGATAGTCACGAAAACTAAACACATCACAGGCACACACTAAAAGTAGATAGTCATGAAAACTAAACACATCACAGGCACACACTAAAAGTAGATAGTCACGAAAACTGAACACACCACAGGCACATACTAAAAGTAGATAGTCATGAAAACTAAACACATCACAGGCACACAATAAAAGTAGATAGTCACGAAAACTAAACACACCACAGGTATACACTGAAAGTAGATAGTCACGAAAACTAAACACACCACAGGCACATACTAAAAGTAGATAGTCACGAAAACTAAACACACCACAGGTATACACTGAAAGGTGATAGTCACGAAAACTAAACACATCACAGGCACATACTAAAAGTAGATAGTCACGAAAACTGAATACATCATACCGACACAAACTAAAAGTGGATAGTCACGAAAACTAAACACACCACAGGTATACACTGAAAGTAGATAGTCATGAAAACTAAACACATCACAGGCACACAATAAAAATAGATAGTCACGAAAACTAAACACACCACAGATATATACTAAAAGTAGATAGTCACGAAAACTAAACACACCACAGGCACATACTAAAAGTAGATAGTCACGAAAACTAAACACACCACAGGTATACACTGAAAGCAGATAGTCACGAAAACTAAACACATCACAGGCACACACTAAAAGTAGATAGTCACGAAAACTAAACACACCACAGGTATACACTGAAAGCAGATAGTCACGAAAACTAAACACATCACAGGCACATACTAAAAGTAGATAGTCACGAAAACTAAATACATCATACCGACACAAACTAAAAGTGAATAGTCACGAAAACTAAACACACCACAGGTATATACTAAAAGTAGATAGACATGAAAACTAAACACACCACAGGTACATACTAAAAGTAAATAGTCATGAAAACTAAACACATCACAGGCACACACTAAAAGCAGATAGTCACGAAAACTAAACACACCACAGGCACATACTAAAAGTAGATAGTCACGAAAACTAAACACATCACAGGCACACACTAAAAGTAGATAGTCATGAAAACTAAACACATCACAGGCACACACTAAAAGCAGATAGTCACGAAAACTAAACACACCACAGGCACATACTAAAAGTAAATAGTCATGAAAACTAAACACATCAAAGGCACACACTAAAAGCAGATAGTCACGAAAACTAAACACACCACAGGCACATACTAAAAGTAGATAGTCACGAAAACTAAACACATCACAGGCACACACTAAAAGTAGATAGTCATGAAAACTAAACACATCACAGGCACACACTAAAAGCAGATAGTTACGAAAACTAAACACACCACAGGCACATACTAAAAGTAGATAGTTACGAAAACTAAACACATCACAGGCACACTCTAAAAGTAGATAGTCATGAAAACTAAACACATCACAGGCACACACTAAAAG
The DNA here is from genome assembly GCA_963680875.1 of Bathymodiolus brooksi. Lineage (NCBI taxonomy): Eukaryota > Metazoa > Mollusca > Bivalvia > Mytilida > Modiolidae > Bathymodiolus > Bathymodiolus brooksi. The sequence goes on from OY804578.1 coordinate 133,749,104, forward strand.
TAGATAGTCACGAAAATTAAACACACCACAGGTATACACTAAAAGTAGATAATCACGAAAACTGAACACACCACAGGCACATACTAAAAGTAGATAGTCATGAAAACTAAACACATCACAGGCACACAATAAAAGTAGATAGTCACGAAAACTAAACACACCACAGATATATACTAAAAGTAGATAGTCACGAAAACTAAACACACCACAGGCACATACTAAAAGTAGATAGTCACGAAAACTAAACACACCACAGGTATACACTGAAAGCAGATAGTCACGAAAATTAAACACATCACAGGCACACACTAAAAGTAGATAGTCACGAAAACTAAATTCATCATACCGACACAAACTAAAAGTGGATAGTCACGAAAACTAAACACACCACAGGTATATACTAAAAGTAGATAGTCATGAAAACTAAACACACCACAGATACATACTAAAAGTAAATAGTCATGAAAACTAAACACATCACAGGCACACACTAAAAGCAGATAGTCACGAAAACTAAACACACCACAGGCACATACTAAAAGTAGATAGTCACGAAAACTAAACACACCACAGATACATACTAATAGTAGATAGTCACGAAAACTAAACACATCACAGGCACACACTAAAAGTAGATAGTCACGAAAACTAAACACATCACAGGCACACACTAAAAGTAGATAGTCACGAAAACTAAACACATCACAGGCACACACTAAAAGTAGATAGTCATGAAAACTAAAAACATGACAGGCACATACTAAAAGTAGATAGTCACGAAAACTGAACACACCACAGGCACATACTAAAAGTAGATAGTCATGAAAACTAAACACATCACAGGCACACAATAAAAGTAGATAGTCACGAAAACTAAACACACCACAGGTATACACTGAAAGGAGATAGTCACGAAAACTAAACACATCACAGGCACACACTAAAAGTAGATAGTCACGAAAACTAAGCACACCACAGGTATACACTGAAAGCAGATAGTCACGAAAACTAAACACATCACATGCACATACTAAAAGAGATAGTCACGAAAACTAAACACACCACAGGTATACACTGAAAGCAGATAGTCACGAAAACTAAACACATCACAGGCACATACTAAAAGTAGATAGTCACGAAAACTGAATACATCATACCGACACAAACTAAAAGTGGATAGTCACGAAAACTAAACACACCACAGGTATATACTAAAAGTAGATAGTCATGAAAACTAAACACACCACAGGTACATACTAAAAGTAAATAGTCATGAAAACTAAACACATCACAGGCACACACTGAAAGTAGATAGTCACGAAAACTAAACACACCACAGGTATACACTGAAAGTAGATAGTCATGAAAACTAAACACATCACAGGCACACAATAAAAATAGATAGTCACGAAAACTAAACACACCACAGATATATACTAAAAGTAGATAGTCACGAAAACTAAACACACCACAGGCACATACTAAAAGTAGATAGTCACGAAAACTAAACACACCACAGGTATACACTGAAAGCAGATAGTCACGAAAACTAAACACATCACAGGCACACACTAAAAGTAGATAGTCACGAAAACTAAACACACCACAGGTATACACTGAAAGCAGATAGTCACGAAAACTAAACACATCACAGGCACATACTAAAAGTAGATAGTCACGAAAACTAAATACATCATACCGACACAAACTAAAAGTGAATAGTCACGAAAACTAAACACACCACAGGTATATACTAAAAGTAGATAGACATGAAAACTAAACACACCACAGGTACATACTAAAAGTAAATAGTCATGAAAACTAAACACATCACAGGCACACACTAAAAGCAGATAGTCACGAAAACTAAACACACCACAGGCACATACTAAAAGTAGATAGTCACGAAAACTAAACACATCACAGGCACACACTAAAAGTAGATAGTCATGAAAACTAAACACATCACAGGCACACACTAAAAGCAGATAGTCACGAAAACTAAACACACCACAGGCACATACTAAAAGTAAATAGTCATGAAAACTAAACACATCAAAGGCACACACTAAAAGCAGATAGTCACGAAAACTAAACACACCACAGGCACATACTAAAAGTAGATAGTCACGAAAACTAAACACATCACAGGCACACACTAAAAGTAGATAGTCATGAAAACTAAACACATCACAGGCACACACTAAAAGCAGATAGTTACGAAAACTAAACACACCACAGGCACATACTAAAAGTAGATAGTTACGAAAACTAAACACATCACAGGCACACTCTAAAAGTAGATAGTCATGAAAACTAAACACATCACAGGCACACACTAAAAGTAGATAGTCACGAAAATTAAACACACCACAGGTATACACTAAAAGTAGATAATCACGAAAACTGAACACACCACAGGCACATACTAAAAGTAGATAGTCATGAAAACTAAACACATCACAGGCACACAATAAAAGTAGATAGTCACGAAAACTAAACACACCACAGATATATACTAAAAGTAGATAGTCACGAAAACTAAACACACCACAGATACATACTAAAAGTAAATAGTCATGAAAACTAAACACATCACAGGCACACACTAAAAGCAGATAGTCACGAAAACTAAACACACCACAGGCACATACTAAAAGTAGATAGTCACGAAAACTAAACACACCACAGGCACATACTAAAAGTAGATAGTCACGAAAACTAAACACACCACAGATACATACTAATAGTAGATAGTCACGAAAACTAAACACATCACAGGCACACACTAAAAGTAGATAGTCACGAAAACTAAACACATCACAGGCACACACTAAAAGTAGATAGTCACGAAAACTAAACACATCACAGGCACACACTAAAAGTAGATAGTCATGAAAACTAAAAACATGACAGGCACATACTAAAAGTAGATAGTCACGAAAACTGAACACACCACAGGCACATACTAAAAGTAGATAGTCATGAAAACTAAACACATCACAGGCACACAATAAAAGTAGATAGTCACGAAAACTAAACACACCACAGGTATACACTAAAAGTAGATAATCACGAAAACTGAACACACCACAGGCACATACTAAAAGTAGATAGTCATGAAAACTAAACACATCACAGGCACACAATAAAAGTAGATAGTCACGAAAACTAAACACACCACAGATATATACTAAAAGTAGATAGTCACGAAAACTAAACACACCACAGGCACATACTAAAAGTAGATAGTCACGAAAACTAAACACACCACAGGTATACACTGAAAGCAGATAGTCACGAAAATTAAACACATCACAGGCACACACTAAAAGTAGATAGTCACGAAAACTAAATTCATCATACCGACACAAACTAAAAGTGGATAGTCACGAAAACTAAACACACCACAGGTATATACTAAAAGTAGATAGTCATGAAAACTAAACACACCACAGATACATACTAAAAGTAAATAGTCATGAAAACTAAACACATCACAGGCACACACTAAAAGCAGATAGTCACGAAAACTAAACACACCACAGGCACATACTAAAAGTAGATAGTCACGAAAACTAAACACACCACAGATACATACTAATAGTAGATAGTCACGAAAACTAAACACATCACAGGCACACACTAAAAGTAGATAGTCACGAAAACTAAACACATCACAGGCACACACTAAAAGTAGATAGTCACGAAAACTAAACACATCACAGGCACACAATAAAAGTAGATAGTCACGAAAACTAAACACACCACAGGTATACACTAAAAGTAGATAATCACGAAAACTGAACACACCACAGGCACATACTAAAAGTAGATAGTCATGAAAACTAAACACATCACAGGCACACAATAAAAGTAGATAGTCACGAAAACTAAACACACCACAGATATATACTAAAAGTAGATAGTCACGAAAACTAAACACACCACAGGCACATACTAAAAGTAGATAGTCACGAAAACTAAACACACCACAGGTATACACTGAAAGCAGATAGTCACGAAAATTAAACACATCACAGGCACACACTAAAAGTAGATAGTCACGAAAACTAAATTCATCATACCGACACAAACTAAAAGTGGATAGTCACGAAAACTAAACACACCACAGGTATATACTAAAAGTAGATAGTCATGAAAACTAAACACACCACAGATACATACTAATAGTAGATAGTCACGAAAACTAAACACATCACAGGCACACACTAAAAGTAGATAGTCACGAAAACTAAACACATCACAGGCACACACTAAAAGTAGATAGTCACGAAAACTAAACACATCACAGGCACACACTAAAAGTAGATAGTCATGAAAACTAAAAACATGACAGGCACATACTAAAAGTAGATAGTCACGAAAACTGAACACACCACAGGCACATACTAAAAGTAGATAGTCATGAAAACTAAACACATCACAGGCACACAATAAAAGTAGATAGTCACGAAAACTAAACACACCACAGGTATACACTGAAAGGAGATAGTCACGAAAACTAAACACATCACAGGCACACACTAAAAGTAGATAGTCACGAAAACTAAGCACACCACAGGTATACACTGAAAGCAGATAGTCACGAAAACTAAACACATCACATGCACATACTAAAAGAGATAGTCACGAAAACTAAACACACCACAGGTATACACTGAAAGCAGATAGTCACGAAAACTAAACACATCACAGGCACATACTAAAAGTAGATAGTCACGAAAACTGAATACATCATACCGACACAAACTAAAAGTGGATAGTCACGAAAACTAAACACACCACAGGTATATACTAAAAGTAGATAGTCATGAAAACTAAACACACCACAGGTACATACTAAAAGTAAATAGTCATGAAAACTAAACACATCACAGGCACACACTGAAAGTAGATAGTCACGAAAACTAAACACACCACAGGTATACACTAAAAGTAGATAGTCACGAAAACTGAACACACCACAGGCACATACTAAAAGTAGATAGTCATGAAAACTAAACACATCAGAGGCACACACTAAAAGTAGATAGTCACGAAAACTAAACACACCACAGGCACATACTAAAAGTAGATAGTCACGAAAACTAAACACACCACAGGTATACACTGAAAGTAGATAGTCACGAAAACTAAACACATCACAGGCACATACTAAAAGTAGATAGTCACGAAAACTAAACACATCACAGATAGTCACGAAAACTAAACACATCACAGGCACACAATAAAAGTAGATAGTCACAAAAATTAAACACACCACAGATATATACTAAAAGTAGATAGTCACGAAAACTAAACACACCACAGGCACATACTAAAAGTAGATAGTCACGAAAACTAAACACACCACAGGTATACACTGAAAGCAGATAGTCACGAAAATTAAACACATCACAGGCACACACTAAAAGTAGATAGTCACGAAAACTAAACACACCACAGGTATACACTGAAAGCAGATAGTCACGAAAACTAAACACATCACAGGCACATACTAAAAGTAGATAGTCACGAAAACTAAATACATCATACTGACACAAAGTAAAAGTGGATAGTCATGAAAACTAAACACACCACAGGTATATACTAAAAGTAGATAGTCATGAAAACTAAACACACCACAGGTACATACTAAAAGTAAATAGTCATGAAAACTAAACACATCACAGGCACACACTAAAAGCAGATAGTCACGAAAATTAAACACACCACAGGCACATACTAAAAGTAGATAGTCACGAAAACTAAACACACCACAGGTACATACTAATAGTAGATAGTCACGAAAACTAAACACATCACAGGCACACACTAAAAGTAGATAGTCATGAAAAGTAAACACACCACAGGCACACACTAAAAGCAGATAGTCACGAAAACTAAACACACCACAGGCACATACTAAAAGTAGATAGTCACGAAAACTAAACACACCACAGGCACATACTAAAAGTAGATAGTCACGAAAACTAAACACACCACAGATACATACTAATAGTAGATAGTCACGAAAACTAAACACATCACAGGCACACACTAAAAGTAGATAGTCACGAAAACTAAACACATCACAGGCACACACTAAAAGTAGATAGTCACGAAAACTAAACACATCACAGGCACACACTAAAAGTAGATAGTCATGAAAACTAAAAACATGACAGGCACATACTAAAAGTAGATAGTCACGAAAACTGAACACACCACAGGCACATACTAAAAGTAGATAGTCATGAAAACTAAACACATCACAGGCACACAATAAAAGTAGATAGTCACGAAAACTAAACACACCACAGGTATACACTAAAAGTAGATAATCACGAAAACTGAACACACCACAGGCACATACTAAAAGTAGATAGTCATGAAAACTAAACACATCACAGGCACACAATAAAAGTAGATAGTCACGAAAACTAAACACACCACAGATATATACTAAAAGTAGATAGTCACGAAAACTAAACACACCACAGGCACATACTAAAAGTAGATAGTCACGAAAACTAAACACACCACAGGTATACACTGAAAGCAGATAGTCACGAAAATTAAACACATCACAGGCACACACTAAAAGTAGATAGTCACGAAAACTAAATTCATCATACCGACACAAACTAAAAGTGGATAGTCACGAAAACTAAACACACCACAGGTATATACTAAAAGTAGATAGTCATGAAAACTAAACACACCACAGATACATACTAAAAGTAAATAGTCATGAAAACTAAACACATCACAGGCACACACTAAAAGCAGATAGTCACGAAAACTAAACACACCACAGGCACATACTAAAAGTAGATAGTCACGAAAACTAAACACACCACAGATACATACTAATAGTAGATAGTCACGAAAACTAAACACATCACAGGCACACACTAAAAGTAGATAGTCACGAAAACTAAACACATCACAGGCACACACTAAAAGTAGATAGTCACGAAAACTAAACACATCACAGGCACACAATAAAAGTAGATAGTCACGAAAACTAAACACACCACAGGTATACACTAAAAGTAGATAATCACGAAAACTGAACACACCACAGGCACATACTAAAAGTAGATAGTCATGAAAACTAAACACATCACAGGCACACAATAAAAGTAGATAGTCACGAAAACTAAACACACCACAGATATATACTAAAAGTAGATAGTCACGAAAACTAAACACACCACAGGCACATACTAAAAGTAGATAGTCACGAAAACTAAACACACCACAGGTATACACTGAAAGCAGATAGTCACGAAAATTAAACACATCACAGGCACACACTAAAAGTAGATAGTCACGAAAACTAAATTCATCATACCGACACAAACTAAAAGTGGATAGTCACGAAAACTAAACACACCACAGGTATATACTAAAAGTAGATAGTCATGAAAACTAAACACACCACAGATACATACTAATAGTAGATAGTCACGAAAACTAAACACATCACAGGCACACACTAAAAGTAGATAGTCACGAAAACTAAACACATCACAGGCACACACTAAAAGTAGATAGTCACGAAAACTAAACACATCACAGGCACACACTAAAAGTAGATAGTCATGAAAACTAAAAACATGACAGGCACATACTAAAAGTAGATAGTCACGAAAACTGAACACACCACAGGCACATACTAAAAGTAGATAGTCATGAAAACTAAACACATCACAGGCACACAATAAAAGTAGATAGTCACGAAAACTAAACACACCACAGGTATACACTGAAAGGAGATAGTCACGAAAACTAAACACATCACAGGCACACACTAAAAGTAGATAGTCACGAAAACTAAGCACACCACAGGTATACACTGAAAGCAGATAGTCACGAAAACTAAACACATCACATGCACATACTAAAAGAGATAGTCACGAAAACTAAACACACCACAGGTATACACTGAAAGCAGATAGTCACGAAAACTAAACACATCACAGGCACATACTAAAAGTAGATAGTCACGAAAACTGAATACATCATACCGACACAAACTAAAAGTGGATAGTCACGAAAACTAAACACACCACAGGTATATACTAAAAGTAGATAGTCATGAAAACTAAACACACCACAGGTACATACTAAAAGTAAATAGTCATGAAAACTAAACACATCACAGGCACACACTGAAAGTAGATAGTCACGAAAACTAAACACACCACAGGTATACACTAAAAGTAGATAGTCACGAAAACTGAACACACCACAGGCACATACTAAAAGTAGATAGTCATGAAAACTAAACACATCAGAGGCACACACTAAAAGTAGATAGTCACGAAAACTAAACACACCACAGGCACATACTAAAAGTAGATAGTCACGAAAACTAAACACACCACAGGTATACACTGAAAGTAGATAGTCACGAAAACTAAACACATCACAGGCACATACTAAAAGTAGATAGTCACGAAAACTAAACACATCACAGATAGTCACGAAAACTAAACACATCACAGGCACACAATAAAAGTAGATAGTCACAAAAATTAAACACACCACAGATATATACTAAAAGTAGATAGTCACGAAAACTAAACACACCACAGGCACATACTAAAAGTAGATAGTCACGAAAACTAAACACACCACAGGTATACACTGAAAGCAGATAGTCACGAAAATTAAACACATCACAGGCACACACTAAAAGTAGATAGTCACGAAAACTAAACACACCACAGGTATACACTGAAAGCAGATAGTCACGAAAACTAAACACATCACAGGCACATACTAAAAGTAGATAGTCACGAAAACTAAATACATCATACTGACACAAAGTAAAAGTGGATAGTCATGAAAACTAAACACACCACAGGTATATACTAAAAGTAGATAGTCATGAAAACTAAACACACCACAGGTACATACTAAAAGTAAATAGTCATGAAAACTAAACACATCACAGGCACACACTAAAAGCAGATAGTCACGAAAATTAAACACACCACAGGCACATACTAAAAGTAGATAGTCACGAAAACTAAACACACCACAGGTACATACTAATAGTAGATAGTCACGAAAACTAAACACATCACAGGCACACACTAAAAGTAGATAGTCATGAAAAGTAAACACATCACAGGCACACACTAAAAGTAGATAGTCACGAAAACTAAACACATCACAGGCACACACTAAAAGTAGATAGTCATGAAAACTAAACACATCACAGGCACACACTAAAAGTAGATAGTCACGAAAACTGAACACACCACAGGCACATACTAAAAGTAGATAGTCATGAAAACTAAACACACCACAGGTATACACTGAAAGTAGATAGTCACGAAAACTAAACACACCACAGGCACATACTAAAAGTAGATAGTCACGAAAACTAAACACACCACAGGTATACACTGAAAGGTGATAGTCACGAAAACTAAACACATCACAGGCACATACTAAAAGTAGATAGTCACGAAAACTGAATACATCATACCGACACAAACTAAAAGTGGATAGTCACGAAAACTAAACACACCACAGGTATACACTGAAAGTAGATAGTCATGAAAACTAAACACATCACAGGCACACAATAAAAATAGATAGTCACGAAAACTAAACACACCACAGATATATACTAAAAGTAGATAGTCACGAAAACTAAACACACCACAGGCACATACTAAAAGTAGATAGTCACGAAAACTAAACACACCACAGGTATACACTGAAAGCAGATAGTCACGAAAACTAAACACATCACAGGCACACACTAAAAGTAGATAGTCACGAAAACTAAACACACCACAGGTATACACTGAAAGCAGATAGTCACGAAAACTAAACACATCACAGGCACATACTAAAAGTAGATAGTCACGAAAACTAAATACATCATACCGACACAAACTAAAAGTGAATAGTCACGAAAACTAAACACACCACAGGTATATACTAAAAGTAGATAGACATGAAAACTAAACACACCACAGGTACATACTAAAAGTAAATAGTCATGAAAACTAAACACATCACAGGCACACACTAAAAGCAGATAGTCACGAAAACTAAACACACCACAGGCACATACTAAAAGTAGATAGTCACGAAAACTAAACACATCACAGGCACACACTAAAAGTAGATAGTCATGAAAACTAAACACATCACAGGCACACACTAAAAGCAGATAGTCACGAAAACTAAACACACCACAGGCACATACTAAAAGTAAATAGTCATGAAAACTAAACACATCAAAGGCACACACTAAAAGCAGATAGTCACGAAAACTAAACACACCACAGGCACATACTAAAAGTAGATAGTCACGAAAACTAAACACATCACAGGCACACACTAAAAGTAGATAGTCATGAAAACTAAACACATCACAGGCACACACTAAAAGCAGATAGTTACGAAAACTAAACACACCACAGGCACATACTAAAAGTAGATAGTTACGAAAACTAAACACATCACAGGCACACTCTAAAAGTAGATAGTCATGAAAACTAAACACATCACAGGCACACACTAAAAGTAGATAGTCACGAAAATTAAACACACCACAGGTATACACTAAAAGTAGATAATCACGAAAACTGAACACACCACAGGCACATACTAAAAGTAGATAGTCATGAAAACTAAACACATCACAGGCACACAATAAAAGTAGATAGTCACGAAAACTAAACACACCACAGATATATACTAAAAGTAGATAGTCACGAAAACTAAACACACCACAGGCACATACTAAAAGTAGATAGTCACGAAAACTAAACACACCACAGGTATACACTGAAAGCAGATAGTCACGAAAATTAAACACATCACAGGCACACACTAAAAGTAGATAGTCACGAAAACTAAATTCATCATACCGACACAAACTAAAAGTGGATAGTCACGAAAACTAAACACACCACAGGTATATACTAAAAGTAGATAGTCATGAAAACTAAACACACCACAGATACATACTAAAAGTAAATAGTCATGAAAACTAAACACATCACAGGCACACACTAAAAGCAGATAGTCACGAAAACTAAACACACCACAGGCACATACTAAAAGTAGATAGTCACGAAAACTAAACACACCACAGATACATACTAATAGTAGATAGTCACGAAAACTAAACACATCACAGGCACACACTAAAAGTAGATAGTCACGAAAACTAAACACATCACAGGCACACACTAAAAGTAGATAGTCACGAAAACTAAACACATCACAGGCACACACTAAAAGTAGATAGTCATGAAAACTAAAAACATGACAGGCACATACTAAAAGTAGATAGTCACGAAAACTGAACACACCACAGGCACATACTAAAAGTAGATAGTCATGAAAACTAAACACATCACAGGCACACAATAAAAGTAGATAGTCACGAAAACTAAACACACCACAGGTATACACTGAAAGGAGATAGTCACGAAAACTAAACACATCACAGGCACACACTAAAAGTAGATAGTCACGAAAACTAAGCACACCACAGGTATACACTGAAAGCAGATAGTCACGAAAACTAAACACATCACATGCACATACTAAAAGAGATAGTCACGAAAACTAAACACACCACAGGTATACACTGAAAGCAGATAGTCACGAAAACTAAACACATCACAGGCACATACTAAAAGTAGATAGTCACGAAAACTGAATACATCATACCGACACAAACTAAAAGTGGATAGTCACGAAAACTAAACACACCACAGGTATATACTAAAAGTAGATAGTCATGAAAACTAAACACACCACAGGTACATACTAAAAGTAAATAGTCATGAAAACTAAACACATCACAGGCACACACTGAAAGTAGATAGTCACGAAAACTAAACACACCACAGGTATACACTGAAAGTAGATAGTCATGAAAACTAAACACATCACAGGCACACAATAAAAATAGATAGTCACGAAAACTAAACACACCACAGATATATACTAAAAGTAGATAGTCACGAAAACTAAACACACCACAGGCACATACTAAAAGTAGATAGTCACGAAAACTAAACACACCACAGGTATACACTGAAAGCAGATAGTCACGAAAACTAAACACATCACAGGCACACACTAAAAGTAGATAGTCACGAAAACTAAACACACCACAGGTATACACTGAAAGCAGATAGTCACGAAAACTAAACACATCACATGCACATACTAAAAGTAGATAGTCACGAAAACTAAATACATCATACCGACACAAACTAAAAGTGAATAGTCACGAAAACTAAACACACCACAGGTATATACTAAAAGTAGATAGACATGAAAACTAAACACACCACAGGTACATACTAAAAGTAAATAGTCATGAAAACTAAACACATCACAGGCACACACTAAAAGCAGATAGTCACGAAAACTAAACACACCACAGGCACATACTAAAAGTAGATAGTCACGAAAACTAAACACATCACAGGCACACACTAAAAGTAGATAGTCATGAAAACTAAACACATCACAGGCACACACTAAAAGCAGATAGTCACGAAAACTAAACACACCACAGGCACATACTAAAAGTAAATAGTCATGAAAACTAAACACATCAAAGGCACACACTAAAAGCAGATAGTCACGAAAACTAAACACACCACAGGCACATACTAAAAGTAGATAGTCACGAAAACTAAACACATCACAGGCACACACTAAAAGTAGATAGTCATGAAAACTAAACACATCACAGGCACACACTAAAAGCAGATAGTTACGAAAACTAAACACACCACAGGCACATACTAAAAGTAGATAGTTACGAAAACTAAACACATCACAGGCACACTCTAAAAGTAGATAGTCATGAAAACTAAACACATCACAGGCACACACTAAAAGTAGATAGTCACGAAAATTAAACACACCACAGGTATACACTAAAAGTAGATAATCACGAAAACTGAACACACCACAGGCACATACTAAAAGTAGATAGTCATGAAAACTAAACACATCACAGGCACACAATAAAAGTAGATAGTCACGAAAACTAAACACACCACAGATATATACTAAAAGTAGATAGTCACGAAAACTAAACACACCACAGGCACATACTAAAAGTAGATAGTCACGAAAACTAAACACACCACAGGTATACACTGAAAGCAGATAGTCACGAAAATTAAACACATCACAGGCACACACTAAAAGTAGATAGTCACGAAAACTAAATTCATCATACCGACACAAACTAAAAGTGGATAGTCACGAAAACTAAACACACCACAGGTATATACTAAAAGTAGATAGTCATGAAAACTAAACACACCACAGATACATACTAAAAGTAAATAGTCATGAAAACTAAACACATCACAGGCACACACTAAAAGCAGATAGTCACGAAAACTAAACACACCACAGGCACATACTAAAAGTAGATAGTCACGAAAACTAAACACACCACAGATACATACTAATAGTAGATAGTCACGAAAACTAAACACATCACAGGCACACACTAAAAGTAGATAGTCACGAAAACTAAACACATCACAGGCACACACTAAAAGTAGATAGTCACGAAAACTAAACACATCACAGGCACACACTAAAAGTAGATAGTCATGAAAACTAAAAACATGACAGGCACATACTAAAAGTAGATAGTCACGAAAACTGAACACACCACAGGCACATACTAAAAGTAGATAGTCATGAAAACTAAACACATCACAGGCACACAATAAAAGTAGATAGTCACGAAAACTAAACACACCACAGGTATACACTGAAAGGAGATAGTCACGAAAACTAAACACATCACAGGCACACACTAAAAGTAGATAGTCACGAAAACTAAGCACACCACAGGTATACACTGAAAGCAGATAGTCACGAAAACTAAACACATCACATGCACATACTAAAAGAGATAGTCACGAAAACTAAACACACCACAGGTATACACTGAAAGCAGATAGTCACGAAAACTAAACACATCACAGGCACATACTAAAAGTAGATAGTCACGAAAACTGAATACATCATACCGACACAAACTAAAAGTGGATAGTCACGAAAACTAAACACACCACAGGTATATACTAAAAGTAGATAGTCATGAAAACTAAACACACCACAGGTACATACTAAAAGTAAATAGTCATGAAAACTAAACACATCACAGGCACACACTGAAAGTAGATAGTCACGAAAACTAAACACACCACAGGTATACACTAAAAGTAGATAGTCACGAAAACTGAACACACCACAGGCACATACTAAAAGTAGATAGTCATGAAAACTAAACACATCAGAGGCACACACTAAAAGTAGATAGTCACGAAAACTAAACACACCACAGGCACATACTAAAAGTAGATAGTCACGAAAACTAAACACACCACAGGTATACACTGAAAGTAGATAGTCACGAAAACTAAACACATCACAGGCACATACTAAAAGTAGATAGTCACGAAAACTAAACACATCACAGATAGTCACGAAAACTAAACACATCACAGGCACATACTAAAAGTAGATAGTCACGAAAACTAAATACATCATACCGACACAAACTAAAAGTGGATAGTCACGAAAACTAAACACACCACAGGTATATACTAAAAGTAGATAGACATGAAAACTAAACACACCACAGGTACATACTAAAAGTAAATAGTCATGAAAACTAAACACATCACAGGCACACACTAAAAGCAGATAGTCACGAAATCTAAACACACCACAGGCACATACTAAAAGTAGATAGTCACGAAAACTAAACACATCACAGGCACACACTAAAAGTAGATAGTCATGAAAACTAAACACATCACAGGCACACACTAAAAGTAGATAGTCACGAAAATTAAACACACCACAGGTATACACTAAAAGTAGATAGTCACGAAAACTGAACACACCACAGGCACATACTAAAAGTAGATAGTCATGAAAACTAAAGACATCACAGGCGCACAATAAAAGTAGATAGTCACGAAAACTAAACACACCACAGATATATACTAAAAGTAGATAGTCACGAAAACTAAACACACCACAGGCACATACTAAAAGTAGATAGTCACGAAAACTAAACACACCACAGGTATACACTGAAAGCAGATAGTCACGAAAATTAAACACATCACAGGCACACACTAAAAGTAGATAGTCACGAAAACTAAACACACCACAGGTATACACTGAAAGCAGATAGTCACGAAAACTAAACACATCACAGGCACATACTAAAGGTAGATAGTCACGAAAACTGAATACATCATACCGACACAAACTAAAAGTGGATAGTCACGAAAACTAAACACACCACAGGTATATACTAAAAGTAGATAGTCATGAAAACTAAACACACCACAGGTACATACTAAAAGTAAATAGTCATGAAAACTAAACACATCACAGGCACACACTGAAAGTAGATAGTCACGAAAGCTAAACACACCACAGGTATACACTAAAAGTAGATAGTCACGAAAACTGAACACACCACAGGCACATACTAAAAGTAGATAGTCATGAAAACTAAACACATCACAGGCACGCACTAAAAGTAGATAGTCACGAAAACTAAACACACCACAGGTACATACTAAAAGTAGATAGTCACGAAAACTAAACACACCACAGGTATGAACTGAAAGCAGATAGTCACGAAAACTAAACACATCACAGGCACATACTAAAAGTAGATAGTCACGAAAACTAAATACATCATACCGACACAAACTAAAAGTGGATAGTCACGAAAACTAAACACCACACCACAGGCACCTACTAAAAGTAAATAGTCATGAAAACTAAACACATCACAGGCACACATTAAAAGCTGATAGTCACGAATACTAAACACAGCACAGGCACATACTAAAAGTAGATAGTCACGAAAACTAAACACATCACAGGCACACACTAAAAGTAGATGGTCACGAAAACTAAACACATCACAGGCACACACTAAAAGCAGATAGTCACGAAAACTAAACACACCACAGGCACATACTAAAAGTAGATAATCATGAAAACTAAACACATCACAGGCACACACTAAAAGTAGATGGTCACGAAAACTAAACACATCACAGGCACAAACTAAAAGTAGATAGTCATGAAAACTAAACACATCACAGGCACATACTAAAAGTAGATAGTCAAGAAAACTAAACACATCACAGGCACACACTAAAAGTAGATAGTCACGAAAACTAAACACACCACAGGCACATACTAAAAGTAGATAATCATGAAAACTAAACACATCACAGGCACACAATAAAAGTAGATAGTCACGAACACTAAACACACCACAGGTATACACTGAAAGTAGATAGTCACGAAAACTAAATACATCATTCCGACACAAACTAAAAGTGGATAGTCACGAAAACTAAACAAACCACAGGTATATACTAAAAGTAGATAGTCACGAAAACTCAACACCACACCACAGGCACATACTAAAAGTAAATAGTCATGAAAACTAAACACATCACAGGCACACACTAAAAGCTGATAGTCACGAAAACTAAACACACCACAGGCACATACTAAAAGTAGATAGTCACGAAAACTAAACACATCACAGGCACACACTAAAAGTAGATAGTCACGAAAACTAAACACATCACAGGCACACACTAAAAGTAGATAGTCATGAAAACTAAACACATCACAGGCACACAATAAAAGTAGATAATCATGAAAACTAAACACACCACAGGCACATACTAAAAGTAGATAATCATGAATATTAAACACACCACAGGCACACACTAAAAGTAGATAGTCACGAAAACTAAACACACCACAGGTATACACTGAAAGCAGATAGTCACGAAAACTAAACACATCACAGGCACATACTAAAAGTAGATAGTCACGAAAACTAAACACATCACAGGCACATACTAAAAGTAGATAGTCACGAAAACTAAACACACCACAGGCACATACTAAAAGTAGATAGTTACGAAAACTAAACACATCACAGGCACACTCTAAAAGTAGATAGTCATGAAAACTAAACACATCACAGGCACACACTAAAAGTAGATAGTCACGAAAATTAAACACACCACAGGTATACACTAAAAGTAGATAATCACGAAAACTGAACACACCACAGGCACATACTAAAAGTAGATAGTCATGAAAACTAAACACATCACAGGCACACACTAAAAGCAGATAGTCACGAAAACTAAACACACCACAGGCACATACTAAAAGTAGATAATCATGAAAACTAAACACATCACAGGCACACACTAAAAGTAGATGGTCACGAAAACTAAACACATCACAGGCACAAACTAAAAGTAGATAGTCATGAAAACTAAACACATCACAGGCACATACTAAAAGTAGATAGTCAGGAAAACTAAACACATCACAGGCACACACTAAAAGTAGATAGTCACGAAAACTAAACACACCACAGGCACATACTAAAAGTAGATAATCATGAAAACTAAACACATCACAGGCACACAATAAAAGTAGATAGTCACGAAAACTAAACACATCACAGGCACACACTAAAAGTAGATAGTCATGAAAACTAAACACATCACAGGCACATACTAAAAGTAGATAGTCAAGAAAACTAAACACATCACAGGCACACACTAAAAGTAGATAGTCACGAAAACTAAACACACCACAGGCACATACTAAAAGTAGATAATCATGAAAACTAAACACATCACAGGCACACAATAAAAGTAGATAGTCACGAAAACTAAACACACCACAGGTATACACTGAAAGTAGATAGTCACGAAAACTAAATACATCATTCCGACACAAACTAAAAGTGGATAGTCACGAAAACTAAACACACCACAGGTATATACTAAAAGTAGATAGTCACGAAAACTCAACACCACACCACAGGCACATACTAAAAGTAAATAGTCATGAAAACTAAACACATCACAGGCACACACTAAAAGCTGATAGTCACGAAAACTAAACACACCACAGGCACATACTAAAAGTAGATAGTCACGAAAACTAAACACATCACAGGCACACACTAAAAGTAGATAGTCACGAAAACTAAACACATCACAGGCACACACTAAAAGTAGATAGTCATGAAAACTAAACACATCACAGGCACACAATAAAATTAGATAATCATGAAAACTAAACACACCACAGGCACATACTAAAAGTAGATAATCATGAATATTAAACACACCACAGGCACACACTAAAAGTAGATAGTCACGAAAACTAAACACACCACAGGTATACACTGAAAGCAGATAGTCACGAAAACTAAACACATCACAGGCACATACTAAAAGTAGATAGTCACGAAAACTAAACACATCACAGGCACATACTAAAAGTAGATAGTCACGAAAACTAAACACACCACAGGCACATACTAAAAGTAGATAATCATGAAAACTAAACACACCACAGGCACACACTAAAAGTAGATAGTCACGAAAACTAAACACACCACAGGCACACACTAAAAGTAGATAGTCACGAAAACTAAACATACGACAGGTATACACTGAAAGTAGATAGTCACGAAAACTAAACACACCACAGATATATACTAAAAGTAGATAGTCACGAAAACTAAACACACCACAGGCACATACTAAAAGTAGATAGTCACGAAAACTAAACACACCACAGGTATACACTGAAAGCAGATAGTCACGAAAATTAAACACATCACAGGCACACACTAAAAGTAGATAGTCACGAAAACTAAATTCATCATACCGACACAAACTAAAAGTGGATAGTCACGAAAACTAAACACACCACAGGTATATACTAAAAGTAGATAGTCATGAAAACTAAACACACCACAGATACATACTAAAAGTAAATAGTCATGAAAACTAAACACATCACAGGCACACACTAAAAGCAGATAGTCACGAAAACTAAACACACCACAGGCACATACTAAAAGTAGATAGTCACGAAAACTAAACACACCACAGATACATACTAATAGTAGATAGTCACGAAAACTAAACACATCACAGGCACACATTAAAAGTAGATAGTCACGAAAACTAAACACATCACAGGCACACACTAAAAGTAGATAGTCACGAAAACTAAACACATCACAGGCACACACTAAAAGTAGATAGTCATGAAAACTAAAAACATGACAGGCACATACTAAAAGTAGATAGTCACGAAAACTGAACACACGACAGGCACATACTAAAAGTAGATAGTCATGAAAACTAAACACATCACAGGCACACAATAAAAGTAGATAGTCACGAAAACTAAACACACCACAGGTATACACTGAAAGTAGATAGTCACGAAAACTAAACACACCACAGGCACATACTAAAAGTAGATAGTCACGAAAACTAAACACACCACAGGTATACACTGAAAGGAGATAGTCACGAAAACTAAACACATCACAGGCACACACTAAAAGTAGATAATCACGAAAACTAAGCACACCACATGTATACACTGAAAGCAGATAGTCACGAAAACTAAACACATCACATGCACATACTAAAAGAGATAGTCACGAAAACTAAACACACCACAGGTATACACTGAAAGCAGATAGTCACGAAAACTAAACACATCACAGGCACATACTAAAAGTAGATAGTCACGAAAACTGAATACATCATACCGACACAAACTAAAAGTGGATAGTCACGAAAACTAAACACACCACAGGTATATACTAAAAGTAGATAGTCATAAAAACTAAACACATCACAGGTACATACTAAAAGTAAATAGTCATGAAAACTAAACACATCACAGGCACACACTGAAAGTAGATAGTCACGAAAACTAAACACACCACAGGTATACACTAAAAGTAGATAGTCACGAAAACTGAACACACCACAGGCACATACTAAAAGTAGATAGTCATGAAAACTAAACACATCAGAGGCACACACTAAAAGTAGATAGTCACGAAAACTAAACACACCACAGGCACATACTAAAAGTAGATAGTCACGAAAACTAAACACACCACAGGTATACACTGAAAGCAGATAGTCACGAAAACTAAACACATCACAGGCACATACTAAAAGTAGATAGTCACGAAAACTAAACACATCACAGATAGTCACGAAAACTAAACACATCACAGGCACATACTAAAAGTAGATAGTCACGAAAACTAAATACATCATACCGACACAAACTAAAAGTGGATAGTCACGAAAACTAAACACACCACAGGTATATACTAAAAGTAGATAGACATGAAAACTAAACACACCACAGGTACATACTAAAAGTAAATAGTCATGAAAACTAAACACATCACAGGCACACACTAAAAGCAGATAGTCACGAAAACTAAACACACCACAGGCACATACTAAAAGTAGATAGTCACGAAAACTAAACACATCACAGGCACACACTAAAAGTAGATAGTCATGAAAACTAAACACATCACAGGCACACACTAAAAGTAGATAGTCACGAAAATTAAATACACCACAGGTATACACTAAAAGTAGATAGTCACGAAAACTGAACACACCACAGGCACATACTAAAAGTAGATAGTCATGAAAACTAAACACATCACAGGCGCACAATAAAAGTAGATAGTCACGAAAACTAAACACACCACAGATATATACTAAAAGTAGATAGTCACGAAAACTAAACACACCACAGGCACATACTAAAAGTAGATAGTCACGAAAACTAAACACACCACAGGTATACACTGAAAGCAGATAGTCACGAAAATTAAACACATCACAGGCACACACTAAAAGTAGATAGTCACGAAAACTAAACACACCACAGGTATACACTGAAAGCAGATAGTCACGAAAACTAAACACATCACAGGCACATACTAAAGGTAGATAGTCACGAAAACTGAATACATCATACCGACACAAACTAAAAGTGGATAGTCACGAAAACTAAACACACCACAGGTATATACTAAAAGTAGATAGTCATGAAAACTAAACACACCACAGGTACATACTAAAAATAAATAGTCATGAAAACTAAACACATCACAGGCACACACTGAAAGTAGATAGTCACGAAAGCTAAACACACCACAGGTATACACTAAAAGTAGATAGTCACGAAAACTGAACACACCACAGGCACATACTAAAAGTAGATAGTCATGAAAACTAAACACATCACAGGCACGCACTAAAAGTAGATAGTCACGAAAACTAAACACACCACAGGTACATACTAAAAGTAGATAGTCACGAAAACTAAACACACCACAGGTATGCACTGAAAGCAGATAGTCACGAAAACTAAACACATCACAGGCACATACTAAAAGTAGATAGTCACGAAAACTAAATACATCATACCGACACAAACTAAAAGTGGATAGTCACGAAAACTAAACACCACACCACAGGCACATACTAAAAGTAAATAGTCATGAAAACTAAACACACCACAGGCACATACTAAAAGTAGATAGTCACGAAAACTAAACACATCACAGGCACACACTAAAAGTAGATAGTCATGAAAACTAAACACATCACAGGCACATACTAAAAGTAGATAGTCAAGAAAACTAAACACATCACAGGCACACATTAAAAGTAGATAGTCACGAAAACTAAACACACCACAGGCACATACTAAAGTAGATAATCATGAAAACTAAACACATCACAGGCACACAATAAAAGTAGATAGTCACGAAAACTAAACACACCACAGGTATACACTTAAAGTAGATAGTCATGAAAACTAAACACACCACAGATATATACTAAAAGTAGATAGTCACGAAAACTAAACACACCACAGGCACATACTAAAAGTAGATAGTCACGAAAACTAAACACACCACAGGTATACACTGAAAGCAGATAGTCACGAAAATTAAACACATCACAGGCACACACTAAAAGTAGATAGTCACGAAAACTAAATTCATCATACCGACACAAACTAAAAGTGGATAGTCACGAAAACTAAACACACCACAGGTATATACTAAAAGTAGATAGTCATGAAAACTAAACACACCACAGATACATACTAAAAGTAAATAGTCATGAAAACTAAACACATCACAGGCACACACTAAAAGCAGATAGTCACGAAAACTAAACACACCACAGGCACATACTAAAAGTAGATAGTCACGAAAACTAAACACACCACAGATACATACTAATAGTAGATAGTCACGAAAACTAAACACATCACAGGCACACACTAAAAGTAGATAATCACGAAAACTAAACACATCACAGGCACACACTAAAAGTAGATAGTCACGAAAACTAAACACATCACAGGCACACACTAAAAGTAGATAGTCATGAAAACTAAAAACATGACAGGCACATACTAAAAGTAGATAGTCACGAAAACTGAACACACCACAGGCACATACTAAAAGTAGATAGTCATGAAAACTAAACACATCACAGGCACACAATAAAAGTAGATAGTCACGAAAACTAAACACACCACAGGTATACACTGAAAGTAGATAGTCACGAAAACTAAACACACCACAGGCACATACTAAAAGTAGATAGTCACGAAAACTAAACACACCACAGGTATACACTGAAAGGAGATAGTCACGAAAACTAAACACATCACAGGCACACACTAAAAGTAGATAGTCACGAAAACTAAGCACACCACAGGTATACACTGAAAGCAGATAGTCACGAAAACTAAACACATCACATGCACATACTAAAAGAGATAGTCACGAAAACTAAACACACCACAGGTATACACTGAAAGCAGATAGTCACGAAAACTAAACACATCACAGGCACATACTAAAAGTAGATAGTCACGAAAACTGAATACATCATACCGACACAAACTAAAAGTGGATAGTCACGAAAACTAAACACACCACAGGTATATACTAAAAGTAGATAGTCATGAAAACTAAACACACCACAGGTACATACTAAAAGTAAATAGTCATGAAAACTAAACACATCACAGGCACACACTGAAAGTAGATAGTCACGAAAACTAAACACACCACAGGTATACACTAAAAGTAGATAGTCACGAAAACTGAACACACCACAGGCACATACTAAAAGTAGATAGTCATGAAAACTAAACACATCAGAGGCACACACTAAAAGTAGATAGTCACGAAAACTAAACACACCACAGGCACATACTAAAAGTAGATAGTCACGAAAACTAAACACACCACAGGTATACACTGAAAGTAGATAGTCACGAAAACTAAACACATCACAGGCACATACTAAAAGTAGATAGTCACGAAAACTAAACACATCACAGATAGTCACGAAAACTAAACACATCACAGGCACATACTAAAAGTAGATAGTCACGAAAACTAAATACATCATACCGACACAAACTAAAAGTGGATAGTCACGAAAACTAAACACACCACAGGTATATACTAAAAGTAGATAGACATGAAAACTAAACACACCACAGGTACATACTAAAAGTAAATAGTCATGAAAACTAAACACATCACAGGCACACACTAAAAGCAGATAGTCACGAAATCTAAACACACCACAGGCACATACTAAAAGTAGATAGTCACGAAAACTAAACACATCACAGGCACACACTAAAAGTAGATAGTCATGAAAACTAAACACATCACAGGCACACACTAAAAGTAGATAGTCACGAAAATTAAACACACCACAGGTATACACTAAAAGTAGATAGTCACGAAAACTGAACACACCACAGGCACATACTAAAAGTAGATAGTCATGAAAACTAAAGACATCACAGGCGCACAATAAAAGTAGATAGTCACGAAAACTAAACACACCACAGATATATACTAAAAGTAGATAGTCACGAAACTAAACACACCACAGGCACATACTAAAAGTAGATAGTCACGAAAACTAAACACACCACAGGTATACACTGAAAGCAGATAGTCACGAAAATTAAACACATCACAGGCACACACTAAAAGTAGATAGTCACGAAAACTAAACACACCACAGGTATACACTGAAAGCAGATAGTCACGAAAACTAAACACATCACAGGCACATACTAAAGGTAGATAGTCACGAAAACTGAATACATCATACCGACACAAACTAAAAGTGGATAGTCACGAAAACTAAACACACCACAGGTATATACTAAAAGTAGATAGTCATGAAAACTAAACACACCACAGGTACATACTAAAAGTAAATAGTCATGAAAACTAAACACATCACAGGCACACACTGAAAGTAGATAGTCACGAAAGCTATACACACCACAGGTATACACTAAAAGTAGATAGTCACGAAAACTGAACACACCACAGGCACATACTAAAAGTAGATAGTCATGAAAACTAAACACATCACAGGCACGCACTAAAAGTAGATAGTCACGAAAACTAAACACACCACAGGTACATACTAAAAGTAGATAGTCACGAAAACTAAACACACCACAGGTATGAACTGAAAGCAGATAGTCACGAAAACTAAACACATCACAGGCACATACTAAAAGTAGATAGTCACGAAAACTAAATACATCATACCGACACAAACTAAAAGTGGATAGTCACGAAAACTAAACACCACACCACAGGCACCTACTAAAAGTAAATAGTCATGAAAACTAAACACATCACAGGCACACATTAAAAGCTGATAGTCACGAATACTAAACACAGCACAGGCACATACTAAAAGTAGATAGTCACGAAAACTAAACACATCACAGGCACACACTAAAAGTAGATGGTCACGAAAACTAAACACATCACAGGCACACACTAAAAGCAGATAGTCACGAAAACTAAACACACCACAGGCACATACTAAAAGTAGATAATCATGAAAACTAAACACATCACAGGCACACACTAAAAGTAGATGGTCACGAAAACTAAACACATCACAGGCACAAACTAAAAGTAGATAGTCATGAAAACTAAACACATCACAGGCACATACTAAAAGTAGATAGTCAAGAAAACTAAACACATCACAGGCACACACTAAAAGTAGATAGTCACGAAAACTAAACACACCACAGGCACATACTAAAAGTAGATAATCATGAAAACTAAACACATCACAGGCACACAATAAAAGTAGATAGTCACGAAAACTAAACACACCACAGGTATACACTGAAAGTAGATAGTCACGAAAACTAAATACATCATTCCGACACAAACTAAAAGTGGATAGTCACGAAAACTAAACACACCACAGGTATATACTAAAAGTAGATAGTCACGAAAATTCAACACCACACCACAGGCACATACTAAAAGTAAATAGTCATGAAAACTAAACACATCACAGGCACACACTAAAAGCTGATAGTCACGAAAACTAAACACACCACAGGCACATACTAAAAGTAGATAGTCACGAAAACTAAACACATCACAGGCACACACTAAAAGTAGATAGTCACGAAAACTAAACACATCACAGGCACACACTAAAAGTAGATAGTCATGAAAACTAAACACATCACAGGCACACAATAAAAGTAGATAATCATGAAAACTAAACACACCACAGGCACATACTAAAAGTAGATAATCATGAATATTAAACACACCACAGGCACACACTAAAAGTAGATAGTCACGAAAACTAAACACACCACAGGTATACACTGAAAGCAGATAGTCACGAAAACTAAACACATCACAGGCACATACTAAAAGTAGATAGTCACGAAAACTAAACACATCACAGGCACATACTAAAAGTAGATAGTCACGAAAACTAAACACACCACAGGCACATACTAAAAGTAGATAGTTACGAAAACTAAACACATCACAGGCACACTCTAAAAGTAGATAGTCATGAAAACTAAACACATCACAGGCACACACTAAAAGTAGATAGTCACGAAAATTAAACACACCACAGGTATACACTAAAAGTAGATAATCACGAAAACTGAACACACCACAGGCACATACTAAAAGTAGATAGTCATGAAAACTAAACACATCACAGGCACACAATAAAAGTAGATAGTCACGAAAACTAAACACACCACAGATATATACTAAAAGTAGATAGTCACGAAAACTAAACACACCACAGGCACATACTAAAAGTAGATAGTCACGAAAACTAAACACACCACAGGTATACACTGAAAGCAGATAGTCACGAAAATTAAACACATCACAGGCACACACTAAAAGTAGATAGTCACGAAAACTAAATTCATCATACCGACACAAACTAAAAGTGGATAGTCACGAAAACTAAACACACCACAGGTATATACTAAAAGTAGATAGTCATGAAAACTAAACACACCACAGATACATACTAAAAGTAAATAGTCATGAAAACTAAACACATCACAGGCACACACTAAAAGCAGATAGTCACGAAAACTAAACACACCACAGGCACATACTAAAAGTAGATAGTCACGAAAACTAAACACACCACAGATACATACTAATAGTAGATAGTCACGAAAACTAAACACATCACAGGCACACACTAAAAGTAGATAGTCACGAAAACTAAACACATCACAGGCACACACTAAAAGTAGATAGTCACGAAAACTAAACACATCACAGGCACACACTAAAAGTAGATAGTCATGAAAACTAAAAACATGACAGGCACATACTAAAAGTAGATAGTCACGAAAACTGAACACACCACAGGCACATACTAAAAGTAGATAGTCATGAAAACTAAACACATCACAGGCACACAATAAAAGTAGATAGTCACGAAAACTAAACACACCACAGGTATACACTGAAAGTAGATAGTCACGAAAACTAAACACACCACAGGCACATACTAAAAGTAGATAGTCACGAAAACTAACCACACCACAGGTATACACTGAAAGGAGATAGTCACGAAAACTAAACACATCACAGGCACACACTAAAAGTAGATAATCACGAAAACTAAGCACACCACAGGTATACACTGAAAGCAGATAGTCACGAAAACTAAACACATCACATGCACATACTAAAAGAGATAGTCACTAAAACTAAACACACCACAGGTATACACTGAAAGCAGATAGTCACGAAAACTAAACACATCACAGGCACATACTAAAAGTAGATAGTCACGAAAACTGAATACATCATACCGACACAAACTAAAAGTGGATAGTCACGAAAACTAAACACACCACAGGTATATACTAAAAGTAGATAGTCATGAAAACTAAACACACCACAGGTACATACTAAAAGTAAATAGTCATGAAAACTAAACACATCACAGGCACACACTGAAAGTAGATAGTCACGAAAACTAAACACACCACAGGTATACACTAAAAGTAGATAGTCACGAAAACTGAACACACCACAGGCACATACTAAAAGTAGATAGTCATGAAAACTAAACACATCAGAGGCACACACTAAAAGTAGATAGTCACGAAAACTAAACACACCACAGGCACATACTAAAAGTAGATAGTCACGAAAACTAAACACACCACAGGTATACACTGAAAGTAGATAGTCACGAAAACTAAACACATCACAGGCACATACTAAAAGTAGATAGTCACGAAAACTAAACACATCACAGATAGTCACGAAAACTAAACACATCACAGGCACATACTAAAAGTAGATAGTCACGAAAACTAAATACATCATACCGACACAAACTAAAAGTGGATAGTCACGAAAACTAAACACACCACAGGTATATACTAAAAGTAGATAGACATGAAAACTAAACACACCACAGGTACATACTAAAAGTAAATAGTCATGAAAACTAAACACATCACAGGCACACACTAAAAGCAGATAGTCACGAAATCTAAACACACCACAGGCACATACTAAAAGTAGATAGTCACGAAAACTAAACACATCACAGGCACACACTAAAAGTAGATAGTCATGAAAACTAAACACATCACAGGCACACACTAAAAGTAGATAGTCACGAAAATTAAACACACCACAGGTATACACTAAAAGTAGATAGTCACGAAAACTGAACACACCACAGGCACATACTAAAAGTAGATAGTCATGAAAACTAAAGACATCACAGGCGCACAATAAAAGTAGATAGTCACGAAAACTAAACACACCACAGATATATACTAAAAGTAGATAGTCACGAAAACTAAACACACCACAGGCACATACTAAAAGTAGATAGTCACGAAAACTAAACACACCACAGGTATACACTGAAAGCAGATAGTCACGAAAATTAAACACATCACAGGCACACACTAAAAGTAGATAGTCACGAAAACTAAACACACCACAGGTATACACTGAAAGCAGATAGTCACGAAAACTAAACACATCACAGGCACATACTAAAGGTAGATAGTCACGAAAACTGAATACATCATACCGACACAAACTAAAAGTGGATAGTCACGAAAACTAAACACACCACAGGTATATACTAAAAGTAGATAGTCATGAAAACTAAACACACCACAGGTACATACTAAAAGTAAATAGTCATGAAAACTAAACACATCACAGGCACACACTGAAAGTAGATAGTCACGAAAGCTAAACACACCACAGGTATACACTAAAAGTAGATAGTCACGAAAACTGAACACACCACAGGCACATACTAAAAGTAGATAGTCATGAAAACTAAACACATCACAGGCACGCACTAAAAGTAGATAGTCACGAAAACTAAACACACCACAGGTACATACTAAAAGTAGATAGTCACGAAAACTAAACACACCACAGGTATGAACTGAAAGCAGATAGTCACGAAAACTAAACACATCACAGGCACATACTAAAAGTAGATAGTCACGAAAACTAAATACATCATACCGACACAAACTAAAAGTGGATAGTCACGAAAACTAAACACCACACCACAGGCACCTACTAAAAGTAAATAGTCATGAAAACTAAACACATCACAGGCACACATTAAAAGCTGATAGTCACGAATACTAAACACAGCACATGCACATACTAAAAGTAGATAGTCACGAAAACTAAACACATCACAGGCACACACTAAAAGTAGATGGTCACGAAAACTAAACACATCACAGGCACACACTAAAAGCAGATAGTCACGAAAACTAAACACACCACAGGCACATACTAAAAGTAGATAATCATGAAAACTAAACACATCACAGGCACACACTAAAAGTAGATGGTCACGAAAACTAAACACATCACAGGCACAAACTAAAAGTAGATAGTCATGAAAACTAAACACATCACAGGCACATACTAAAAGTAGATAGTCAAGAAAACTAAACACATCACAGGCACACACTAAAAGTAGATAGTCACGAAAACTAAACACACCACAGGCACATACTAAAAGTAGATAATCATGAAAACTAAACACATCACAGGCACACAATAAAAGTAGATAGTCACGAAAACTAAACACACCACAGGTATACACTGAAAGTAGATAGTCACGAAAACTAAATACATCATTCCGACACAAACTAAAAGTGGATAGTCACGAAAACTAAACACACCACAGGTATATACTAAAAGTAGATAGTCACGAAAACTCAACACCACACCACAGGCACATACTAAAAGTAAATAGTCATGAAAACTAAACACATCACAGGCACACACTAAAAGCTGATAGTCACGAAAACTAAACACACCATAGGCACATACTAAAAGTAGATAGTCACGAAAACTAAACACATCACAGGCACACACTAAAAGTAGATAGTCACGAAAACTAAACACATCACAGGCACACACTAAAAGTAGATAGTCATGAAAACTAAACACATCACAGGCACACAATAAAAGTAGATAATCATGAAAACTAAACACACCACAGGCACATACTAAAAGTAGATAATCATGAATATTAAACACACCACAGGCACACACTAAAAGTAGATAGTCACGAAAACTAAACACACCACAGGTATACACTGAAAGCAGATAGTCACGAAAACTAAACACATCACAGGCACATACTAAAAGTAGATAGTCACGAAAACTAAACACATCACAGGCACATACTAAAAGTAGATAGTCACGAAAACTAAACACACCACAGGCACATACTAAAAGTAGATAGTTACGAAAACTAAACACATCACAGGCACACTCTAAAAGTAGATAGTCATGAAAACTAAACACATCACAGGCACACACTAAAAGTAGATAGTCACGAAAATTAAACACACCACAGGTATACACTAAAAGTAGATAATCACGAAAACTGAACACACCACAGGCACATACTAAAAGTAGATAGTCATGAAAACTAAACACATCACAGGCACACACTAAAAGCAGATAGTCACGAAAACTAAACACACCACAGGCACATACTAAAAGTAGATAATCATGAAAACTAAACACATCACAGGCACACACTAAAAGTAGATGGTCACGAAAACTAAACACATCACAGGCACAAACTAAAAGTAGATAGTCATGAAAACTAAACACATCACAGGCACATACTAAAAGTAGATAGTCAGGAAAACTAAACACATCACAGGCACACACTAAAAGTAGATAGTCACGAAAACTAAACACACCACAGGCACATACTAAAAGTAGATAATCATGAAAACTAAACACATCACATGCACACAATAAAAGTAGATAGTCACGAAAACTAAACACATCACAGGCACACACTAAAAGTAGATAGTCATGAATATTAAACACATCACAGGCACATACTAAAAGTAGATAGTCAAGAAAACTAAACACATCACAGGCACACACTAAAAGTAGATAGTCACGAAAACTAAACACACCACAGGCACATACTAAAAGTAGATAATCATGAAAACTAAACACATCACAGGCACACAATAAAAGTAGATAGTCACGAAAACTAAACACACCACAGGTATACACTGAAAGTAGATAGTCACGAAAACTAAATACATCATTCCGACACAAACTAAAAGTGGATAGTCACGAAAACTAAACACACCACAGGTATATACTAAAAGTAGATAGTCACGAAAACTCAACACCACACCACAGGCACATACTAAAAGTAAATAGTCATGAAAACTAAACACATCACAGGCACACACTAAAAGCTGATAGTCACGAAAACTAAACACACCACAGGCACATACTAAAAGTAGATAGTCACGAAAACTAAACACATCACAGGCACACACTAAAAGTAGATAGTCACGAAAACTAAACACATCACAGGCACACACTAAAAGTAGATAGTCATGAAAACTAAACACATCACAGGCACACAATAAAAGTAGATAATCATGAAAACTAAACACACCACAGGCACATACTAAAAGTAGATAATCATGAATATTAAACACACCACAGGCACACACTAAAAGTAGATAGTCACGAAAACTAAACACACCACAGGTATACACTGAAAGCAGATAGTCACGAAAACTAAACACATCACAGGCACATACTAAAAGTAGATAGTCACGAAAACTAAACACACCACAGGTATATACTAAAAGTAGATAGTCATGAAAACTAAACACACCACAGATACATACTAAAAGTAAATAGTCATGAAAACTAAACACATCACAGGCACACACTAAAAGCAGATAGTCACGAAAACTAAACACACCACAGGCACATACTAAAAGTAGATAGTCACGAAAACTAAACACACCACAGATACATACTAATAGTAGATAGTCACGAAAACTAAACACATCACAGGCACACACTAAAAGTAGATAGTCACGAAAACTAAACACATCACAGGCACACACTAAAAGTAGATAGTCACGAAAACTAAACACATCACAGGCACACACTAAAAGTAGATAGTCATGAAAACTAAAAACATGACAGGCACATACTAAAAGTAGATAGTCACGAAAACTGAACACACGACAGGCACATACTAAAAGTAGATAGTCATGAAAACTAAACACATCACAGGCACACAATAAAAGTAGATAGTCACGAAAACTAAACACACCACAGGTATACACTGAAAGTAGATAGTCACGAAAACTAAACACACCACAGGCACATACTAAAAGTAGATAGTCACGAAAACTAAACACACCACAGGTATACACTGAAAGGAGATAGTCACGAAAACTAAACACATCACAGGCACACACTAAAAGTAGATAATCACGAAAACTAAGCACACCACATGTATACACTGAAAGCAGATAGTCACGAAAACTAAACACATCACATGCACATACTAAAAGAGATAGTCACGAAAACTAAACACACCACAGGTATACACTGAAAGCAGATAGTAACGAAAACTAAACACATCACAGGCACATACTAAAAGTAGATAGTCACGAAAACTGAATA
The DNA here is from genome assembly GCA_963680875.1 of Bathymodiolus brooksi. NCBI lineage: Eukaryota > Metazoa > Mollusca > Bivalvia > Mytilida > Modiolidae > Bathymodiolus > Bathymodiolus brooksi. The sequence continues at coordinate 133,781,433 of OY804578.1, forward strand.
CATCATACCGACACAAACTAAAAGTGGATAGTCACGAAAACTAAACACACCACAGGTATATACTAAAAGTAGATAGTCATAAAAACTAAACACATCACAGGTACATACTAAAAGTAAATAGTCATGAAAACTAAACACATCACAGGCACACACTGAAAGTAGATAGTCACGAAAACTAAACACACCACAGGTATACACTAAAAGTAGATAGTCACGAAAACTGAACACACCACAGGCACATACTAAAAGTAGATAGTCATGAAAACTAAACACATCAGAGGCACACACTAAAAGTAGATAGTCACGAAAACTAAACACACCACAGGCACATACTAAAAAGAGATAGTCACGAAAACTAAACACACCACAGGTATACACTGAAAGCAGATAGTCACGAAAACTAAACACATCACAGGCACATACTAAAAGTAGATAGTCACGAAAACTAAACACATCACAGATAGTCACGAAAACTAAACACATCACAGGCACATACTAAAAGTAGATAGTCACGAAAACTAAATACATCATACCGACACAAACTAAAAGTGGATAGTCACGAAAACTAAACACACCACAGGTATATACTAAAAGTAGATAGACATGAAAACTAAACACACCACAGGTACATACTAAAAGTAAATAGTCATGAAAACTAAACACATCACAGGCACACACTAAAAGCAGATAGTCACGAAAACTAAACACACCACAGGCACATACTAAAAGTAGATAGTCACGAAAACTAAACACATCACAGGCACACACTAAAAGTAGATAGTCATGAAAACTAAACACATCACAGGCACACACTAAAAGTAGATAGTCACGAAAATTAAATACACCACAGGTATACACTAAAAGTAGATAGTCACGAAAACTGAACACACCACAGGCACATACTAAAAGTAGATAGTCATGAAAACTAAACACATCACAGGCGCACAATAAAAGTAGATAGTCACGAAAACTAAACACACCACAGATATATACTAAAAGTAGATAGTCACGAAAACTAAACACACCACAGGCACATACTAAAAGTAGATAGTCACGAAAACTAAACACACCACAGGTATACACTGAAAGCAGATAGTCACGAAAATTAAACACATCACAGGCACACACTAAAAGTAGATAGTCACGAAAACTAAACACACCACAGGTATACACTGAAAGCAGATAGTCACGAAAACTAAACACATCACAGGCACATACTAAAGGTAGATAGTCACGAAAACTGAATACATCATACCGACACAAACTAAAAGTGGATAGTCACGAAAACTAAACACACCACAGGTATATACTAAAAGTAGATAGTCATGAAAACTAAACACACCACAGGTACATACTAAAAATAAATAGTCATGAAAACTATACAAATCACAGGCACACACTGAAAGTAGATAGTCACGAAAGCTAAACACACCACAGGTATACACTAAAAGTAGATAGTCACGAAAACTGAACACACCACAGGCACATACTAAAAGTAGATAGTCATGAAAACTAAACACATCACAGGCACGCACTAAAAGTAGATAGTCACGAAAACTAAACACACCACAGGTACATACTAAAAGTAGATAGTCACGAAAACTAAACACACCACAGGTATGCACTGAAAGCAGATAGTCACGAAAACTAAATACATCATACCGACACAAACTAAAAGTGGATAGTCACGAAAACTAAACACACCACAGGTATATACTAAAAGTAGATAGACATGAAAACTAAACACACCACAGGTACATACTAAAAGTAAATAGTCATGAAAACTAAACACATCACAGGCACACACTAAAAGCAGATAGTCACGAAATCTAAACACACCACAGGCACATACTAAAAGTAGATAGTCACGAAAACTAAACACATCACAGGCACACACTAAAAGTAGATAGTCATGAAAACTAAACACATCACAGGCACACACTAAAAGTAGATAGTCACGAAAATTAAACACACCACAGGTATACACTAAAAGTAGATAGTCACGAAAACTGAACACACCACAGGCACATACTAAAAGTAGATAGTCATGAAAACTAAAGACATCACAGGCACACAATAAAAGTAGATAGTCACGAAAACTAAACACACCACAGATATATACTAAAAGTAGATAGTCACGAAAACTAAACACACCACAGGCACATACTAAAAGTAGATAGTCACGAAAACTAAACACACCACAGGTATACACTGAAAGCAGATAGTCACGAAAATTAAACACATCACAGGCACACACTAAAAGTAGATAGTCACGAAAACTAAACACACCACAGGTATACACTGAAAGCAGATAGTCACGAAAACTAAACACATCACAGGCACATACTAAAGGTAGATAGTCACGAAAACTGAATACATCATACCGACACAAACTAAAAGTGGATAGTCACGAAAACTAAACACACCACAGGTATATACTAAAAGTAGATAGTCATGAAAACTAAACACACCACAGGTACATACTAAAAGTAAATAGTCATGAAAACTAAACACATCACAGGCACACACTGAAAGTAGATAGTCACGAAAGCTAAACACACCACAGGTATACACTAAAAGTAGATAGTCACGAAAACTGAACACACCACAGGCACATACTAAAAGTAGATAGTCATGAAAACTAAACACATCACAGGCACGCACTAAAAGTAGATAGTCACGAAAACTAAACACACCACAGGTACATACTAAAAGTAGATAGTCACGAAAACTAAACACACCACAGGTATGAACTGAAAGCAGATAGTCACGAAAACTAAACACATCACAGGCACATACTAAAAGTAGATAGTCACGAAAACTAAATACATCATACCGACACAAACTAAAAGTGGATAGTCACGAAAACTAAACACCACACCACAGGCACCTACTAAAAGTAAATAGTCATGAAAACTAAACACATCACAGGCACACATTAAAAGCTGATAGTCACGAATACTAAACACAGCACAGGCACATACTAAAAGTAGATAGTCACGAAAACTAAACACATCACAGGCACACACTAAAAGTAGATGGTCACGAAAACTAAACACATCACAGGCACACACTAAAAGCAGATAGTCACGAAAACTAAACACACCACAGGCACATACTAAAAGTAGATAATCATGAAAACTAAACACATCACAGGCACACACTAAAAGTAGATGGTCACGAAAACTAAACACATCACAGGCACAAACTAAAAGTAGATAGTCATGAAAACTAAACACATCACAGGCACATACTAAAAGTAGATAGTCAGGAAAACTAAACACATCAGAGGCACACACTAAAAGTAGATAGTCACGAAAACTAAACACACCACAGGCACATACTAAAAGTAGATAATCATGAAAACTAAACACATCACAGGCACACAATAAAAGTAGATAGTCACGAAAACTAAACACATCACAGGCACACACTAAAAGTAGATAGTCATGAAAACTAAACACATCACAGGCACATACTAAAAGTAGATAGTCAAGAAAACTAAACACATCACAGGCACACACTAAAAGTAGATAGTCACGAAAACTAAACACACCACAGGCACATACTAAAAGTAGATAATCATGAAAACTAAACACATCACAGGCACACAATAAAAGTAGATAGTCACGAAAACTAAACACACCACAGGTATACACTGAAAGTAGATAGTCACGAAAACTAAATACATCATTCCGACACAAACTAAAAGTGGATAGTCACGAAAACTAAACACACTACAGGTATATACTAAAAGTAGATAGTCACGAAAACTCAACACCACACCACAGGCACATACTAAAAGTAAATAGTCATGAAAACTAAACACATCACAGGCACACACTAAAAGCTGATAGTCACGAAAACTAAACACACCACAGGCACATACTAAAAGTAGATAGTCACGAAAACTAAACACATCACAGGCACACACTAAAAGTAGATAGTCACGAAAACTAAACACATCACAGGCACACACTAAAAGTAGATAGTCATGAAAACTAAACACATCACAGGCACACAATAAAAGTAGATAATCATGAAAACTAAACACACCACAGGCACATACTAAAAGTAGATAATCATGAATATTAAACACACCACAGGCACACACTAAAAGTAGATAGTCACGAAAACTAAACACACCACAGGTATACACTAAAAGTAGATAGTCACGAAAACTAAACTCATCATTCCGACACAAACTAAAAGTAGATAGTCTCGAAAACTAAACACATCATTCCGACACAAACTAAAAGTAAATAGTCACGAAAACTAAACAACACGGACACAAACTTAAAGTGGATAAACACAACACAGACACAAACTAAAAGTAGATAGTCACGAAAACTAAACACAACACAGATATAAATTAAAAATAGATGGTCTTGAAAACTAAGCACATCACAAACACAAACTAAAAGTATATAGTCACGTTAATGACATGTAGTGATCATTTTGTGTAAGAAACCAAGAGAACCGTAAACATGTTTTTCTTATTGATTGTATCACTTGGTAAAGATAATTATGACATTCCAACAAATTGACATACAACTGATGTATATTTAGATAATACAAGTGCGTCATGGCAGAGATAGATATAAATATGCACTTATAACCTTTATTAAAAGTTAATATCCATATTTAAAGAGTCAAATATGTCAAGAAATTTTTTTTTTGTCAATGTGTGACGTAAAAATATTTTTGACATTTACGTCACCGAATATGGTACTGCTTTGACAACTATTTTACCTATTTTGTTCCTGTATTTAAAACCGCTTAAAAGAAACAATTCATAAAGCTTTTAGTCATAGAAACTATGGCTCAAAATTTGTTGTGTTAGGCTACAATTCCACATATTTTTCAAACAAAATTCATAAAGGTAAAACATGCTACTCCGAGGAACAAGTGATCAGTATGCTGGAGTTCCTCATCGATAACATATTTGTCTCCTTTGGAGGGACACTGTTTCAGCAGGTCGTCGGCATACCAATGGGTACGAATTGTGCCCCTCTTCTAGCCGATTTATTTTTATACTCATATGAGTCGGAGTTTCTTCAAAAGCTTGTAAAAGATAAGAAGATTCATGAGGCTAGAGCCTTTAATTTCACATACAGGTATATTGATGACGTTTTATCTATCAATAATTCTAGATTTGCAGAATTTCTTCCATTGATATATCCTCCAGAGCTGGAAGTTAAAGAGACCACCGATACAGCTTCGTCCGCATCATTTTTGGACTTATACCTCGAATTTGACGACAGTGGTCAACTCAGTACTAAAATTTATGATGAGCGGGACGACTTCAATTTTAAAATCATAAATTTTCCAAATATGTGCAGCAATATACCAGCTTCTCCTGCATATGGTGTTTACATCTCGCAATTGATTCGCTATGCAAGGGGCAGTAGCAATTATTCTGATTTCCTGAAACGTCATCTTCATCTAAGAAACAGGCTACTGGACCAGGGCTATAAAAAGATTCGCCTTATTCGATCTCTTAAAAAGTTTATATTCCGATACCAATATCTTGTCGAAATATATTCCGTCTCTGCAGAAAAAATTATAAGCGATGCATTTTCATATAGTGAAAATGTATAAAGATAAAGAGTCAAATATGTCAAGAAAATTTTTTTTTGTCAATGTGTGACGTGAAAATATTTTTGACATTTACGTCACCGAATATGGTACTGCTTTGACAACTATTTTACCTATTTTGTTCCTGTATTTAAATACTGTTACAGTGACAGCTGGAACCTTTGAACCGTAATGAGAGCGGGAGGTTTGGCGCCTTAAAATCTGATTCAACCCACAATTTCTTTAGAAATGCCTGTACCAAGTCAGGGTCATTACGGTTTTCACAGTTTTCCGGTTGTTGATTGATTTTGTCTGTTTATATAATTATGAGTTTTGACTTTCCCTTTGTAAGATTGTTCGGAGTTCGGTAATTTTGTTATTACCTTTATTTATCAAACGGAAGTAAATCTTTCGAAACAAAAAAAGCACATGGTCAGAACAGTTCCATGCTCCAATAGGAAAGTCAGAGACAAATTCAATACACTTAACACATATACATGAATTTATATGCGCTAGATGTGAAATCGATAACTAATGAATTTGACACTAATGCTAAACACGGCGAGAAAAATTAGAAAAAGACAGGAAAAAGACAGGATAACCAAATCGAAAGCTAAATTAGCCAAAGATTGAAAAACTAAAACGGTAAATAAGGGTAATAACAAAATTACCGAACTCCGAACAATCTTACAAAGGGAAAGTCAAAACTCATAATTATATAAACAGACAAAATCAGTCAACAACCGGAAAACTGTGAAAACCGTAATGACCCTGACTTGGTACAGGCATTTCTAAAGAAATTGTGGGTTGAATCAGATTTTAAGGCGCCAAACCTCCCGCTCTCATTACGGTTCAAAGGTTCCGGCTGTCACTATAACAGTATTTAAATACAGGAACAAAATAGGTAAAATAGTTGTCAAAGCAGTACCATATTCGGTGACGTAAATGTCAAAAATATTTTTACGTCACACATTGACAAACAAAATATCCTTGACATTTTTTGACTTCTTTATCTTTATACATTTTCACTATATGAAAATGCATCGCTTATAATTTATTCTGCAGAGACGGAATATATTTCGACAAGATCTTGGTATCGGAATATAAACTTTTTAAGAGATGGAAGAAATTCTGCAAATCTAGAATTATTGATAGATAAAACGTCATCAATATACCTGTATGTGAAATTAAAGGCTCTAGCCTCATGAATCTTCTTATCTTTTACAAGCTTTTGAAGAAACTCCGACTCATATGAGTATAAAAATAAATCGGCTAGAAGAGGGGCACAATTCGTACCCATTGGTATGCCGACGACCTGCTGAAACAGTGTCCCTCCAAAGGAGACAAATATGTTATCGATGAGGAACTCCAGCATACTGATCACTTGTTCCTCGGAGTAGCATGTTTTACCTTTTTGAATTTTGTTTGAAAAATATGTGGAATTGTAGCCTAACACAACAAATTTTGAGCCATAGTTTCTATGACTAAAAGCTTTATGAATTGTTTCTTTTAAGCGGGTTTTTAATTTGTCATGCGGTAGGGTGGTATATAGAGTTGAAAAATCAAAAGTTTTGATGGAGGATACCTGAGAGAAAGATCTTGATTTCAGGTTATCCAAAAGATCTTTAGAGTTTTTCAAAATCCACATGTGATTTATGCCACTACGCGAGTAAACAGTTTCACAATATTTCTGTTGTCCCTCTTTTACTGCAGACAGAATTTTTGTCAGGTGAATAGACAATTCTTTCGTCGAACAAGTTGATGATCCCGCTATGTACCTTTCTTTGTATGGTGTCTTATGGAGTTTAGGTATCCAATATAAATAGGGTAAATCCTCAGACTCTTTACCAAAGGGAATGTTTAAAGAGGTCATGAATGATCTGTAGTTAGCTAGGATTTCATCTTTGTCGAACGAAGTTGGTTTGTATGTGGTATTACTAGAGATGTTGCTATTTATGCCTAATTCCTTGATTAGGCATTCGAAGTAATATAATTTACATACAAACACGATATTGTTGGAAGCCTTGTCCGCAGGAAGGATAACATATTTGTCATGAAGAGAGGAAAGACACTTAACAGCTTCTTGGTCTTTAAATACAGACTTAGGTCGACTATTAACACAATTTTTGAGTTTGCGAATCCGACCTTGTACTAGAGACCTAATTGTTCTAACCCAGTCTGACAAGGACTCTAACTCAGGATCTTGGTCTACTTCTCTCTTTATCCACCTTCTGGCATAATCTTCAACAGCATCCATAATTATCTTGAAATTATGTTTCCAATTGATGTGTTGAGGTTCTCTGAATTTAGGACCATGAGAAATCACCTTTCGGAGACTCTCATGTTGAATGATATTCAGATCACCAGTGATTACATGTCCAGATGGGTTGTATTGAAAAGGAGAGTGGGAGCAGTCACAAGTTAGAGGGTTCTTAAGGTACTCTTCTATGTTAATATCTTGCAATGCTTCTTTGTAGTTGAAAATTTTACGGCCAATGCTGTTAGTGTAGCTATAGGAGACAATGGGAACAGAATGATTTTTGAAATATGGTGGAATTTCTTTTACGACCTCTTTTCTATTAAGAATGTTGCTGATGTTAATAGCATCGATTCCTTTGTTAGCAAACGGAATATGGAGGAATTTTCTGTTGTTATCATGAAGCGGTTCAGATCGAACTGGTTTAAAAAGACGAAAGGACGCCACGTCACATATAATACTAGACAATCTGTACTTAGGAGAAAAAAGATCTACGCCTCCTTTGTCAAGTCCAAAATCCCTAAGATCTTTGAGGTAGTTTACAGGTAGTGAAAATAAGATTGTACGAATATGATGAATTCCAAGAGGTTTCTGTATATTAGAAAGTAAATCATTAAAAGTATCTTGTAACGTTCTTGGTTTAGAGGACTTTTTAACATTAGGATGTTGAATTCTTTTATGACCATGGCTACGTTTAGTTCTTGGAATAGTATTAAAAAGGCTCATCACGTTGATTTCGTTGCATCCAGGACTTGACAAATTTCCCACTCCTTTGATGTTATCATTGCAACCGTAAGGCATTGCAGTGCCTAATTCTTTTATCCAAAACAACTCTCTATCGGTACGGTAAGGTGTACTAAGTATAGGACTGTTTGTATGATGGTAAATCTTCTCGATGATTCGAACTTTCATCGTCAAACAGCGTTCATGACCCGGTTGATTGAAATGATTATACAAAATCCTGTATTTGGGATCTTTTACATCATATCGATGTTGGCTCATCCTACTTCGCAATGTTTGACGAGTTTCACCAACATACAAAAAAGTCCACAGAGTGTACATTCTATGCCGTAAATGACATTTTTAGTAGAACAGTCCAGAGGGTCAAACGATTTGGTGTAGTATGTTTTTCCAGTTAAATTACTTGTAAATTCAGGAGAAGTTATTAGCATGACGCATGTTTTACAAGTATTATTTTTGTCAGTTCTTATTTTGCAAGTAGTAATGCATGGAGAAGAGTCACAAGTACCTTGAGATTTAAGACAGTCCGAAATATTAATAGAACAAGATTTTAAAACTTGATACGAATCTGAAGTTTTGAAATAATAATTACCCTCTGGCTGAACGTAAGACAACTCGGGGGTATCCCGTAGGATTTTCCGTGGAACGCATATATTATTTGCTACCCTGTTCCGTGTAGTAGCAAATGAGGACCTTGTTAACCCGGGTGACGTCCTAGCCGGTATGTTGTCGTTAATTTCGTTCTTCATAAATGCTTAAGTAAAGCTACCAAGTTGCAATGACCTCGGGGGAAAAAAATTCCACCAGCAGTGACATTGGGCATGGTTATAGTAAATAAGGGTAATAACAAAATTACCGAACTCCGAACAATCTTACAAAGAGAAAGTCAAAACTCATAATTATATAAACAGACAAAATCAGTCAACAACCTGGAAAACTGTGAAAACCGTAATGACCCTGACTTGGTACAGGCCTTTCTAAAGAAATGGTGGGTTGAATCAGAAAACCGTAATGACCCTGACTTGTACAGGCATTTCTAAAGAAATGGTGGGTTGAATCAGAAAACCGTAATGACCCTGACTTGGTACAGGCATTTCTAAAGAAATGGTGGGTTGAATCAGATAACCGTAATGACCCTGACTTGGTACAGGCCTTTCTAAAGAAATGGTGGGTTGAATCAGATAACCGTAATGATCCTGACTTGGTACAGGCATTTCTAAAGAAATGGTGGGTTGAATCAGATAACTGTAATGACCCTGACTTGGTACAGGCATTTCTAAAGAAATGGTGGGTTGAATCAGATAACCGTAATGACCCTGACTTGGTACAGGCCTTTCTAAAGAAATGGTGGGTTGAATCAGATAACCGTAATGACCCTGACTTGGTACAGACATTTCTAAAGCAATGGTGGGTTGAATCAGATAACCGTAATGACCCTGACTTGGTACAGGCATTTCTAAAGCAATGGTGGGTTGAATCAGATAACCGTAATGACCCTGACTTGGTACAGGCATTTATAAAGAAATGGTGGGTTGAATCAGATAACCGTAATGACCCTGACTTGGTACAGGCATTTCTAAAGAAATGGTGGGTTGAATCAGATAACCGTAATGACCCTGACTTGGTACAGACATTTCTAAAGAAATGGTGGGTTGAATCAGATAACCGTAATGACCCTGACTTGGTACAGGCATTTCTAAAGAAATGGTGGGTTGAATCAGATAACCGTAATGACCCTGACTTGGTACAGGCATTTCTACAGAAATGGTGGGTTGAATCAGATAACCGTAATGACCCTGACTTGGTACAGGCCTTTCTAAAGAAATGGTGGGTTGAATCAGATAACCGTAATGACCCTGACTTGGTACAGGCATTTCTACAGAAATGGTGGGTTGAATCAGATAACCGTAATGACCCTGACTTGGTACAGACATTTCTAAAGCAATGGTGGGTTGAATCAGATAACCGTAATGACCCTGACTTGGTACAGACATTTCTAAAGCAATGGTGGGTTGAATCAGATAACCGTAATGACCCTGACTTGGTACAGGCATTTCTAAAGAAATGGTGGGTTGAATCAGATAACCGTAATGACCCTGACTTGGTACAGGCATTTCTACAGAAATGGTGGGTTGAATCAGATAACCGTAATGACCCTGACTTGGTACAGGCATTTCTAAAGCAATGGTGGGTTGAATCAGATAACCGTAATGACCCTGACTTGGTACAGGCATTTCTACAGAAATGGTGGGTTGAATCAGATAACCGTAATGACCCTGACTTGGTATAGGCATTTCTAAAGAAATGGTGGGTTGAATCAGATAACCGTAATGACCCTGACTTGGTACAGACATTTCTAAAGAAATGGTGGGTTGAATCAGATAACCGTAATGACCCTGACTTGGTACAGGCATTTCTAAAGAAATGGTGGGTTGAATCAGATAACCGTAATGACCCTGACTTGGTACAGGCATTTCTAAAGAAATGGTGGGTTGAATCAGATAACCGTAATGACCCTGACTTGGTACAGGCATTTCTAAAGAAATGGTGGGTTGAATCAGATAACCGTAATGACCCTGACTTGGTACAGGCATTTCTACAGAAATGGTGGGTTGAATCAGATAACCGTAATGACCCTGACTTGGTACAGACATTTCTAAAGAAATGGTGGGTTGAATCAGATAACCGTAATGACCCTGACTTGGTACAGGCATTTCTAAAGAAATGGTGGGTTGAATCAGATAACCGTAATGACCCTGACTTGGTACAGGCATTTCTACAGAAATGGTGGGTTGAATCAGATAACCGTAATGACCCTGACTTGGTACAGGCATTTCTAAAGCAATGGTGGGTTGAATCAGATAACCGTAATGACCCTGACTTGGTACAGGCATTTCTACAGAAATGGTGGGTTGAATCAGATAACCGTAATGACCCTGACTTGGTATAGGCATTTCTAAAGAAATGGTGGGTTGAATCAGATAACCGTAATGACCCTGACTTAGTACAGACATTTCTAAAGAAATGGTGGGTTGAATCAGATAACCGTAATGACCCTGACTTGGTACAGGCATTTCTAAAGAAATGGTGGGTTGAATCAGATAACCGTAATGACCCTGACTTGGTACAGGCATTTCTAAAGAAATGGTGGGTTGAATCAGATAACCGTAATGACCCTGACTTGGTACAGGCATTTCTACAGAAATGGTGGGTTGAATCAGATAACCGTAATGACCCTGACTTGGTACAGACATTTCTAAAGAAATGGTGGGTTGAATCAGATAACCGTAATGACCCTGACTTGGTACAGGCATTTCTAAAGAAATGGTGGGTTGAATCAGATAACCGTAATGACCCTGACTTGGTACAGGCATTTCTACAGAAATGGTGGGTTGAATCAGATAACCGTAATGACCCTGACTTGGTACAGGCATTTCTAAAGAAATGGTGGGTTGAATCAGATAACCGTAATGACCCTGACTTGGTACAGGCATTTCTAAAGAAATGGTGGGTTGAATCAGATAACCGTAATGACCCTGACTTGGTACAGGCATTTCTAAAGAAATGGTGGGTTGAATCAGATAACCGTAATGACCCTGACTTGGTACAGGCATTTCTACAGAAATGGTGGGTTGAATCAGATAACCGTAATGACCCTGACTTGGTACAGGCATGTCTAAAGAAATGGTGGGTTGAATCAGATAACCGTAATGACCCTGACTTGGTACAGGCATTTCTAAAGAAATGGTGGGTTGAATCAGATAACCGTAATGACCCTGACTTGGTACAGGCATTTCTAAAGAAATGGTGGGTTGAATCAGATAATTCGATTATGTGATGGTTTCATCAACATATTTCGTATTTGATTGGATTTTACACTGACTGTTTAAAATGAACTTACAAATTGGAGTTCCTGGTATATATCAACTTCTACATAGACCCAGATAAGGGACAAATGTAACGTGAAATTGAGCTGAATTATTTTTTTTATTAACACACATGTTTTCTTCATTATAAAGGTTGAAACTAAAACTAAGTTCAATTAAGGTCACTCAACCCCATCTAAAAATATTATAAAATATCCAAATTTGAAACAAACATGTAATCATATCTGAAATAAATGGCAAAGAATCAAAATACACTTCTGTAGAAGCAGTAATGGACAAATTTGACATTCATGTCCGAAAATGTTCCATGATAATGTAAGCAACCAGGTTGCTATAGCTACAATTATAATATCTGAAGTTGAATTATTGACCTATAAAATCTGAGCCCTATATTTCTATTTACTTTATGCAACCTTTTCGTCATGAAATTTACAAACATGTCCGTACACCCACTAAGGTCAAAAGAATTTAGTTAATGGATTTCATGACGCATATTGATAGGAATATATAAGCAACGAAATTAACAACACTTTAAATGTTTATATTTAAATTTGTTTGAATTTTAGGTTTTAATATTAACCAATGGATTCAAATTTCAATTTGATCACCGTGACCCTAAGACAAAGATAGATAACTAATCTTTATAAAAGCCGTACACCTTTACACTAAACTGCACAGGTATTTATCACTTTCGTAAAGACACCTCTTGTGCACTAAAGATGAAATTCATACTTTTATGTTTGTGCGCTATTGGATTGGCTTCGGCTGCTAACTTAAAAGGAGTTAAGAAAACAAGACACATATACAAACGTCAAGCAGGTTAGACATTTTTATTTTATTCGTATAATAGGTATTACACATATTTCCCCGAAAGCATTGTTTTATGTAAACTCCAACAAGTGTTTTTACAATATAAAATAGAAAAAGTTCTAAGTGAATTCAGTGATTAACGTGAACAATCGTCAATAGCAACCTATATCCTTTCACTAGTGCACTGTATATAGGTTTGTGGCGAGCCCATCTCATCATGCTACGCCAAAGCATATATGTTTGTGGAGAGCCCATCGTCTTATGATGGCTTATACCACGCCAAAGCATATATGCTTGCTCCGAGCTAATCTCTTGTAAATACTGTTATAGTGACAGCCGGAGACTTTGAGCCGTAATGAAAGGGGGAGGTTTGGCGCTTTAAAATCTGATTCAACCCACCATTTCTTTAGAAATGCCTGTACCAAGTCAGGGTCATTACGGTTTTCACAGTTTTCCGGTTGTTGACTGATTTTGTCTGTTTATATACTTATGAGTTTTGACTTTCCCTTTGTAAGATTGTTCGGAGTTCGGTAATTTTGTTATTACCCTTATTCTAATTCATGAATTAAAGTTTGCATCTAGCTCATCTTCTTTCACTAATTTACATAAATGTATGCTGTTCTGCTGTTTAATCATAATTGTATACCGGTATTATGTCTTCAGTGTGAAAAACGTCACAAACGTCTGCAAACTAAGCATATTGTTCTCATTAAGACATTTATAAGAACATTGTACAGTGGAAGGTAGAAAAGTAATCGAATGGACTGTTAAGAATAATATATAAAAGATGAAATTAAAGGGATGTATCTAGTAAATAGAATCTCGCACATAAAACATAATTGAGCATAAAATTAATAAAATTGTTCTAGATATATCAATCTCAAACTGAAAACATTTTGTATATATTCTCAAGGGCAACTAAAACTAATTCCATCGAATATTTCATTTATCACAAATCGTGTTATGGGTTCATGTCTCAATACTAGAGCAGATGAAATGACTGAAACACTAAATTGACTTCAAATATTTTGACTTTTAGCGCACCTGATGAAACGCGTCGTGCGCCCTAAATTAGATATCTGCATTTTTATTGATATATGTAAATTTTCCTGAATTTATAATAAATAGCAAAATCCTGACACATCTTCTTTTTGTTCATATATGTCTTTGAAATATTGAACTGCCTACCTTTCACGAGCCCCTGGGTTCATCCCCATTTTTGGGTGAGGCCCGTGTTACTCAGTTTTCGGCGTTGTGATTTTTTGTATTGTTTGTCTTCGTCCTGTGTTTTGTGTCTCTGGATTGTCCATTCTCGATTACCCCTTCGGTTTTCTCTAACTTTATTTAAGGAGTCAATTAGATGATCACGAATGTATATCCGCCATATAAACATTTCTCGTCTCTGTTTTTAATCAATTTTAAAATATACAAGATTGGTGAATCGGTTTTGTTATTGAAATAAAACTGATTTAGGCTGTACCGACAGTGTGGTACATTTTGTTTTTAATTTGATGAGTGTTAGACAGTGACTATGACAGTAGTTAATACATATGACGTGTTTAGAGTACATCTAGAGAGTACTTACTGATGATTGAACTTAAATGTTGAATGACGTATGACGTATGTGTTAATACGGACATGACAGATTTGGTGCACTTATCTTGTATAATATAATATAACACTAATGGTTAAGCACGGTTCAGAATAAAACATACGTAGATATCTAATTTAGTGAACATGGCGCGTTTCTGGAATAACCTTCATCATGTACGCTCAATGGCAGAAGATTGGAAAACCTAATCATCATAAAATCACATTTGACATCGACACTTTGTTTCCAAAGACAATCTGCATTAAGATGAATTTGTATAAATTCTGACCTCAAATTGACATACAAATATAAATTAGTTTCTAACTGAAGTAGACAGGATTTACAACTACCTGTGCAATCAGTGCTTATCACCACTGATGTTGTGAGTTCGAACCCCGTTCATGGCGAGGTGTACTCGATACAACTATGTGATAAAGTTTGTCAGTGAGTTGCGACAGGTCGGTGGTTTTCTCCGGGTACTCCGGTTTCCTCCAGCAATAAAACTCACCGCCACGATATAACTGAAATATTGTTGAAAGTTGCGGCAAACACGATACCCCGCAAACCACAATCTGAGCCCAAATTGACATACAAATATAATTTAATTTTTAGCTGAAGAAGACATATAAGATTATTGGCCTTTTTTGTGTTATTAAAATATAACTCTTAAACAAATACCTACACAGTTTAATGATAGATATTTAGGGTATGACATTGAGGTATTAAAATACTAACCACATCGGTGCTGTAATGGTTAGCGTACTCAGATACTATAACATAGGTATTTGTTGCTTCTCCGCTAAACACGCAGCATTAAGGATAAAGAGCAAAGACTGGTTGGCTCGGAATCAAGATAATGTGTCCGAGTGGGGAGACATATCTATCCGCGGATTGTTGTTTCAGTGAGCTAGCACAATACAATCCAACTAAGCGTGTTGGTCTAGTACAAAGCGGACCTAGTCATCATCTCATTGAAAATTAACTTCTCGCCATGATATAGCTGAAGAGTTAACCAACAATCACTCACTCACTGTTAAAATATCTGTACAAATGTAGTGAAACATCATGTATTTTCTCTAACATTAAGAAATGGAGATCAATAATGAATGTTCCCTTTACACGAAGGAGAAACATAATTATTTCGTTGTTCAATTTACAATTCATACATAGGAAAAATGTCTTAGTGAATATTCAACAAATCCTAATCTTAACATTTTCAAATATTGATCCGAAAGGATTAGGGTTATGGTGTTAAACAATATTTCAGTTATATCGTGGCTCTCAGTTTTACTGGTGGAGGAAACCGGAGTACCCGAAGAAAACCACCGACTTGCCACAAGTCACTGATAAACTTTATCACTGATCTAAACGGTGGTATTGTAACTTTTATGATAATAGAAGCAAACACATGATTATTAAAGGAAGGGATGGAAGAAATTTCCAGAAATAAATGCAACACCACAATAAGGTGCTAAGAAAGAAAATGTATGACAGTATTTAAAAGTATATTCGAATACTGCATCTACCTACCCCATAATTAACACCTATTGGCGCTATCGAATGTTATGCAGCCACAATCGCTATTGTGTGTGGAGCACACACACAATTGAGGTTCAACGTGTTTTATGCCACATCTTTACTAAATTTCTCAAATTTCATAGAATATTGTGTATACAAAAAACATGTGTTTTTTTTAGATAACAGTTCAAACCTCTTTCAATCCCGGCCTTTCCCCATTCATGGCTTATGACCGGATTTTGCTCTTTCTTCCCGGTGTTATTTTATATTGTGTATTATATAACACGAAGCAGAACTATAGTGAAGCAGATCTGTGACTGTCATGTCGACGGAAACTCCCACGCTATTTAAATTTAAGTTACAATAATCAGTAAGCACGCCCCTAAGTACTTTCCGTACATTAACAAGACATATACAATATCTACAGTCCATGTTAACTTCCCATGGTAATAAATATAAAATATTCTGATTCTGTTAATGCTCTAGCCCACTCCTTACTTTCACTAACCTAGCCCACTCCTTACTTTCACTAACCTAGCCCACTCCTTACTTTCACTAACCTAGCCCACTCCTTACTTTCACTAACCTAGCCCACTGCTTACTTTCACTAACCTAGCCCACTCCTTACTTTCACTAACCTAGCCCACTCCTTACTTTCACTAACCTAGCCCACTCCTTACTTTCACTAGCCTAGCCCACTCCTTACTTTCACTAACCTAGCCCACTCCTTACTTTCACTAACCTAGCCCACTCCTTACTTTCACTAACCTAGCCCACTCCTTACTTTCACTAACCTAGCCCACTCCTTACTTTCACTAACCTAGCCCACTCCTTACTTTCACTAACCTAGCCCACTCCTTACTTTCACTAACCTAGCCCACTCCTTACGTTCACTAGCCTAGCCCACTTCTTATTTTCACTAACCTAGCCCACTCCTTACTTTCACTAACCTAGCCCACTCCTTACTTTCACTAACCTAGCGATATTTCAAAAAACATATATGTGCGAATGGTAGCTTTGTCATGCTATTTATTTTAAATTTAGGGAAATTTACATATTTTAATTTTGTGATTTCAGTCATATTTGGGATATTGATGTTACCTCTTTCTATGATTTTTCTATTGGCTTCTAGAATTGTTTCGACCGTGGGATATTTTACGATTTTATTTTAAGATATACACTGCAATGTGCATGAAGAGACATTTGCATCAATCCGGAACCCAATTTTACACAAATTACTATTGACCTAGACCTGAAAGATTATTGGTTACTTTCTTTGTGTTATTTTAATAGAAATCTTGTAAAACTCAAAATTCTACCAAACCTGAATACATTTACTTGAATGATATTCTGAAGGAATTAAAACTCTACAAATGCAGTAACAAACACATATTTTCTTTAAAGTTTTTATGGGACACGTACTATGAATGTTAGTAGTATATCAGTACGGTTCAAGCCATATTTCGAGAGGAGCGAGGAGGAGCTACCGGAAGTGACGTCACCGGAAGTCACGTGACCGGAAGCGGCCCGCACCGGAGGTGGTCGCGTTTGGTTGACGTCACAAAATAAATAAAAATACATTAATATGACAAATTAATTAGGGTCATGTATGTACACGATGGGTAACACTAACTGAGTTATAAAGGGTTTCGTCATGTTCAATCTTTAGTGTTTTTTGTGTAGTGTTTTCTGTTTTGTAGATATGTTTTTGCCATTTCGTCTTTCTTCTATTGGCCATTGTATTCTCTGTCCTTCTACAAATTACGGCTTCTGATTACTCTTTGGGTATCTTCAAACTTTTCTTCATTATGTTCTGTTAATAGTTTTTTTTGCATTTAATTTCGGTTGGTGGAACGAAAGTCCTCATTGATCTTACCACTGTAGTTTAACTGTGTCACGTTATACGCGAATTTACAATTTCTTTATATGAAATGTAAGCTATGAGTAATAGTTTCTATTATACACTGCATTTATTTTTATGCAAATTAAAAAAAAAAATAATGAAGAAAAATCAAATAAAATGAAATACAAATACCACACTGTCCGATCTGTTGAGCCTATTTCATAAATCTATTTAAAGTTAGTCTCTTCAACTTTACAATATGGTACTGTGTCGTTCGTTTAGCATGATATGGATATACTGGCACCTCCCGAGTAATTTAAAGATGAACATCCAATGTGCAAAAAGGATATATACAATAAGTTACAACATTATTAGATAGAGCGTATATTAACATTTTGTATATGAATATGTCTTACATTAATATGTGTTAATTGAACAAGAATAGAGAATGAAGAAAGAAATAGAGAGAGAGAGAGAGAGAGAGAGACTTTTCAGACCTCTTTATATGTTCAAACACGTGATAAAAAATAATTTTGTTCTGTTCATTTGAGAGTGTAAGATTGCCACTGGTTAAAAGTTTGAGATCTAAAACATGATCTTTAGTTCTTCTGTGAGGTTTATCAATATAACCGATCGTCATCGTGGTGACATTATAATAAACATTTGATTTTTACTTTTTGTAGGAGGATGTCTTTATGAAGGAACAACTTACCAGCAGGGGCAATCCTGGACTGTTCCCTGTAAGTACAATTGTCAATGTACAGATGGCAGTACAGGACACTATATGTGTAAAGACGTGTAAGTACTCGTTGTTTGTCTACTCGCTGTTATTGAGTAAGTGATTGTCGTTTAACACAGAATGAGCAATTTTTCAGTTATATCATGGCGTGAACAGGGTATATTCAATGAAATGATGATGATGTCCTCTTTGTACTAAACCATCACGCTTTGTTGGATTTTTATAGTGCTACCTCACTGAAACAACAGTGTGCGAATAGATATGTCGCTCCACTCGGACACATCATACTGATTCTGAGCCAATCCGTCTTTTGTATTATTTCTTAAAGCTGCGTACTTGGTGGAGACGCAGCAAATACCAATTGTATAGTCTTTGGCCGGGCTCCATCTCACAATACATTACATTAGAGGAGCACACTAACCATTACACCATTTATGGGATTCGTATGATATTGATTGATTGATTTTGATTTTTGGTGTTTTAACGCCACTTTCAACACTATTTCAGCTATATCATGGCGATCAGTTTTAGTGGTGGAGGAAGCCGGAGTACCCGGAGAGAACCACCGACCATGGGCAAGCAACTGGTAAACGTTATCACTTGCGGATGCGAGTCGAGTGCACCCTTTTTGTAATTTTCAAAGCCGGGCGCGAACCAGCGCCGTATTGGTGATATGCTTGTATGAGTTGTTAGATCCAACGACCTAACTCATTGAGCCACCCGGGCCCCGTATAGTATTGAAACTGACCCAAGGAAAAAATAATTTTGAAAGAAAATGTTCAATACAAACATCTATTACGGATCTCCTGACTCTTGTCATCACTTTTCATCCATCGTCGACGTCAATGGGTTGTACATAAATTCACTTTTCTCTTCCAAAACCACTTGGACATATGCAACAAAACTTGACAGGGATGGTTCTCTGGATCATGTGATATAGATTTGTATAAATAAAGTTGATGGAGGAGCTATTGATGATATTTTTTTTATTTTATTCTTAATAAGGATAATACAATTACCGAACTCCGAACAATCTTACAAAGGGAAAGTCAAAACTCATAATTATATAAACAGACAAAATCAGTCAACAACCGGAAAACTGTGAAAACCGTAATGACCCTGACTTGGTACAGGCATTTCTAAAGAAATGGTGGGTTGAATCAGATTTTAAAGCGCCAAACCTCCCGCTCTCATTACGGTTCAAAGGCTCCGGCTGTCACTATAACAGTATTACCATGAATGAAAACATACTTAATGTAATTGACATGAACTATCCTTTTCAGATTTAATCTAGTACAATTGAAGGCACCATGATCTATGGGGTCCCAGTATTGAGAATTCAAAGATTAATAAATGCTGTCTTGCGCACTTAATTACTAGTATATATTTTTTCTGTTGTTTCCTTTATCTCAAATTATTTGGAGGATATATTAATGGAATCCAATTAGTAAGCTAAGATTTGCGAATGTTCAATTTAACAAAGGTGTCAAGCAATAGCTTTAACCAGAAAATGAAAAATGCAGATGTTATTTATTCTATTGAGAACTCGTATTTGTTGTGTTTTAGCTGTCCTACCTATTCTAATTTACCACAAGGATGCAGATTAGTGAAGGATGCAGGTGGCTGTTGTAGTACACCAAAGTGTAGCTTCGCAACTACTGGTGGAGGTTTGTATTTAAACATTAGGTGTACTGATGTTCATAGTGTATCATTGTGCATGTATTATATAGCATTATGTTTTAACTCTCGTAACTCTGAATTTATAAGTTTCCAGACATCAGCAGCCTCCTGCTAAATCAGGGAAAAAGAATATATTCTATGATATCTTATCAATTTTTATACAAACATCTTGTAAGTAGGAGAAGTTGCAAAATTGATAATGAAGAAGAAAAATTTTAATACAGTAACATTTACAAATAACATTTTAATTATTATATGTCGCAATTATCAGTTTTACAGTTTACTAATTATGCAAGATTTTATATCAAAAAGACATTTCATTACAAAGAATGAAGCTCTGCAATTTTAACAAATGTAGCTTGTTTTATTGTCTAAATTGTGATTCATTGAAGAAAACATTGATTTATTAACTAATTTATATACACATCGACGAAATACCTAGAACAAAGCAGTTCAAATTTTAGCCTCAACTCCATATTTAAGTTATGATTTCGAC
This sequence comes from Bathymodiolus brooksi, assembly GCA_963680875.1. NCBI lineage: Eukaryota > Metazoa > Mollusca > Bivalvia > Mytilida > Modiolidae > Bathymodiolus > Bathymodiolus brooksi. Next base: position 133,802,572 of record OY804578.1, read on the forward strand.
TCAGTGATATTCAGAACAGGTACTCTACCGAATCTAGGTAAGATTCCCAAGTGTACCTAGGAAACATCTGTTATCAGTGGAGACACTGAAATGCAACATGGATGAACCAATTCATGGTTTCCACCATAGAATAGAGAAATATATATTAGGGTTCTCGTAACTTTGGTTGAGTAATTATATAAGTTGCCAGACAATAAATAAGATATCACCCTTTTATCAGCTTTATTACCTCATTAACAAAGTACAAGGAATATTGTTTTCCAGTTCAAACCCAATTTAAAAGAGATACTGAAGTTGCAGTTGAATAATCCTTTATTTTTTTGCAGGTGCAAGCGGAAGTGGTGGTAAGTAATATTCTTATTAGTTTAATCGTATGGTTTATTAATTGATTTTCTTGGTGTTTGATTTTAATTTAAAAAAAACACAAATCTGTCTAAAAACGTCTTTTATGTTTTTCTTCTTTCCAGGCTTGCTTTTTTATTTGTCTACGATATTTTTCTGCATAAACATATCGAATTTTCGTTTTCATTTCACTTGTATAGCAGAAATTGACATGCATTTCCAAGTGAAAAAGACACATTTTTGGTTTTAAAACAGAATATATATGCTAAATGAAATATGTTTTTTCTTGTTAGAAATAATTATTTTAAGATGGAACGTTGTGATATGTATGTTAAAACGATCAAATATGACAAATGTTATAACATTATAAAAATAAACCCATGTCTAAAAATAAGAAGTTCACATTTCTCTGGCAAAAGTCAAGACACAAAATGTGGACGAAAGAAATTCTGGCTTGGGATTCAGAAAACAACATGTCAATGATATCCTTACCATTCTATCTTGATAACTAGATCTCCAGATATATAACCGATACATTAAATCAATAGATACACATACTGCTTCCCTTGAAGTTGTAATTTGTATTCACCTTTATTTCTTACAGGTGGGAGTACTGGTAAGTAATACTCCTTACCCCTATTAGTTCAAACAGATATTTAGAATAACAAAAATCTATTTCAGATCAACATTATTCTACACTAGTATGATATTAGTCTACAACTATGTGCCAAACATGCACACGTGAAAAAGAAATATCATTAATTTTAAAATAGACTATATATACTAAATGTAATATGTGTTTCTTTGTTAGAAATGGATGAAACGCGGTGATCAAATATGAAAAAATGTTATAATACCATAAAAAATAAACACATGTTTAAAAATAAGAAGTTAACATTTCTCTGGCACAAAATGTGGACGACATAAATCCCTGGATTGGTATTCAGAAAACAATATGGACCAGTTAATGAGATCTTAACTGTTATATCTTTATAACTAGATCTCCAGATATATAACAGATATGTACAACCAAACAGAATATAAACATATTCTTTTCCTTGAAGGTGTAATTTGTAATCACCTTTATTTCTTACAGGTGGAAGTACTGGTAAGTAATACTCCTTACTCTTCAAACAGATATTTAGAATAAGAAAAAAATATTTCAGATCAATATTATTCTACACTAGTATGATATTAGTCTGCAACTATTTGCTAAACATGCACACGTGAAAAAGAAATATCATTAATTTTAAAACAAACTATATATGCTAAATGTAATATGTGTTTCTTTGTTAGAAATGGATGAAAAAGGGTGATTAAATATGGAAAAATGTTATAATACCATAAAAAATAAACACATGTTTAAAAATAAGAAGTTAACATTTCTCTGGCACAAAATGTGGACGACATAAATCCCTGGATTGGTATTCAGAAAACAACATGGACAAGTTAATGAGATCATAACTGTTATATCTTTATAACTAGATCTCCAGATATATAACAGATATGTACAACCAAACAGAATATAAACATATTCTTTTCCTTGAAGGTGTAATTTGTAATCACCTTTATTTCTTACAGGTGGAAGTACTGGTAAGTAATACTCCTTACTCTTCAAACAGATATTTAGAATAAGAAAAAAATATTTCAGATCAACATTATTCTACACTAGTATGATATTAGTCTGCAACTATTTGCTAAACATGCACACGTGAAAAAGAAATATCATTAATTTTAAAACAGACTATATATGCTAAATGTAATATGTGTTTCTTTGTTAGAAATGGATGAAAAAGGGTGATTAAATATGGAAAAATGTTATAATACCATAAAAAATAAACACATGTTTAAAAATAAGAAGTTGACATTTCTCTGGCACAAAAGGTGGACGACAGAAATCCTGGCTTGGTATTCAGAACACAATATGGACCAGTTAATGAGATCTTAACCATACCATCTTGATAACTGATACAACAACACAAAATATAAACATACTGTTTCCCTTGAACTAAAAGCAAAACACACTTTTACAGCAATAATTGGATGGCAACACCAAAAACTGACAAAACAAAATCAGATTCAGCGAATTATCCTGGTTAACTAACTATTAGCTCTGAATCTATTTTGTTTTAGTCCATAGCAAAATTAAAATTCCTTATTCTTATATATAGAATAAGAATAATTAATAAATAACCACAGAAACTAGTCAACAATGTATTTCAACATTGATAAATTTTATTAATTGTTCTTCCAAAAAAAGTCTATTAGTCAAAGTTTTTTTTTATTTTTTATTATCATATCTGCTTTACATTTCGCTAAAAATGTATGTATACTGAAAAATATTCATTATCTGGCTTTAAAAAAAGATATACAATGGTCCAATATTATTGGTGACCCGGAGCATGAATCTCCGTAAAGCATATCAGAGGTCATGATCGACCAGCAATATTAATATTCCACAGGACGACTATGTTTGACAACTACTGATGCATGAGAGTCAGATATTACTTTATCAATTTTCAGCTGTAGGTTGGAAATATCTGCATTAAACTAATTGAGAAACTGACGAGAAATGAACGATTCTCACAACTTAGTCAAGTAATTTTCCAGACAGTATTTAATACATTATTCCTTCACCAGTTTTATTACCGGTGGGAACCTACTGTATTATAAGGTATTGTAGCCAGTCAGTATTTAATACATTATTCCTTCACCAGTTTTATTACCGGTGGGAACCTACTGTATTATAAGGTATTGTAGTTACAATTGTATTTATTGTTTATTATACAGGAGGAGATGGTGGTAAGTACAAATCCTATTAGTTTAAACAAATATTTAGAATAGGAAAAATTATAGTCCAAACTTAAACAATATTATTCTACACTAGATGATATTATTCTACAATATTATTATTCAACACTAGTATTAAAAGTTTTGAACATACCAAAAGGGAGATTGGAAGCCGAAAAACAAAGAAAAAGCAAGGGCAAAAAAGGAGAAAAAATAAACAATGATCTACACAAAACTACACAGTACACTAAGGGAACGACCATTTATCTTGAAAGGGGGGGGGGTTATGGTTTTTTTCTAAAAAAAATATTCTGATTCCCAATGTTGCTGAAAAAAATATTCTGATTTTGGTGGAGGAAAAAAAAATTAATCTGATTCAGAGTTTTTGTCATATAACCTAATGTTAAATTCTGGAAAAAAATTGGCGCTTTGGGCGACAAAGAAAATAAATATTCTAACTCTTGTGTTGTCCGAAAATTTTTTTTGAACGAAACAAAAAACCATAACCCCCCCTTCAAGTTAAATGGTCGGTCCCTAAAGATGGAGCAACAGGAATCTCACAAAAAACCCAAACGACCTGGGTTGAATTCAGATCCTCCGGAAGGGTAAGCAGTTCATGCTCCTCTAGTAACACCTCTTGTGTCAACAATTCCAACAGTATCAGCAAAGCGAACAGTCTCGCCCAATTCATTGAACACAAAAAGAGAATACGACATATGACGTTGGAAATCAAATGTATGATATTAGTCTCAAGTGTACGACACTAGCATAACAACAATATTCTATACTAGTATGACATCAGTCAACGCTAGTGTGATAATTATATACAATATCATAATGATAGTCTACACTAGTTTGACAATAGTTGGTACTAGTATAATATTAGTTTACTTAAGAAATATGTACAATTTTTGAACAATTTATACAATATAACCTGGTTTAGAGCAGTTTACGCTTAATAAACAGCTAAGCGATTTATAAAAAGCGTAAACTGTACCAAATAAGATTATACAAGTATAACTTGTTCAAAAATTTAACACATGCCTTATAATTTTACAACACAATTTAATGATTCCTGATGTTAATTACGATGATTTCATGGGACTACTTGCATTTGTCGTTGGCGATGTCACAATATCATCCCAGGCTATCAAGTATAACCAATGTTGCTCCAGGTGGATCAGCCAATCAGCTTGCAGTATTCACATCAAATTAATTTATACTAGTACGACAGTAGTCTACATGTTATCATTATTTGCTAGACAATATTTAATACATTATTCCCTCACCAGTTTTATTACCTATTGGGAATCTTATTAAAAATATACAGAATACTGGCTTGTAGTGCCAAACCACCTTAATAAGACATTGACGTTGTAATTGTATTTACCTTTATTTCTTACAGGTGGAGATGGTGGTAAGAAATATTACTATTAGTTGAAGAAAACATTTAGAATAAGAAAATTATATTAGTATATACTGGTACAATTTTATTTTACATTAGTATATGAAAAGTTTCAAGATATGAAAGGGGTAATGACAAGCTGTAAATTGAAGACGGAAAGACAATACAATGTCCAAAAATGAGAAAAAAGACAAACGATGATCTACAAAACACTACACAGAAAACTAAAGATGGAGCAACAGAAAAAACCGGGTGTAAATTCAGATCCTTCGGAAGAGTAAGCAGTTCATGCTCCTCTAGTGACACACCTTGTGTCAACAATTCCACCAGTATCAACTAAGCGAACAACCACCTCTCACCTAATATGACGCTGGAGATCATTTGTAGATATTAGTAGACATCAGTATAACAATATTCTATACTAGTATGACATAAGTCTACACTATCATGGTGATAGTCGGTACTAGTATGACATAAGTCTACACTCATGATGATAGTCGGTACTAGTATGACATAAGTCTACACTCATGATGATAGTCGGTACTAGTATGACATAAGTCTACACTATCATGATGATAGTCGGTACTAGTATGACATAAGTCTACACTATCATGATGATAGTCGGTACTAGTATGACATAAGTCTACACTATCATGATGATAGTCGGTACTAGTATGACATAAGTCTACACTATCATGATGATAGTCGGTACTAGTATGACATAAGTCTACACTCATGATGATAGTCGGTACTAGTATGACATAAGTCTACACTATCATGATGATAGTCGGTACTAGCATAATATAAGTTAACACTTGTATGACAATAGTCTAAATATTATTATTATTAGTATGACAATATGTTATACTTGTATGACAATATTATATACTAGTATACAATATTCATATAATAATGTGGTCTTGTCCAGGTAATATGCCAAAATAGTACACAGGTCGGGTAATATGTCTCTCAGACCTGGGTAATATTTTGGCATATTACCTGGATAAGACCACATTATTATATAACTAGTATGCAATATTATATACTAGTATACAATAATATATACTAGTATACAATAATATATACTAGTATACAATATTCATATATTATCGGAAATGTCTACACTCTATGTTTATCTTATATCTGTTTTACTCTTTTTGAAGGTTTCCATCTGTTTTTTGGAACCGGTAATCAAGGTGGTGGCAGTACTGGCATGACATCAGGTAATTCATTAATTCAAGTAGCATATTAAATTAAGTGATTTTTCTAAACAAAAGAGACACAAATTCCTGAATTAGTATTTCAGAGGTTGAATTTATGATAAAAGTAAGACTTGTTAGATTGATGTATATGCTAGTTTTTATTTTGTTTATTTTGAATTTAGCACACGCTTCCATCATTGTTGTACTTAATAAAGACACGTTCATATCTTTTCAAAGGATGCACAGATAAACAAAGCAACTGCAAAGCCTATGGGGACGCTGTCTGTTCTGATCCAACATACACTGCATGGGTTACTGAGAATTGTGCACTTTTCTGTGGAAAATGTGGTTTGTATATTTTTCCTCTTCATTACAATGCAAGCTTCATAATCATACCTTCATACCTCTCTACACTGCGCTAATATATATGAATAGTTAAAACGGTATCAAGTCACATGAATTCAGTTAGTGAATGTCGAGATTTTAATGAATCACTAGATGAGATAATCTAATAGAAAAACATAAAAATACCACACTGTCGGAACAGTTCCATAATCTAATAGAAAAACATAAAAATACACGCTGTCGGAACAGTTCCATAATCTAATAGAAAAACATAAAAATACACACTGTTGGAACAGTTCCATAATCTAATAGAAAAACATAAAAATACACGCTGTCGGAACAGTTCCATAATCTAATAGAAAAACATAAAAATACACGCTGTCGGAACAGTTCCATAATCTAATAGAAAAACATAAAAATACACACTGTCGGAACAGTTCCATAATCTAATAGAAAAACATAAAAATACACACTGTCGGAACAGTTCCATAATCTAATAGAAAAACATAAAAATACACGCTGTCGGAACAGTTCCATAATCTAATAGAAAAACATAAAAATACACGCTGTCGGAACAGTTCCATAATCTAATAGAAAAACATAAAAATACACGCTGTCGGAACAGTTCCATAATCTAATTAAAATAAAACGTAGAAAGAGGTTTAACACACAAATACATCACCACAAATCTTCCTGTTTTTGGTACAGGCACTTCAATAAAATGTGATGGGGTTTCGCTAGTTTAATGGACCAAAATATCTTATGTGATCACTTTGGATCCGTCGTTCGTTAATTTTGCCCATGTTGATCCTCTAAAGAACCACTACGCCAAATTAGACCAAATTTGGATATAGTACTCCTTGGGTGACCCTCTTTCCACATAGCGGTCGGTGATCTTGCTGGAAATAAAATATGATCGCCAAGGCCTCTGATTGTGGAAAATTGGAAATCCTGGAATCTCTGAATAGAATAAAGCCATATTTAGTCCAAAACATACTAAGATGGTCCCATTCCAAAATTATATTCATTGATTTATAGGTCATGTATGCAAATTAAAAGGATTTTCTGGGGGAAAATCCAACAATAATAACTATCTTCATATTGACTGGAAAATGTAAAGTTTTGGTAAACAAATCATAGGGTAAACCCCTTTGGAAAATCATGTTCTTGTCACAAGTCTAGGAATGGCTGCGTTTGTATACAAAGAAGAAGTGCTTACTCTAGTCCATAGAGTGCTAGAGTTATCTTTCGTTGATTGCTTTTATGTATCTCTTGGTCATTTGAAATTTTGTTTCTAGGTAGCAAGGTGTTAAGTATTAATTTATAAGGTTTTGCAGAGGGAGGTATAAATGAGATTTTGGATGGGGTCAAAAAGGAGATGCGTTGACTAGGGTTGAATTTACAAATCTTGAATATTTGCATTTCGTTTTCTGTATTGTTTCGACAATTTGTATACGGGAGCCCCTGTTTTTTTTAAAAGTATCTCAAAGAGGATGTAAATAATATTTTGGGGGATTTGAAGGGGGACAAAATGAGGAGATATTCATAATGTTACATTAAAAATCATATATTTTCGCACTTTTTAACTGCTAATTACATTTTGTTCTCAAATATGTTTAGAACACGATTATAAGGGAAAACTCCTTCTTTCCAAATGTTTTTCAAATGGGTCCAAACATTGTAAGCAGTCCTTTACAGAAGTATTACTGTCAATTAAATGATGTGATATCTAGATCCTCGTAGCCTATTATAAGTTAAGTTGAAGTCATCACTTCGAAAGTGTTAGGGTCACCACCATGACTTGGTTATCCGTTACGGAATATCTGTGTCACAAATGACCACGGATATGTTCCATTTGTTGTAAGAGCAATCCCGTCATTTCCTTATTCATTACTTAACAACATATTTTGAATAAAAGAGTAATACGCTGGATGCCACTAGTGAAACATGAACTGCTTACCGTTCCGGAGCACATGACATACCCCTATCTCAAATGACAATGGATCTTTTACAAGATGGAGCACATGACATACCCCTATCTCAAATGACAATGGATCTTTTACAAGATGGTGCACATGACATACCCCTATCTCAAATGACAATGGATCTTTTACAAGATGGAGCACATGACATACCCCTATTTCAAATGACAATGGATCTTTTACAAGATGGAGCACATGACATACCCCTATCTCAAATGACAATGGATCTTTTACAAGATGGAGCACATGACATACCCCTATCTCAAATGACAATGGATCTTTTACAAGATGGAGCACATGACATACCCCTATCTCAAATGACAATGGATCTTTTACAAGATGGAGCACATGACATACCCCTATCTCAAATGACAATGGATCTTTTACAAGATGGAGCACATGACATACCCCTATCTCAAATGACAATGGATCTTTTACAAGATGGAGCACATGACACATCCCTATCTCAAATGACAATGGATCTTTTACAAGATGGAGCACATGACATACCCCTATCTCAAATGACAATGGATCTTTTACAAGATGGAGCACATGACATACCCCTATCTCAAATGACAATGGATCTTTTACAAGATGGAGCACATGACATACCCCTATCTCAAATGACAATGGATCTTTTACAAGATGGAGCACATGACATACCCCTATCTCAAATGACAATGGATCTTTTACAAGATGGAGCACATGACACATCCCTATCTCAAATGACAATGGATCTTTTACAAAATGGAGCACATGACATACCCCTATCTCAAATGACAATGAATCTTTTACAAGATGGAGCACATGACATACCCCTATCTCAAATGACAATGGATCTTTTACAAGATGGAGCACATGACATACCCCTATCTCAAATGACAATGGATCTTTTACAAGATGGAGCACATGACATACCCCTATCTCAAATGACAATGGATCTTTTACAAGATGGAGCACATGACACATCCCTATCTCAAATGACAATGGATCTTTTACAAGATGGAGCACATGACATACCCCTATCTCAAATGAAAATGGATCTTTTACAAGATGGAGCACATGACATACCCCTATCTCAAATGACAATGGATCTTTTACAAGATGGAGCACATGACACATCCCTATCTCAAATGACAATGGATCTTTTACAAGATGGAGCACATGACATACCCCTATTTCAAATGACAATGGATCTTTTACAAGATGGAGCACATGACATACCCCTATCTCAAATGACAATGGATCTTTTACAAGATGGAGCACATGACATACCCCTATCTCAAATGACAATGGATCTTTTACAAGATGGAGCACATGACATACCCCTATCTCAAATGACAATGGATCTTTTACAAGATGAAGCACATGACACATCCCTATCTCAAATGACAATGGATCTTTTACAAGATGGAGCACATGACATACCCCTATCTCAAATGACAATGGATCTTTTACAAGATGGAGCACATGACATACCCCTATCTCAAATGACAATGGATCTTTTACAAGATGGAGCACATGACATACCCCTATCTCAAATGACAATGGATCTTTTACAAGATGGAGCACATGACATACCCCTATCTCAAATGACAATGGATCTTTTACAAGATGGAGCACATGACATACCCCTATCTCAAATGACAATGGATCTTTTACAAGATGGAGCACAAGACATACCCCTATCTCAAATGACAATGGATCTTTTACAAGATGGAGCACATGACATACCCCTATCTCAAATGACAATGGATCTTTTACAAGATGGTGCACATGACATACCCCTATCTCAAATGACAATGGATCTTTTACAAGATGGAGCACATGACATACCCCTATCTCAAATGACAATGGATCTTTTACAAGATGGAGCACATGACATACCCCTATCTCAAATGACAATGGATCTTTTACAAGATGGAGCACATGACATACCCCTATCTCAAATGACAATGGATCTTTTACAAGATGGAGCACATGACATACCCCTATCTCAAATGACAATGGATCTTTTACAAGATGGAGCACATGACATACCCCTATCTCAAATGACAATGGATCTTTTACAAGATGGTGCACATGACATACCCCTATCTCAGATGACAATGGATCTTTTACAAGATGGAGCACATGACATACCCCTATCTCAAATGACAATGGATCTTTTACAAGATGGAGCACATGACATACCCCTATCTCAAATGACAATGGATCTTTTACAAGATGGAGCACATGACATACCCCTATCTCAAATGACAATGGATCTTTTACAAGATGGAGCACATGACATACCCCTATCTCAAATGACAATGGATCTTTTACAAGATGGAGCACATGACATACCCCTATCTCAAATGACAATGGATCTTTTACAAGATGGAGCACATGACATACCCCTATCTCAAATGACAATGGATCTTTTACAAGATGGAGCACATGACATACCCCTATCTCAAATGACAATGGATCTTTTACAAGATGGAGCACATGACATACCCCTATCTCAAATGACAATGGATCTTTTACAAGATGGAGCACATGACATACCCCTATCTCAAATGACAATGGATCTTTTACAAGATGGAGCACATGACATACCCCTATCTCAAATGACAATGGATCTTTTACAAGATGGAGCACATGACATACCCCTATCTCAAATGACAATGGATCTTTTACAAGATGGAGCACATGACATACCCCTATCTCAAATGACAATGGATCTTTTACAAGATGGAGCACATGACATACCCCTATCTCAAATGACAATGGATCTTTTACAAGATGGAGCACATGACATACCCCTATCTCAAATGACAATGGATCTTTTACAAGAAGGTGCACATGACATACCCCTATCTCAAATGACAATGGATCTTTTACAAGATGGAGCACATGACATACCCCTATCTCAAATGACAATGGATCTTTTACAAGATGGAGCACATGACATACCCCTATCTCAAATGACAATGGATCTTTTACAAGATGGAGCACATGACATACCCCTATCTCAAATGACAATGGATCTTTTACAAGATGGAGCACATGACATACCCCTATCTCAAATGACAATGGATCTTTTAAAAGATGGTGCACATGACATACCCCTATCTCAAATGACAATGGATCTTTTACAAGATGGAGCACATGACATACCCCTATCTCAAATGACAATGGATCTTTTACAAGATGGAGCACATGACATACCCCTATCTCAAATGACAATGGATCTTTTACAAGATGGAGCACATGACATACCCCTATCTCAAATGACAATGGATCTTTTACAAGATGGAGCACATGACATACCCCTATCTCAAATGACAATGGATCTTTTACAAGATGGAGCACATGACATACCCCTATCTCAAATGACAATGGATCTTTTACAAGATGGAGCACATGACATACCCCTATCTCAAATGACAATGGATCTTTTACAAGATGGAGCACATGACATACCCCTATCTCAAATGACAATGGATCTTTTACAAGATGGAGCACATGACATACCCCTATCTCAAATGACAATGGATCTTTTACAAGATGGAGCACATGACATACCCCTATCTCAAATGACAATGGATCTTTTACAAGATGGAGCACATGACATACCCCTATCTCAAATGACAATGGATCTTTTACAAGATGGTGCACATGACATACCCCTATCTCAAATGACAATGGATCTTTTACAAGATGGAGCACATGACATACCCCTATCTCAAATGACAATGGATCTTTTACAAGATGGAGCACATGACATACCCCTATCTCAAATGACAATGGATCTTTTACAAGATGGAGCACATGACATACCCCTATCTCAAATGACAATGGATCTTTTACAAGATGGAGCACATGACATACCCCTATCTCAAATGACAATGGATCTTTTACTCTTTACGTTGATATTTTCTCTCCTCTATCAATGCCAAGACTTATTACCGGACTTGCGTAATACGGTGGGTGTCTTATGAGGAGCAGGAACTGCTTACCCTTCGCGAGCACCTGATTTCACCCCCGTTTTTTTGTAGGGTCCGTGTTGCTCATCTTTTTAGTTTTTTGTCTTGTCCTATCAGGTGTCTTTATGTTCTTAAATCCGTGTTCTGATGTCCGTTATGATTTCGCATGAAAACGATGTTCGGTTCTTCTTTATCTCTAGTTGTTTGTAGGAGAGATCATGTCTTATTTACGTTATTTGTGTTTACTTGTGTATAATGGTGTCCAGCACATTATGTGTTGTGTGTTGGCTTTGGTTTTTTTTCGTCTTGTGTATCCTATGTTGCCAGTTTCTTTGGATTGTCCATATTCGATTATCCCTTAGGTATTCTCTAACGTTTATTTTCAGTCCCATCTTTTAGTGGAGTTGATGTTGATCGATCATTTGGCTTCTGTGTAATATTTTATTGACCATTGGTTGTCTTGTTGATTCTTTTCATTTTGCCATTGTATTGTCTGTCCTTCTCCGAATTACGGCTTCTGAATTACCCCTTTGGTATCTTCAAGCTTGTCTTTATAGATGTAATAAGGCCTAGAAACTTTATCAATAACATTCCCGTTTACACAAGGATAATATATAACAGTTAAATCTCTGCATGTTGAATTAATTTCATTTATAGGATCGTCAGGTGGAGTGATCCAGGGAGGTGGAGGAATGACACAAGGAGGTGGTGGAGTGATCCAGGGAGGTGGAGGAATGACACAAGGAGGTGGTGGAGTGATCCAGGGAGGTGGAGGAATGACACAAGGAGGTGGTGGAATGACAGGTATAGAACATTTACAAGAGTGCATAATGGTATTCCACCAATTCTGTAGCATTGTTTTTGACAATAGCATTCAATTGGGGACATTTTCCAGAAATATTGTGATAAGTAGAGACAAATCCTAACATTAAGTAAACACCATATTTTCATGTAAGATCTTTGTTATATATACACAGTTAATTGTGTAAAAAAGAAGTTAAATCCCATGTTATGACGATTTATTGTTGGTTTATAGTAGCCGTTATTGTTTTTATTACGAAATCGTCGTCCATTTTATTTTGATGAAGATAAATAAGAAGAAAGACGTCAGTGAATTTTTGAACATTACAGTAACCTGCGTTGATAAACTCGACAACTGTGCTAATTATGCACGTGGTGGAACGTGCAGCAAAACCGAGTTTGCAGTCTGGGTGAAGGACAATTGCGCTAGAACGTGTCTTTGTTGTAAGTATGTATGTTATTTATAGTTTGGGCTGTGTAGCTTAATTCCTGGTCATTTACACTTAATCTGCTGTCCAAAATTTAATATGCAACCCCTAGCACAACCAATCTAAAACTATTTTCATTAATTAAAGAAAAAAATACATGATATTTGAGAATATTTTTAAAATGAAGCAAGTAAAACGTCTTTTTAAAGAAACATTGTTAAATAATGAAACCATTTACTGAATTATCTCTTTATAAGTTAATGACTATGTATAGTCCTATGTCACCGTTTATGAAACATATCTGCAATAATGTATTGATGTACGCCAATGGGTACAAATAAGGGTAATAACAAAATTACCGAACTCCGAACAATCTTTTAAAGGGAAAGTGAAAACTCATAATTATATAAGCAAACAAAATTTATTTCTTGGGCTATTTATGTTTTTGACTATATGGATATTTCAAATTACATGCTTTTTGTGCAGATATACAGGCTTTATAGTAATAAAAATAATGGTAGCAAGGGCTTCGGGTTTGGTTGTCTGGTGTATTTAATTTGGTAATATAATGTATTGAAGTTGAATTTCAGCCGGAGGAACAACTTATACAGGAACGTACATGGGAGCAGGTGGACAACTGGGAACAGGACCAGGTACTGGAATGACAGGAACAGGACATGGTACCGTAATAACAGGAACAGGAACGGGTACTGGAATGACAGGAACAGGACATGGTACCGTAATAACAGGAACAGGAACGGGTACTGGAATGACTGGAACAGGACCAGGTACGGAAATTACTTTAACAGGAACGGGTACTGGAATGATTCAAGGTCGGGGTGAAAGTAAAACTGATGCAATGTAGGATTATATGTTTTTTGTTATAAATGATGTATAGACAAAATGGGGAAACGAAATATTGTATGCTGTATTGATTGGGCGTTTTTGACGGATGTATGGTAGCGCAAGTATTAATTTTGCTCTGATATATATTAATTTAAACACAAGATGATGTACACATAGATATTTTTCTCCCTGGAAAGGTTAATTTATTTTTGTTTGTCTATTCACAACATTGCTCTTATATAAAATATGAAAAAAAGATTACTACTACTTTAATAGTTAAGTACATACGATTATGATTAAGATGCTAAGACACTCTCCTTGCAATGAAAAACAAAAATAAAATGTTCATTAGCTAATTATTTAACATTTTAGTGGCATGCGTAGACAAACTCAACACCTGTGCTGACTATGCCAGAAGCGGAACATGTACAAAATCACAGTTTGCGCCCTGGGCGAGAGACAACTGCGCTAGGACATGTTTCTGTTGTAAGTATCTTTATGACTTATTACACCTGCGTCCTTCCATATTATTTATTTTTGATAACTCTAAAATGAAAAAATGTTGTAAATTCACTTGTAGATATTTCAGCGGTGTCGTTAAATAAAATGAGGAAAAAACCCCGAAAAAACCGTGGATATAAACAAAGGATCTTGCATCTTGACAGTGAGATTAGTTTGTGGTGATATCAACAAATGTGTGCTCATTAGATTTGAAACCAGTTTGATCTTTGTAAAATAGTAGAAATAATATTTGATGATTTAATATTATGGTAATTGCATCCATTCTATGACTAATGGTAAGAAGGTAGCTATTTAATATTATGGTAATTGCATCCATTCTATGACTAATGGTAAGAAGGTAGCTATTTAATATTATGGTAATTGCATCCATTCTATGACTAATGGTAAGAAGGTAGCTATTTAATATTATGGTAATTGTATCCATTCTATGACTAATGGTAAGAAGGTAGCTATTTAATATTATGGTAATTGTATCCATTCTATGACTAATGGTAAGATGGTAGCTATTTAATATTATGGTAATTGTATCCATTCTATGACTAACGGTAAGAAGGTAGCTATTTAATATTATGGTAATTGTATCCATTCTATGACTAATGGTAAGAAGGTAGCTATTTAATATTATGGTAATTGTATCCATTCTATGACTAATGGTAAGAAGGTAGCTATTTAATATTATGGTAATTGTATCCATTCTATGACTAATGGTAAGAAGGTAGCTATTTAATATTATGGTAATTGCATCCATTCTATGACTAATGGTAAGAAGGTAGCTATTTAATATTATGGTAATTGTATCCATTCTATGACTAACGGTAAGAAGGTAGCTATTTAATATTATGGTAATTGTATCCATTCTATGACTAATGGTAAGAAGGTAGCTATTTAATATTATGGTAATTGTATCCATTCTATGACTAATGGTAAGAAGGTAGCTATTTAATATTATGGTAATTGTATCCATTCTATGACTAACGGTAAGAAGGTAGCTATTTAATATTATGGTAATTGTATCCATTCTATGACTAACGGTAAGAAGGTAGCTATTTAATATTATGGTAATTGTATCCATTCTATGACTAATGGTAAGAAGGTAGCTATTTAGTATTATGGTAAATGTATCCATTCTATGACTAACGGTAAGAAGGTAGCTATTTAATATTATGGTAATTGTATCCATTCTATGACTAACGGTAAGAAGGTAGCTATTTAATATTATGGTAATTGTATCCATTCTATGACTAATGGTAAGAAGGTAGCTATTTAGTATTATGGTAAATGTATCCATTCTATGACTAACGGTAAGAAGGTAGCTATTTAATATTATGGTAATTGTATCCATTCTATGACTAACGGTAAGAAGGTAGCTATTTAATATTATGGTAATTGTATCCATTCTATGACTAATGGTAAGAAGGTAGCTATTTAATATTATGGTAATTGTATCCATTCTATGACTAATGGTAAGAAGGTAGCTATTTAATATTATGGTAATTGTATCCATTCTATGACTAATGGTAAGAAGGTAGCTATTTAATATTATGGTAATTGCATCCATTCTATGACTAATGGTAAGAAGGTAGCTATTTAATATTATGGTAATTGTATCCATTCTATGACTAACGGTAAGAAGGTAGCTATTTAATATTATGGTAATTGTATCCATTCTATGACTAATGGTAAGAAGGTAGCTATTTAATATTATGGTAATTGTATCCATTCTATGACTAATGGTAAGAAGGTAGCTATTTAATATTATGGTAATTGTATCCATTCTATGACTAACGGTAAGAAGGTAGCTATTTAATATTATGGTAATTGTATCCATTCTATGACTAACGGTAAGAAGGTAGCTATTTAATATTATGGTAATTGTATCCATTCTATGACTAATGGTAAGAAGGTAGCTATTTAGTATTATGGTAAATGTATCCATTCTATGACTAACGGTAAGAAGGTAGCTATTTAATATTATGGTAATTGTATCCATTCTATGACTAACGGTAAGAAGGTAGCTATTTAATATTATGGTAATTGTATCCATTCTATGACTAATGGTAAGAAGGTAGCTATTTAGTATTATGGTAAATGTATCCATTCTATGACTAACGGTAAGAAGGTAGCTATTTAATATTATGGTAATTGTATCCATTCTATGACTAACGGTAAGAAGGTAGCTATTTAATATTATGGTAATTGTATCCATTCTATGACTAATGGTAAGAAGGTAGCTATTTAGTATTATGGTAAATGTATCCATTCTATGACTAACGGTAAGAAGGTAGCTATTTAATATTATGGTAATTGTATCCATTCTATGACTAACGGTAAGAAGGTAGCTATTTAATATTATGGTAATTGTATCCATTCTATGACTAATGGTAAGAAGGTAGCTATTTAGTATTATGGTAAATGTATCCATTCTATGACTAACGGTAAGAAGGTAGCTATTTAATATTATGGTAATTGTATCCATTCTATGACTAACGGTAAGAAGGTAGCTATTTAATATTATGGTAATTGTATCCATTCTATGACTAATGGTAAGAAGGTAGCTATTTAATATTATGGTAATTGTATCCATTCTATGACTAACGGTAAGAAGGTAGCTATTTAATATTATGGTAATTGTATCCATTCTATGACTAATGGTAAGAAGGTAGCTATTTAATATTATGGTAATTGTATCCATTCTATGACTAATGGTAAGAAGGTAGATATTTAATATTATGGTAATTGTATCCATTCTATGACTAATGGTAAGAAGGTAGCTATTTAATATTATGGTAATTGTATCCATTCTATGACTAATGGTAAGAAGGTAGCTATTTAATATTATGGTAATTGTATCCATTCTATGACTAATGGTAAGAAGGTAGCTATTTAATATTATGGTAATTGTATCCATTCTATGACTAATGGTAAGAAGGTAGCTATTTAGTATTATGGTAATTGTATCCATTCTATGACTAATGGTAAGAAGGTAGCTATTTAATATTATGGTAATTGTATCCATTCTATGACTAATGGTAAGAAGGTAGCTATTTAATATTATGGTAATTGTATCCATTCTATGACTAATGGTAAGAAGGTAGCTATTTAATATTATGGTAATTGTATCCATTCTATGACTAACGGTAAGAAGGTAGCTATTTAATATTATGGTAATTGTATCCATTCTATGACTAACGGTAAGAAGGTAGCTATTTAATATTATGGTAATTGTATCCATTCTATGACTAACGGTAAGAAGGTAGCTATTTAATATTATGGTAATTGTATCCATTCTATGACTAACGGTAAGAAGGTAGCTATTTAATATTATGGTAATTGTATCCATTCTATGACTAACGGTAATAAGGTAGCTATTTAATATTATGGTAATTGTATCCATTCTATGACTAACGGTAATAAGGTAGCTATTTAATATTATGGTAATTGTATCCATTCTATGACTAACGGTAAGAAGGTAGCTATTTAATATTATGGTAATTGTATCCATTCTATGACTAATGATAAGAAGGTAGCTATTTAATATTATGGTAATTGTATCCATTCTATGACTAACGGTAAGAAGGTAGCTATTTAATATTATGGTAATTGTATCCATTCTATGACTAACGGTAATAAGGTAGCTATTTAATATTATGGTAATTGTATCCATTCTATGACTAACGGTAAGAAGGTAGCTATTTAATATTATGGTAATTGTATCCATTCTATGACTAACGGTAAGAAGGTAGCTATTTAATATTATGGTAATTGTATCCATTCTATGACTAACGGTAATAAGGTAGCTATTTAATATTATGGTAATTGTATCCATTCTATGACTAACGGTAAGAAGGTAGCTATTTAATATTATGGTAATTGTATCCATTTTAAGACTAATGGTAAGAAGGTAGCTATTTAATATTATGGTAATTGTATCCATTCTATGACTAATGGTAAGAAGGTAGCTATTTAATATTATGGTAATTGTATCCATTCTATGACTAACGGTAAGAAGGTAGCTATTTAATATTATGGTAATTGTATCCATTCTATGACTAATGGTAAGAAGGTAGCTATTTAATATTATGGTAATTGTATCCATTCTATGACTAATGGTAAGAAGGTAGCTATTTAATATTATGGTAATTGTATCCATTCTATGACTAATGGTAAGAAGGTAGCTATTTAATATTATGGTAATTGTATCCATTCTATGACTAATGGTAAGAAGGTAGCTATTTAATATTATGGTAATTGTATCCATTCTATGACTAATGGTAAGAAGGTAGCTATTTAATATTATGGTAATTGTATCCATTCTATGACTAATGGTAAGAAGGTAGCTATTTAATATTATGGTAATTGTATCCATTCTATGACTAATGGTAAGAAGGTAGCTATTTAATATTATGGTAATTGTATCCATTCTATGACTAATGGTAAGAAGGTAGCTATTTAATATTATGGTAATTGTATCCATTCTATGACTAACGGTAAGAAGGTAGCTATTTAATATTATGGTAATTGTATCCATTCTATGACTAATGGTAAGAAGGTAGCTATTTAATATTATGGTAATTGTATCCATTCTATGACTAATGGTAAGAAGGTAGCTATTTAATATTATGGTAATTGTATCCATTCTATGACTAATGGTAAGAAGGTAGCTATTTAATATTATGGTAATTGTATCCATTCTATGACTAATGGTAAGAAGGTAGCTATTTAATATTATGGTAATTGTATCCATTCTATGACTAATGGTAAGAAGGTAGCTATTTAATATTATGGTAATTGTATCCATTTTAAGACTAATGGTAAGAAGGTAGCTATTTAATATTATGGTAATTGTATCCATTTTAAGACTAATGGTAAGAAGGTAGCTATTTAATATTATGGTAATTGTATCCATTTTAAGACTAATGGTAAGAAGGTAGCTATTTAATATTATGGTAATTGTATCCATTTTAAGACTAATGGTAAGAAGGTAGCTATTTAATATTATGGTAATTGTATCCATTTTAAGACTAATGGTAAGAAGGTAGCTATTTAATATTATGGTAATTGTATCCATTCTATGACTAATGGTAAGAAGGTAGCTATTTAATATTATGGTAATTGTATCCATTCTATGACTAATGGTAAGAAGGTAGCTATTTAATATTATGGTAATTGTATCCATTCTATGACTAATGGTAAGAAGGTAGCTATTTAATATTATGGTAATTGTATCCATTCTATGACTAATGGTAAGAAGGTAGCTATTTAATATTATGGTAATTGTATCCATTCTATGACTAATGGTAAGAAGGTAGCTATTTAATATTATGGTAATTGTATCCATTCTATGACTAATGGTAAGAAGGTAGCTATTTAATATTATGGTAATTGTATCCATTTTAAGACTAATGGTAAGAAGGTAGCTATTTAATATTATGGTAATTGTATCCATTTTAAGACTAATGGTAAGAAGGTAGCTATTTAATATTATGGTAATTGTATCCATTTTAAGACTAATGGTAAGAAGGTAGCTATTTAATATTATGGTAATTGTATCCATTCTATGACTAATGGTAAGAAGGTAGCTATTTAATATTATGGTAATTGTATCCATTCTATGACTAATGGTAAGAAGGTAGCTATTTAATATTATGGTAATTGTATCCATTTTAAGACTAATGGTAAGAAGGTAGCTATTTAATATTATGGTAATTGTATCCATTTTAAGACTAATGGTAAGAAGGTAGCTATTTAATATTATGGTAATTGTATCCATTTTAAGACTAATGGTAAGAAGGTAGCTATTTAATATTATGGTAATTGTATCCATTTTAAGACTAATGGTAAGAAGGTAGCTATTTAATATTATGGTAATTGTATCCATTTTAAGACTAATGGTAAGAAGGTAGCTATTTAATATTATGGTAATTGTATCCATTTTAAGACTAATGGTAAGAAGGTAGCTATTTTGGGTTATATTTGCTTTTGCTTTAATTTAGAAAAAAAAAAATCAATATTTTTTTTTAAATCTCTGATGTGCGTATGAAATGATGTATTAAAACGAAGAACGTGACAAATATATATATATTTTATCATTTTACAGCTGGGGGAACAGTGTATACAGGTACTTACACACTTACAGGAATAGGAACTGTTACTGGTACTGCAATGACAGGAATTGGAACTGGTACTGGAGGGACAGGAACTGGTACTGGTAGTGGAGGGACAGGAACTGGTACTGGTAGTGGAGGGACAGGAACTGGTACTGGTACTGGAGGGACAGGAACTGGTACTGGTACTGGAACAGCAACGGGCACTGAAACAGGAACAGGAACGGGTACTGGAATGACAGGAACAGGTACGGAAACCGGAATGATAGAAACAGTAACTGGCACATATGATTCATGAAAACAGGTTACAGGAACAGGTCCCAGTTCATATGGTCTTTCCTGGACAAATATGAACATGATCTAGCATGAATAGATTCCATATTAGACAAACAATAATAGCAAAAAAGTTCAAGATCAGGCTGAAAGTTCAAATCTTGTAATTTTAGGATTATATTTTCAATAGATGTACATGTACAATCAAAATGAAAACGAAATGTTGTATGCCGACATAATTTGACTATATTTAAGAAGGAATGGTAGCACAAGTATTCATTTTCGACTTCGATACATAACTCAAAGATAAGAAAGATACGAAAGTTAATATTTTCTCACTGAAAAGTAAACATTATTATTTTCCCGTGCACAGCATTATTCTTATGCAGAAATATTACTATAGTTTGCAATAAGATTACTTCAGAACATAATCAGTAATGGAATGAAAAACATTGTTACCTAATTATTTAACATTTCAGTGGCATGCGTAGACAAACTCAAAAATTGCGCTGATTATGCCAGAAGCGGCACATGTACAAAATCAGAGTTTGCGGGCTGGGCAAGAGACAACTGTGCTAGGACATGTTTCTGTTGTAAGTATCACTAATTCTTATTATACATGCTTCACATATCACAAGCATTTCAATAATACTAATATTTATTTATGACAAATACATGTATAATTTAACTTTTTTGTTGTGAATTCACGTGTGTTGGTATAAATCAGTGGTGAGATACAAACAATTCAGTCATCCTGTCCAAGGAATGTAATAATGATTTTATTGGCGTTTTAAACTAAATTATAAAAAGTTGATGAGCAATGATATCATTTTTATTGTAGAACATGAAAGTGTTATTGTCTTTTATCATGCACTCGTTCTATTTGAGTAGTCTAATTGCATTGACTGGATAAAGTTTTGTTATAAACGGTCTCTGACCGAAATATAGCTTTTCTGATACCCATGTCACATGTTACCTGTTGACAGAAAATATCAAAACTGGCAATCAAAGAATAATTGTATAATTTTATTATTTAATTCAAAAGTCATCGCCCATTGATTAATGTGATTTGTGTCTGCAGGATAAAGACAACATTAATGCAATCTCTAAAAATATTTCATTGGCTTTTCAGCTTTAACATGTATTTTTAAATATTTATTTTGAAACAGATAAATATTACACTGGTATAATGTATCTCCAAAAAAAATGTTGTAAATTCACTTGTAGATATGTCAGCGGTGTCGTTAATTAAAATGAGAAAAAAACCCGAAAAAAACGCAGATATAAACAAAGGATCTTGCATCTTGACAGTGAGATTAGTTTGTGGTGATATTAACAAATGTGTGCTCAATAGATTTGAAACCAGTTTGATCTTTGTAAAATAGTAGAAATAATATTTGATGATTTAATATTATGGTAATTGCATCTATTCTATGACTAATGGTAAGAAGGTAGCTATTTAATATTATGGTAATTGCATCTATTCTATGACTAATGGTAAGAAGGTAGCTATTTAATATTATGGTAATTGTATCCATTCTATGACTAATGGTAAGAAGGTAGCTATTTAATATTATGGTAATTGTATCCATTCTATGACTAATGGTAAGAAGGTAGCTATTTAATATTATGGTAATTGTATCCATTTTAAGACTAATGGTAAGAAGGTAGCTATTTAATATTATGGTAATTGTATCCATTCTATGACTAATGGTAAGAAGGTAGCTATTTAATATTATGGTAATTGTATCCATTCTATGACTAATGGTAAGAAGGTAGCTATTTAATATTATGGTAATTGTATCCATTCTATGACTAATGGTAAGAAGGTAGCTATTTAATATTATGGTAATTGTATCCATTCTATGACTAATGGTAAGAAGGTAGCTATTTAATATTATGGTAATTGTATCCATTCTATGACTAATGGTAAGAAGGTAGCTATTTAATATTATGGTAATTGTATCCATTCTATGACTAATGGTAAGAAGGTAGCTATTTAATATTATGGTAATTGTATCCATTCTATGACTAATGGTAAGAAGGTAGCTATTTAATATTATGGTAATTGTATCCATTCTATGACTAATGGTAAGAAGGTAGCTATTTAATATTATGGTAATTGTATCCATTCTATGACTAATGGTAAGAAGGTAGCTATTTAATATTATGGTAATTGTATCCATTCTATGACTAATGGTAAGAAGGTAGCTATTTAATATTATGGTAATTGTATCCATTCTATGACTAATGGTAAGAAGGTAGCTATTTAATATTATGGTAATTGTATCCATTCTATGACTAATGGTAAGAAGGTAGCTATTTAATATTATGGTAATTGTATCCATTCTATGACTAATGGTAAGAAGGTAGCTATTTAATATTATGGTAATTGTATCCATTCTATGACTAATGGTAAGAAGGTAGCTATTTAATATTATGGTAATTGTATCCATTCTATGACTAATGGTAAGAAGGTAGCTATTTAATATTATGGTAATTGTATCCATTCTATGACTAATGGTAAGAAGGTAGCTATTTAATATTATGGTAATTGTATCCATTCTATGACTAACGGTAAGAAGGTAGCTATTTAATATTATGGTAATTGTATCCATTCTATGACTAATGGTAAGAAGGTAGCTATTTAATATTATGGTAATTGTATCCATTCTATGACTAATGGTAAGAAGGTAGCTATTTAATATTATGGTAATTGTATCCATTCTATGACTAACGGTAAGAAGGTAGCTATTTAATATTATGGTAATTGTATCCATTCTATGACTAATGGTAAGAAGGTAGCTATTTAATATTATGGTAATTGTATCCATTCTATGACTAACGGTAAGAAGGTAGCTATTTAATATTATGGTAATTGTATCCATTCTATGACTAATGGTAAGAAGGTAGCTATTTAATATTATGGTAATTGTATCCATTCTATGACTAACGGTAAGAAGGTAGCTATTTAATATTATGGTAATTGTATCCATTCTATGACTAATGGTAAGAAGGTAGCTATTTAATATTATGGTAATTGTATCCATTCTATGACTAATGGTAAGAAGGTAGCTATTTAATATTATGGTAATTGTATCCATTCTATGACTAATGGTAAGAAGGTAGCTATTTAATATTATGGTAATTGTATCCATTCTATGACTAACGGTAAGAAGGTAGCTATTTAATATTATGGTAATTGTATCCATTCTATGACTAACGGTAAGAAGGTAGCTATTTAATATTATGGTAATTGTATCCATTCTATGACTAACGGTAAGAAGGTAGCTATTTAATATTATGGTAATTGTATCCATTCTATGACTAATGGTAAGAAGGTAGCTATTTAATATTATGGTAATTGTATCCATTCTATGACTAATGGTAAGAAGGTAGCTATTTAATATTATGGTAAATGTATCCATTCTATGACTAATGGTAAGAAGGTAGCTATTTAATATTATGGTAATTGTATCCATTCTATGACTAATGGTAAGAAGGTAGCTATTTAATATTATGGTAATTGTATCCATTCTATGACTAATGGTAAGAAGGTAGCTATTTAATATTATGGTAATTGTATCCATTCTATGACTAACGGTAAGAAGGTAGCTATTTAATATTATGGTAATTGTATCCATTCTATGACTAATGGTAAGAAGGTAGCTATTTAATATTATGGTAATTGTATCCATTCTATGACTAATGGTAAGAAGGTAGCTATTTAATATTATGGTAAATGTATCCATTCTATGACTAATGGTAAGAAGGTAGCTATTTAATATTATGGTAATTGTATCCATTCTATGACTAATGGTAAGAAGGTAGCTATTTAATATTATGGTAATTGTATCCATTCTATGACTAATGGTAAGAAGGTAGCTATTTAATATTATGGTAATTGTATCCATTCTATGACTAATGGTAAGAAGGTAGCTATTTAATATTATGGTAATTGTATCCATTTTAAGACTAATGGTAAGAAGGTAGCTATTTAATATTATGGTAATTGTATCCATTTTAAGACTAATGGTAAGAAGGTAGCTATTTAATATTATGGTAATTGTATCCATTTTAAGACTAATGGTAAGAAGGTAGCTATTTAATATTATGGTAATTGTATCCATTTTAAGACTAATGGTAAGAAGGTAGCTATTTAATATTATGGTAATTGTATCCATTCTATGACTAATGGTAAGAAGGTAGCTATTTAATATTATGGTAATTGTATCCATTCTATGACTAATGGTAAGAAGGTAGCTATTTAATATTATGGTAATTGTATCCATTCTATGACTAATGGTAAGAAGGTAGCTATTTAATATTATGGTAATTGTATCCATTCTATGACTAACGGTAAGAAGGTAGCTATTTAATATTATGGTAATTGTATCCATTCTATGACTAATGGTAAGAAGGTAGCTATTTAATATTATGGTAATTGTATCCATTCTATGACTAATGGTAAGAAGGTAGCTATTTAATATTATGGTAAATGTATCCATTCTATGACTAATGGTAAGAAGGTAGCTATTTAATATTATGGTAATTGTATCCATTCTATGACTAATGGTAAGAAGGTAGCTATTTAATATTATGGTAATTGTATCCATTCTATGACTAATGGTAAGAAGGTAGCTATTTAATATTATGGTAATTGTATCCATTCTATGACTAATGGTAAGAAGGTAGCTATTTAATATTATGGTAATTGTATCCATTTTAAGACTAATGGTAAGAAGGTAGCTATTTAATATTATGGTAATTGTATCCATTTTAAGACTAATGGTAAGAAGGTAGCTATTTAATATTATGGTAATTGTATCCATTTTAAGACTAATGGTAAGAAGGTAGCTATTTAATATTATGGTAATTGTATCCATTTTAAGACTAATGGTAAGAAGGTAGCTATTTAATATTATGGTAATTGTATCCATTCTATGACTAATGGTAAGAAGGTAGCTATTTAATATTATGGTAATTGTATCCATTTTAAGACTAATGGTAAGAAGGTAGCTATTTAATATTATGGTAATTGTATCCATTTTAAGACTAATGGTAAGAAGGTAGCTATTTAATATTATGGTAATTGTATCCATTTTAAGACTAATGGTAAGAAGGTAGCTATTTAATATTATGGTAATTGTATCCATTCTATGACTAATGGTAAGAAGGTAGCTATTTAATATTATGGTAATTGTATCCATTCTATGACTAATGGTAAGAAGGTAGCTATTTAATATTATGGTAATTGTATCCATTTTAAGACTAATGGTAAGAAGGTAGCTATTTAATATTATGGTAATTGTATCCATTTTAAGACTAATGGTAAGAAGGTAGCTATTTAATATTATGGTAATTGTATCCATTTTAAGACTAATGGTAAGAAGGTAGCTATTTAATATTATGGTAATTGTATCCATTTTAAGACTAATGGTAAGAAGGTAGCTATTTTGGGTTATATTTGCTTTTGCTTTAATTTAGAAAAAAAACCAGATAAATATTTTTTTTTAAATCTCTGATATAATGTGCGTATGAAATGATGTATTAAAACGAAGAACGTGACAGCTAAGAAAAATATATATATTTTATCATTTTACAGCTGGGGGCACAGTTTATACAGGTACTTACACACTTACAGGAATAGGAACTATTACTGGTACTGCAATGACAGGAATTGGAACTGGTACTGGAGGGACAGGAACTGGTACTGGTACTGGAGGGACAGGAACTGGTACTGGTAGTGGAGGGACAGGAAGTGGTGGTACTGGAACAGGAACGGGCACTGGAACGGGAACGGGCACTGGAATGACAGGAACAGGAACGGGTACTGGAATGACAGGAACAGGTACGGAAACCGGAATGATAGAAGCAGTAACTGGCACATATGATTCATGAAAACAGGTTACAGGAACAGGTCCCAGTTCATATGGTCTTTCCTGGACAAATATGAACATGATCTAGCATGAATAGATTCCATATTAGACAAACAAGAATTGCAAAAAAGTTCAAGATCAGGCTGAAAGTTCAAATCTTGTAATTTTAGGATTATATTTTCAATAGATGTACATGTACAATCAAAATGAAAACGAAATGTTGTATTCCGACATAATTTGACTATATTTAAGAAGGAATGGTAGCACAAGTATTCATTTTCGACTTCGATACATAACTCAAAGATAAGAAAGATACGAAAGTTGATATTTTCTCACTGAAAAGTAAACATTATTTTTTTCCCGTGCACAGCATTATTCTTATGCAGAAATATTACTATAGTTTGTTATAAGATTACTTTAGAACCATATCAGTAATGGAATGAAAAACATTGTTACCGAATTATTTAACATTACAGTGGCATGCGTAGACAAACTCGGGAATTGCGCTGATTATGCCAGAAGCGGCACATGTACAATATCAGACTTTGCGGGCTGGGCAAGAGACAACTGTGCTAGGACATGTTTATGTTGTAAGTATCACTAATTCTTATTATACATGCTTCACATATCACAAGCATTTCAATAATACTAATATTTATTTATGACAAATACATGTATAATTTAACTTTTTTGTTGTAAATTCACTTGTGTTGGTATAAATCAGTGGTGAGATACAAACAATTCAGTCATCTTGTCCAAGGAATGTAATAGTGATTTTATTGGCGTTTTAAACTAAATTTCAAAAAGTTGATGAACGATGATTTCATTTTTATTGTAGAACATGAAAGTGTTATTGTCTTTTATCATGCACTCGTTCTATTTGAGCAGTCTAATTGTATTGACTGGATAAAGTTTTGTTATAAACGGTCTCTGACCGAAATGTAGCTTTTCTGATACCCATGTCACATGTTACCTGTTGACAGAAAATATCAAAACTGGCAATCAAAGAATAATTGTATAATTTTATTATTTAATTCAAAGATCATCGACCATTGATTAATGTGATTTTTGTCTGCAGGATAAAGACAATATTAATGCAATCTCTAAAAATATTTCATTGGCTTTTCAGCTTTAACATGTATTTTTAAATATTTGTTTTAAAACAGATAACCATTACACTGGTATAATGTATCTCCATGATGTATTAAAACGATTAAAACAAAGAACGGTTATGATGTATATTGTACATATTTTGTCGCTTTACAGCTGGAGGAACAGTTTATACAGGTACTTACACACTTACAGGAACAGGAATTGGAATGACAGGAAATGGAACTGGTACTGGAGGGACAGGAACTGGTACTGGTACTGGAGGGACAGGAACTGGTACTGGTACTGGAGGGACAGGAACTAGTACTGGTACTGGAGGGACGGGAACTGGTACTGGTACTGGAGGGACAGGAACTGGTACTGGTACTGGAGGGAAAGGAACTAGTACTGGTACTGGAGGGACAGGAACTGGTACTGGTACTGGTACAGGAATGACAGGTACTGGTACTGGAATGACAGGAACAGGAACTGGACAAACAGGTACAGGTACCAGAATGACGGGAACACGAGGCGCATATGTTTCTGGACAAACAGGTACCAGTATCGGAATGACAGGGTCAGGAAAGAAACTGAAATGACAGGAACATGAACTGGCACATATGTTTCTAGAGAAACCGGAATGGGCACCAGACTGACAGGAAACGGAATCCCTGTAGAAACAGGAAATGGGTTGAGAACTGACCATAAACGGAACAATAACCGTGGAATATTTGTCGTTGAACAATTAGGCATACTATAAACCAACATAATGTCACCGATTAATTTTCGCGAAAGAGTAAATCGATATGGAATATTTCACTTTTATTCAAAGTATTTATCTCTAAAGTATTGTCCTACATTAGCTTTACAACTGTCTTATCCATTATTTAGAGAATCGAATTGAGCAAGCTTTGTCTATAATTGGTATCATGTTAACATTAATATGTTACTTGTATTATTAAAAGCAGACTAGGATAAGATTTTACTTGTACAGTCAAACCTACCTTGGCAGACACCTCTATTAAGAAATAACATGTATTAAAATATCACCTTTTTCTTGTCCAGTCATAGAAAATTTCACATGAATTGAACCTCTTTCAAATGGTCACCTGCCTAAAACGACAATTTGTCTTTGTCCCAAAGGTGATGTCTTAATACAGGTTTGACTGTCCATTAGTTTTCTTCATATGTTACTCGTTTTATTAAGATTAGAATTTGAATTCTACTGCCATTTAAACCTTTTGATATTTTGATGTTAAGAGAAAAAACATATAACAACACATTTTAGATGGAAGGATAATCTTTGTTAATCAAGTACATCTATAATAAGAAATAAAGCTGTATGATTAGGTATTCATTGTCTAATATATGTAATAAAATACCAGTGTAGTTGACTATTTTTATATAAAAAAAAAGCAAAAAAAAAAGCCTAAATATATTTTTTTGTATTGTCAGATTTAGTATTAATTTTGTTTTATTGTTTTCAGTGACAATTAATTAAGCACCACATGATGATTTTAAATTATAGATGAGAAATACAATGTAATTTTAGGAAAATAATGTATAATTTGTGCATTGGTAACTAACATACCCCAAAAATTATATTTTGTTGTTGACTGCAATGTCAGGAGTTTGTTGTTTTGTTTCTTGTTTCTGAAATATCTAATAAGTCACATCTGTATGCACATGTTCAGTCTTTCCCTTAACTGACTGGTGCCTGCCCAGGGAAGTACATATAGTACAGTAGACGATTTATCATTATATCAATGTTTATATTAAAGGATCATGCACTGACAAACTTCCTAACTGTAAAGACTATGGACAATCAGTCTGCTCTGATACTACATATACTGGATGGGTGAAAGACAACTGTGCTAGGACATGCAACAAATGTCGTAAGTATTAACATGTGACTTCAATCATGTATGACAAGCCAAAATGAAATAAAACATTGAACAAAAATAGTAATATAACTGTAAAGAAAAATTTTTTTTTGGAGAGTTTTTAATCATGGGCCTCTTGTTTGAACCAAATAGTTTGTATCTGTATCTGACATTTGTCAAGATAATTAAAATAACATATGTCTTTATATGTAGCTGGAAGTGGTTCAATGACTGGTGTCGGCGGAACTGGTTCTGGATCCGGCGGAGCTGGTTCTGGATCCGGCGGAACTGGTTCTGGATCCGGCGGAGCTGGTTCTGGATCCGGAGGAACAATGACATACACGGGTTACATGCCAGTTCTAACTCCAGATGGAACGAGTTCGTTTATACATTTACTACTATTTGCCTTGTTGCAGATATAATGATATTTTGCTTTGCTTTACTCAATGTGTTGTTGTGTTTAAAGCAGTGTATATGTTCCTGGTCCCTGCTTGTTACCTGGTTAAGATATCAATTCCCCTAACATTTTTATCAGGGTGTGTTAGATATGCACGGAAAATGGATAGTAAACTTTATAAGATATAAGGCGGCACTTTGGTAATGATTGCATAGGAAAATATCAAGAACTGTAACTTATTTACAAATAAATAGTACAATAATTGCTGGACAACAAATGTAAAAATCAAACCCCGGATTTTAGTGGGGTCCCTATTGCTCAATATATAGTTTTTGGTGCAATGTTTTTAAGCAATTGTTTGTCTTTTTGTCCATTGCATTTTGGTCGTTGTATCTTCTGATTACTGATTAAGGATTCTGATTACACAATTTGATATCTTGAAAATTTTCGGAGCTATTTGTGCTTACACTGTTTTGCCCAGTGTTGTGTTTTGTGCTCCCAACGATTTTAAAATTATTCTTACTATGCCATATCTTGAGATGAACATTAGGTTTAGTTAAATTACTTAGAAATTGCTTAGGAATGGTAAAATGATGAATAAAAATATCCAATATTAAGTAATAAACATGTTTTATGATGATAAAACATACTATAATGTAAGGAGTTTATATGAAACTAATTCAACAGAATAGAGCTGAAACATTAAACTCGTATATCAATGTGATACAACGGGGCGATAGTCGTATTCGCGACGGATGAAATTCATTTTTCGTAGTTTTGAAATATACGTTTGTAAATAATATTCTGTGCTGTTTTACCCATTTTGCACTCTTTATACAATGTACTCGATTTTTCATGTACCGTTTTCAACGATAGAACCTCTACGTTAGGGGGAACGTTAACTAATGTTTATATGATCTCAGCAGCGATTATCCCCTGCATGTCTTGTATACCAGTTTCGTAATTTGTATTTCTTTGCTTTAGTACTGTGTCAATTTCAAATATTTTGTAAAGTTTATTGTAAGTTATGTTGCCCTCAGTTGAATTAGGCACTCTTGTTCCAGATTTGTGTCAATTTCTGTAAGGTTATGTGTAAGATGGTTACAGGTATCTTTAGTATGTCTTTATTTTACATCAAATCAAATTATACAATCACTTTAATTTATTCCAGGTTTTTTCTAATTTGTTCATAAATAAATTGAAAGTAAATGATATTTAATTGAAAAGTATTATTCATATGATGATATTCCAGTTTTTTAATAGTTGTATATAAAGACTTGAAGCTAAGTTGAAATACGTTTTGGTTGTTTTTTAGCATACACTGGTGGAGTATACCAAGGACAAGGAACTCATTATCCAGGTAACATAATGTTTTTACTAAAAACTTCATTACATTTAGTTCTGACTTCTAACATGCGGGTTTTGATTCAGTTTGTTATTTTATTTTTAATAGGAGCATAAGCGGAATTCTAACATGACGTCCTATATAAATAATATGGTGATAAAACTAGCGAAATATTTTAATTCGCACATGCGTATTGCCGAACAAATTATTAATATAATTCCTATGTGATCTCATGTGTTCATACAGGACGGTGGTGCATACACACATAACAATACTGGTATTGTTTCTTTACATATGTTTTTTTCGGGAAGATACTAACGACAACCATCTATCCACTCTGACTTTTGTAATTTGTCGTCTTCCGGTGAGGTAGTGTTAAAAGAACGTTCAGTGGTGACATTGACACATGTTGGTTACTGATTTATTTTACGATTTTGTGAGAATTTTACTTGTTGAAATTGCTAATATCACAATGTCATCTGGCATCAAATTGGAAAATATCAGTAATCTAATTGCAACACTATCTAGTTATCTATGCAAGAAAAACAACTGTAGACATGAAGGATTTTATTATGACATGCATTTCAATATTTGACTTCCACCTAAAAATATAAGTTAAATTTGTCCTACTAGAATCAAAATAATTCACAGAAGTCATCGTTTGTATAACGTTTTTACATGGGTCACATTAATTTCGTTGCATTCGATCACTCAACTACAACAATAATGTCATCCATGCCATGTTAAAACTTAATACAAACTATGGCTTCCATGAATTATTTCTCAATTTAACTAGCCAATCTACGATTTTGTGTGTACATCATTGATACTAATCTTAAGAAAAACGCTAGCTTTTATTTGTTTTTATATTCAGTATGTTGAAGTATTGTTTGCTTAAGAATATGAAATTTAATACCATGATGTAATTAATAATTTCCATGAATCCAATCAAGCCATGTTGTTGTTTACATTTTTGTTTTTGTTTTGTTTATCAAATACGAATATATCATTACCTTATTTTTTACTTTAAATAATACTCCTTAATCAGTGTCACAAGTTAATTATATGAATAGAAATGAAAATTAAACATTAAAATTTGTACATTTATTTTACCATTATTTTGTTATTATTACGTTTCCATGGAATCAACGTTTTATTTTAATTATATGATAAATATCTATGTGTTTCTAAGTATTATGTTCAGAAATTAAAATGTCAAATGCATGCTAGTCATGTCAAAATACGTTTTCTGTTTCTGTCTTAATTAAAAAATACACGAATAGCGATATAAGCATATTATTAACAATGATCAAGGCCATCATTATTTGATACGTAATAATTTAAGGAAGTACATCATATTTATTGTTTACATTTCCTTCTCTATTTCAGGTGGTACTATGACAGGTAAATATAATTTGCAGTAAAAACGTAGATATACAATTTAGTGCGCACGACGCGTTTCTGGAATTACCTTCATCAGGTACGCTCAAAATAACCTTCATCAGGTACGCTCAAAATAACCTTCATCAGGTACACTCAGAATAACCATCATCAGGTACGCTCAAAATAACCTTCATCAGGTACGCTCAAAATAACCTTCATCAGGTACGCTCAAAATAACCTTCATCAGGTACGCTAAAAATCAAAAGATTGGAAAGCCAAATAATTTAATGTATACTTCTTACATTTTATGTACATTTTTATGCACTTATAAATTGAATACAATCTTTTGTTGTTTCATTGGCTTGTAAAAGCGTTAACAAAAGTTCATATCATATGAAGAGCTACAGCGCTCCATATAAACTAATATATTTGTCACAACGATTTTACAACCCTATTAAACCAAAAAAAATGCATTTAATGCTTATTATTACATTTTCTCATTATTAAATACAATTGAAATTATTATTATTTGTTTTAGGGTTCCTCGTTTTCATATGTTATTCTGTGTATTATCAGTTTTCATGGCATTCGACAATAGTCCACGGAAGTGGTTGAATGGTTGTGCACTTCATTGACTGATGAAGTTTACATTTCAAAGTCACTTTTCATCCTTTTGACCAATCACATGGGGCTTTCTAAATGAAATGAATACACAGTGTAATTATTTATTCTTGTGTTAACTTTAGCAGCAGTAGAGTATACACTGTGAAGATAATATGTAATAGACCTTGTGCACATTTCAGATTTGATTCTAAATCATACGTTTTAAACCTTTTTTTACGACTTACACAGTCTCTAGCAAGGACCATAGAAAGGAAAAGATGAGAATGATGTTCTCATAAATTATTCCTATTTGAACATTGCAAATAATGAGAGAATTTTATAGCAAGTACTAAAAACGTAATAAAGAAAATCATATGTTGTTACAACATCAAAATGTTGAACTGATTATGGGGAACATATATGTTATTTTCATTGGCGTTTGCTTGAAAGGGGACAGCCTTAAAGGGAAATAACTCCTATAAACCGTAGAATATTAGAATCAAAGCCGAAAATGTGTAAATGGTATATTAATAAAACACGAAGATGAGGACCTTTTTGTACATCAGGGGCTTTATCCTTTTGAAGTTCGGGGTCTAAGTTTTTTTTATATCTATTTTT
Source organism: Bathymodiolus brooksi (assembly GCA_963680875.1). Classification (NCBI taxonomy): domain Eukaryota; kingdom Metazoa; phylum Mollusca; class Bivalvia; order Mytilida; family Modiolidae; genus Bathymodiolus; species Bathymodiolus brooksi. Next base: position 133,836,780 of record OY804578.1, read on the forward strand.
AAATATATTCAGTGATAGTAAAGAAAAATCAACGTATTATGTCATAGTAGAATAAGTTTTTACAATTGGTCTCATGTTTTAAGAGGGCTTGTCTGGCCTAATTCATGAACATGATATGGCTGACTGTTTTATCCTATAAGGTTACTTAGTAAATTGTATATCTCGGTACACAATTTATGTCAAAATGTCAGTTTTAATGACAAGTGAGAGTAACACATGTTGTCTGACCATCAATGCTACATGTATCTGACAAAAAAAAACGTCATAAATTGTGATAAAGATGGAACATATGGGAATATTAAGTCAGTCATTAATTTGCAAGTTATCTTTCATTGTTTTGACTGGACAATGGGGGAAAATACAGCCTAATTAAGTTAACTAATAAACAATATCTTGTCTGAACTTGATAAAGACACTTTCAGACAAAACTAGGAATAAATCCTAGTCTTCTCTTAAATTCATTTTTTCTTTCTGACAGAAAATCAATTTGACATCAGAACATCATTACAACATAGATAATTTACATAAGATCAGATTAAACATTAGTACAATGTATTATCAAATGAAATGTTTCACAATCATATTGACTAATTGCACTTTTTATTATGCTGTTATATAAGTCGTTTGTTATTTTTCGATCAGGAACAGGAACAGGAACTGGTACTGGTATCATTACAGGTATATCAATGTTATTCTTGTGGCCAAAGCTTATTGTTTTGCAGAAGTGTTGGCACTGATTGTACACCTGTATGCTTGATTGCATTTGCTTGCTTTTTGATGTTCTAATGTCTGCATAAGAATCCAAAATATTGGTTCTTTGTATCCTCTGTTTTTATCAGCTTTTATTGTCCGATTAATGATTTAGAGATGTAGGACAAGTTTGTCTATATTTAGGTTTGTGTTTTTAGATCTGTAATGTGTAAGTTAATGTTTGATGAGGTACAAGTTAATGTTTGATGAGGTACAAGTTAATGTTTGATGAGGTACAAGTTAATGTTTGATGAGGTACAAGTTAATGTTTGATGAGGTACAAGTTAATGTTTGATGAGGTACAAGTTAATGTTTGATGAGGCAATGATGATACCTGTTGTAGGGAAGACATGTATAATACTAACTTTTCTTGTCCTGAACTCTAAAATTGTATTAAATAAAACCATGTATACAGTTTCCTGGGTACTTCAATTATATGTTTTTACTCTGTTAAAGGCACACAGGCTGTCAGAATTGAATTTTTGGTTTTTTAAAAGTTGCCAATATTCGATGTTTTATACTAATAAAATGGTTCTGAACAAAAACCAAGGTTTAAAAAAATCTGTTATAATGTCGTAATTAGTGAACAATTTTCGAATGTTTAGCATTGGGCGGGTCAACATTTCCTGGATGGAAGAAAATCAAACAGCGACGTATTTCCTTCTTTCTATGGTATTTACGTATGATATCATGAAAAATTTCAACTGCAATATATCTTTATGGTTTTTTCAATCAAAGTTTAGGTTTTATATTGGGAAACATTTTGGTTTATTAAAATAACGGCCTGTGTGCCTTTAACTACACGTGTATTATATGTTTTTACTTTGTTAACTAAATGAAGAATAAAAAAAAGTTTTGAGCATATCGGGTTTGAATTCAAAGCATAAATCAAACAGACAATACACTTATGGAAGCCATCCCGCTATCGACTGAGATTTAAACATTTGTATTTATTTAGAGCATAACAAAGATTTAATGTTAACTTTGCAGTACGACATGTTTTTAAAGCCAATTTTACTTTTTGCTCCTAGTAACAGTAGAATCAAATAATTTTTAAGATGTATTAGTATGAACAATTGGAATAAAGAAAACTATAATTTTATTTTTGTTCTTGATGTGTTTCTGTGGGATTCCAGATTTAAGTGCAACAAAATAAAACAATGACAAATTGCATTTTTCTAGATTTTTGTGGTCCTTTTTTATTTAGTTTTCGACCTGTCAACTCCATGACCATGCTATTTAGTCATAGCTGAAAACTCAAACTGTATAATATTTGGATAGTCATCTACAAAGTTTACGGTATTAAATGGATCGGAAATCCAAAATGGTCGCCAATTCTCATTTGAAAAACAAAATATATTGGAATGTACCTTGTTTCTACACGCCCGTCTGATTTTAACGTTTTCAACTATGCTGTTACTAATTGAGATTAAAAGATACATTTACAATTGTAATTATTTAATTGAAATATGTCTTTCTTTTTAGGAGGAGGACAGGGAACAATGACAGGTAATACTTGTATAATAGTTACTTAATTTGAGGATAATAACAAGATTTATGGAATGCCTAATTGGTCATAATATGGACTGAAATTTTGATATGGACTGAGCCGAAGTCGAGATCCATGTCAACGTTTCAGTTGTACACATTTCAGTCCATATCATGACCTTTGAAAATCCACAGATCTTGCTGCCGCCCTCAAATAAAAGATTACAATGTTGAAATTATTTTGAGTTTATATTGCTATAAAATCTTACATTTTGGTTTAGCGATTTGCAAGATTTGCCCTTCGCTAAAAAGGGCAGAAGGTTACAAAGTCGGCAGGTCCAAATTGTTGTATACATCATGGTGAAACGGACTGCTGATCATTGTACCGTAGCATAAAGCACACGTGACTGAACTATAACCGTTAGAATACAAGTTGCAAAACTGGTGTTTGCATACAGGTTGCTATATACACTAGTACTATTGCTAGAAAATGTCTGCCATTAATGAGTCGAAACGGGATTTGACTCAAATATAATATAAGGGCATATTCTGAGGCATAATTTATGACTAAGTCTAATGTAAGGTTGGATAGCCTCTTATATTAATTTACATGTACATTAGTATCATTTCTTCCTAATTCACGAATGATAAACACGGGAAATTCTTTTAACTGGATGGCAAATCCAAGTTGGTCCCCACATTCGAAAAAAGAAAGTGGGTTGGTTGTACCCTGTTTCTGCATGCCCGTCTGAGTTTAACGTCTACCCAACTTTGTTTAACGTGTCCATATATAGGAGTCAGTGGCATATTTCTTTCGCGGAAGATAAATGGTATAAATATTGTGAGTTTACTAATTGATATTATAAAAACATTTACAATTACAAGTGTTTAATTGAAATACGTGTTTATTTTCAGGACAGGGAACAATGACAGGTAATACATGTTGTTATATATACTATTGGTTGAAAATGTCTGTGGTTAAGGAGTCGAGATGAGCTTTGGCTCAGCTATAATATTAAGTGTTATAGTTAGCCATATATAATATTGGATACACTTCTAAAATGGTTTTATCTTTGGAATGTTGATTAACCGATGAAAATGAACATATTGCCAATAGTGGAACAGGAAGTGCCTACTCTTCCGCAGCACCTGATATCACCCCCGGTTTTTAGTTGGGTTCGTGTTACTCGAACTTTAGTTTTTGTGTAATGTTTTGTAGATCATTGTTTGTCGTTCTTATCCTTTTTCTTTTGGCCATTATGTTGTCTGTCCTTCGATTCACAGATTCTGATTACCCCATTGGTATCTTCAAACTCTTCTTTAACTTCTTGAATATTTCGCTCATGTATAATTTATTAAATGGAAAACGAGGTATTGTAAAACACGCTTCATTTTCCAATGTTATCTCATTTCATGTGCTTTTTCCGTGTATATGAAATTTTCTACGTATCTATGTATTATCGTATTCCACACAGTGTATTACTATGCATCAATCATTTTCGGTATCATCCGTAATATCCTATGTGTAGCATTCTATCCTCAGCATTTCGAATGATTAATATGTTTTGTCCTTATTCTGTTGCTTACATTTTAGTATTCCTTATCAAACCGTAGATATCTAATTTAGTAGCATACTATATGTACAATCCAGATATTACATTACATCATCCGTTATCCGTATCTTACTATATATCATTCGTATACCGCATGCTGCTATGAATGATTCGTATTCCGTATGCTACATCGTATCATCCCTATTCAGGTATCTTAATTTATATCATCAGTAATCTGTATGCCGTTATGCATTGTCCGGGTTCCGTATGTTCCGTTTTCTGTATCATCCGTATTCCGTTTGTTACTTTGCATCATTCGCACAAGTTCGAATCCCAATCAGGGCGCGGTATACAACATTATGTGATAAAGTTTGTCAGTGACTTGCGGCAGGTCGGTGGTGTTCTCCGCCAATAAAACTGACCGCCACGATATAACTGAAATATTGTTGAAAGTAGCGTTAAATACCATAAACCATCATTCACACAAAAACCAACAATAACCGTGAGCTGCAGCTGTATACATAACTGATAACTTTTTATATATTTTTTTAAGGACGTTGTACCAAGGCTGATGTACCGAACTGTTCACAATACGGTAAAACCGTTTGTACAGACAGCAGATATACCGGATGGGTAAAAGACAACTGTTGTACATATTGCTGTAAGTATGTATATTAGTGCATTAAAGTGATAGAATGAAAAACAATAAAATACTTCACTGTCGGAACAGTTCCACAATCCATTCAAAAACTCGTGGAAACTAATACCACTAACACACATATGACTGTCGACTTGCCTGGCTTGCGACACTAACACACACACATATATATATGACTGTCCACTTTGCCTGCCTTGCGACACTAACACACATATATATATGACTGTCGACTTGCCTGGCTTGCGACACTAACACACATATATATATATGACTGTCCACTTGCCTGGCTTGCGACACTAACACACATATATATATATGACTGTCCACTTTGTCTGGCTTGCGACACTAACACACATATATATATATGACTGTCGACTTGCCTGGCTTGCGACACTAACACACACACATATATATATGACTGTCCACTTTGCCTGCCTTGCGACACTAACACACATATATATATGACTGTCGACTTGCCTGGCTTGCGACACTAACACACATATATATATATGACTGTCCACTTGCCTGGCTTGCGACACTAACACACATATATATATATGACTGTCCACTTTGTCTGGCTTGCGACACTAACACACATATATATATGACTGTCGACTTGCCTGGCTTGCGACACTAACACACACATATATATATGACTGTCCACTTGCCTGGCTTGCGACACTAACACATATATATATATATATGACTGTCCACTTTGCCTGGCTTGCGACACTAACACACATATATATATGACTGTCCACTTGCCAGGCTTGCGACACTAACACACACATATATATATATGACTGTCCACTTGCCTGGCTTGCGACGTTAACACACATATGACTGTCGGCTTGCCTGGCTTGCGACAGGCGCTTCTCTAATACCACTAACACACATATGACTCCACTTGCCTGGCTTGCGACAGGCGCTTCACTAATACCACTAACACACATATGACTGTCCACTTGCCTGGCTTGCGACAGGCGCTTCACTAATACCACTAACACACATATGACTGTCCACAGGCACTTCACTAATACCACTAACACACATACGACTGTCCACAGGCGCTTCACTAATACCACTAACACACATATGACTGTCCACTTGCCTGGCTTGCGACAGGTGCTTCACTAATACCACTAACACACATATGACTGTCCACTTGCCTGGCTTGCGACAGGCGCTTCACTAATACCACTAACACACATATGACTGTCCACTTGCCTAGCTTGCGACAGGTGCTTCACTAATACCACTAACACACATATGACTGTCCACTTGTCTGGCTTGCGACAGGTGCTTCACTAATACCACTAACACACATATGACTGTCCACTTGCCTGGCTTGCGACAGGCGCTTCACTAATACCACTAACACACATACGACTGTCCACAGGCGCTTCACTAATACCACTAACACACATATGACTGTCCACTTGCCTGGCTTGCGACAGGCGCTTCACTAATACCACTAACACACATATGACTGTCCACTTGCCTAGCTTGCGACAGGTGCTTCACTAATACCACTAACACACATATGACTGTCCACTTGTCTGGCTTGCGACAGGCGCTTCACTAATACCACTAACACACATATGACTGTCCACTTGCCTGGCTTGCGACAGGCGCTTCACTAATACCACTAACACACATATGACTGTCCACTTGCCTAGCTTGCGACAGGTGCTTCACTAATACCACTAACACACATATGACTGTCCACTTGTCTGGCTTGCGACAGGCGCTTCACTAATACCACTAACACACATATGACTGTCCACTTGCCTGGCTTGCGACACTAACACACATATGACTGTCCACTTGCCTGGCTTGCGACACTAACACACATATGACTGTCCACTTGCCTGGCTTGCGACACTAACACACATATGACTGTCCACTTGCCTGGCTTGCGACACTAACACACATATGACTGTCCACTTGCCTGGCTTGCAACACTAACACACATGTGACTGTCCACTTGCCTGGCTTGCGACACTAACACACATGTGACTGTCCACTTGCCTGGCTTGCGACACTAACACACATATGACTGTCCACTTGCCTGGCTTGCGACAGGTGCTTCAATAAAAAGTTGCGGGGTTAAACTATTTATTGTTTTATTTTTTAAGGCTTTGACCTGTAAATGTAAAAGGTTGCCGTATTGGGTTATGCCATATTAGTGCATTGTTCATTTTAAGTTAGGGCATGGGTGGCTCAATGAGTTATGTAGTTGGATTACCTAACAACTCATACAAGCCTATCACCAATACGGCGTGGGTTCGCGCCCGGCTTTGTAAATTACATAAAAGGGTGTACTGGACTCGCAGCCGCAAGTGATAGAATTTATCAGTTGCTTGCCCATGGTCGCTGTTTCTTTCCGGGTTCTGCGGCTCCTTCCACCACTAAAATGGTCGCCATGATATAACTGAAATATTGCTGAAAGTTGCGTTAAAACACCAACAATAAAAAAAATCAAAATCATTTTAAGTTGACAATTTTTCTGTTTAAATTTTTATTTATTTTGAAGAATAAATTTTAAAATCTTTTTCCAAACGTAACAGTATTTTAGCGAGGCACATGGAAATGTAAGCAATTTGTGACAGACTGGCAACAGACGACAAAAGCATGCATATTATTTGGTTAGGTGAGCAAAAACATGTGACTATAAATAGCTCAACCTGGGATTTGTTTAAAGAATTATTTGTTGAGTATTTGTTTTTCCTGTTCAATGGCTCTACAATTATTCCGTTGTATTTTTTAATTATTATATTACATATCTATGGCGTATTAAATTATCAAACCAAATCATGCAAAGAATATTGTATGATATTATTTTTAGCAACTGGTTCCATGACTGGTACTGGTACAGATACTCACATGACAGGTGGAACTGGATCTGGTTCCCAGGGTGGAATTGTTGGCCATTCTACAGGTAATAAATTAATTTATCAGCAAATTGCACATTTTCTCTTTGATTTGTGCCGCTAATAAGTCTGGATCACTGAGCTGACATTGATTAACAAAAATATTAGGTCAGTTCGTAACTCGCATGTGCAAGTTTATCGGTCAATCTGGCGTAACACACATTATGACGTCACCGATAAAAACAATAACGTCAGTTATGAAGGCATCGACAGACATTAGCACAAATATCCCAGATCGACCTTTGGACTCGATGAGAAATTGGCGATAATGTCTGTCTCGACCTTCAAAATAGCTGTTATACTATATACATATATAATGTTCCTGTTTAATTGTCAAAATTATAGAAGAAACAGACATAGTTGATATCAGTGTAATTTTTTGGGGAAAATTTGAAACAATTTGGGGGGGGGGGGTAGTTGAATCAGATTTATTGTTAATTTTCCATTCAGCTTCTTGTCAGAAATTGACATTAATCGCTGACTAATGGCTGCATAAATATATGACAATTAGTTAAGCATATTTTATCATGTGTCTTTGTATCATAAAATATTGTCCTCTATGAAATAGTGTCCATGAGACAAAATTTCATAGGAAATATCGTCCATGGCCAAATTTCATTAAATTTTATTATGAAATTTTGTCCGGGACAATATTGCATTTTATCCTGCAATCAGTACATTTGCTGTACAAATATACCACACGAATAAATTTTTGCTTTATTCGTAGCCTACGAATAAACTTTTGAAGCCTACGAATAAACTTTTAAACCTACGAATAAACTTTTAAGCCCCGCCCATAGATTCCGGAACTACTTTTTTGTGTTTTTGCTCTCCTGTGAAGGAGTTAAAATATTAACCGTAACCAATGTCAATAATCGACGTCGTTTTTTTCTAATAAATGTTTTCGTTCTCACTATTTGTAAATATACAAACCGACAAAATGAAACTAATAATTTTAAAATTTCATATTTTTTATACATATTTTACGATAAAAAAAAATCCTAGAAGTCAATAAAAAACAAAACAAAAATCGTAAACAAATCCGAATCATTTATAACTTGACAGGGAAGCTTTGAAAACAAAACAAAAACAACTAAAACTACAGGACAAAGGGAATAAAGCAAAGAGGTCATGCCCTCCAACAGATGAGGAATTTAACATCCTTTATAACAGAAACGTTCTGGGCAGTCACACACCACAATCTTTACTAAACACACTTATATGGTTAAATAACTCAGTACAGTTTGAACATCAAACTCTAAGATTACTACATATATTTTATTATAAAATTTCTTCATATTAAATGTTCAATTACTTCAACATATCAGATAGTAGACTTTAAAATTATAGATAATTATTTATATTCTGAATTCTTTATGACACCACAAAATATCTATATAATTTGTTTTAACCATTTGGAATAAATTGTATTCAGTCACTTCCTCCAATCATTTTGCATCTTTTTTCAAAACATTTTTTTCTTTTGCAAAATTCCAACAAAGTTGTATGATTTGTCAGTTGAAACTAGTGTTTTATCTGCTGGAATTCTACTCACTGTTGATCAGGATTACAGTACAATTTTTATTTTGTGCAATTCCATTTGAAACTGATTCACATACCCCTGGCCTGTATGCAACAACTGAGTGATAGTTCTTGAAAAATGTCCTTTGTTTAATCAGATCTTTATAAAACGTTCATAGGTTTTTATGCAATTATTTCTTTCATATATATATAGTCTTTGCACTTATTTCAAACATCACATGTACATTGTACACTGTTAGACCATTAATCCAGCCATTCATCTGAAAAACATTAATATACCGTAGCATTGATTATAATTAAAATACATGTTATTATATATTTACTAATAAAATAACAAGAAAAAAGGAACAAAATCCAGACTAAATTAGCAATGTTTGAATATTTGAAACTTCAAGTTTCATAATGCATTTTTATATGATCCGACTCAGAAAATATATTCGCACATTAGTCATTACTCGCAACAGCCAACATTATCATGTAAATATTGTTCATTCCAGAAAAATATATCCTTCACTCTAATATTTTTCTGGTCACAACACTTATGCAATAAACCTATGTCCATAATATTCTTGGTTCCTTAGTGACATCGCATTATGTAATTTATCAATCAATGGATTATGGTTTAATAATAGCAAATTTGATATGAAGAAAATAGTTGGTGGGGATTCTACATACATGTAGACTTCAATGCATATTAATTCATTTGATTATGATATACAAACAGAAGTTAAATATAGTAATTAAAATCATATCTGGTGCTTGTTGACACTAAATCAGATCTCTATTTTGATTTTCTTCAATTTACCGTGTATATATGAAAGTTTTATTTTATTCTATAAAAATAAATTCCAATTTTCCATTGAAACTTATGTAAAGTCCAGAAGATTGGTATTAGCTTCTCCTCCTTTATATACTTGCATTGTCGCAAAATACAAAATTTATTTGTACGAGCTTTAGAAACAGGTAGAAAAGTGCATGAAAGAAAACTTTCCAGTCTCATGAAAAAAATGAAGGAAAGTTGCAAATTAGACATTAATCAATCAGTGCCAGAAAATATCTGATCCCATCCAGAAGTTAAGAGAAAACAATGTGGAGGGGATCTATTGATATTATGCAAATATCAGGGCATACAAATGTGGCATTTATTAATAATTACTCAACATTGAGTGAGGAAAGACACAAGAAAATATCAAACATCCTCAGCAACACTGAAAGTGAAACTAACAGAAATGCTTTTCAGCAAACTTACCTCGTAAAACCTCCACAAATTCTACAGCCAGTAGCACTTCTGATGTTTCGTGTCGAAGCAATCCCGATGTTCCTTCTTACAGTTCCAATACAAATATGTTAAGTCAAATTAGTTCTATGTTTTACGGCGTGGTCATCCATAACAAATGGTGAATGTGCACACAATTTTCACAAATGACTTATATCCCAATAACTGAGCATTTGAGTGTTTGACATCGTTGTTAAATACATTTCCGTGAATCAGTTCAGTTTGTTGAGATAAATGATTAATCTTTCTGTTTTCTCTACTCTACCTAGTTTACTTAAAACATGCTCGAATCGTCTATACATGTATGTGTGTATTGCTTTCACATGTTTACAAACTGTGTGGATCATACTTAAATACGCCTGCAGTAGTAACCAGGTAAATATATACGCCTGTGTGTCATACAAAGGTGGACGCCTGCAACTATATGGTTCTTTTTTATTTTATTTTTTTTAATATAAACTAGTAAAAGGAATATATCGGATGTTTATTATTTGATATAAAAAAATAAAAATAAAAGTGAACCATATAGTTGCAGGCGTATACCTTTTCACACAGGCGTATATATTTACCAGGTTACTACTGCAGGCGTATTTAAGTATGACCGCATATGACGTATAATCGATAAATTAATGTGTTTTCATATCTATGAAAAACATATTAAATATATATATTTCAGGTTCTAAACTATCAATTTTCTATATAGATTTTCATCTTAATCAATAAATCTTCATTTAAATAAAGTTATTTCACTTCCTTTTAAGAACTATTTGTTCGCGAATTTTTGACGGCAAAAAAAATCTGGTATTTTATTACGCCAAATAGTGAGGATTCCGTTGCATTAAAAAATGCATTTTTACGAGTTAAGATGATTTTTTAGGACATCGTGGATTGCAGGATAAATACAATATTGGTCTGTTGACGGTAAATATAGAATTTATTTGACTCGGCGCGAAACGGGGAAAAAGACTCGCTAGAAGCTCGTCTTTCACCCCGTTTCTCAGCCTTGTCAAATAAATTCTATATTTACCGTCAACAGACCAATATTGTATATATGAAATATTGTCAGCTGCTATAAAATTTTGTTCATGCAATATTTCATGTAAAATAATGTCTCCAAATGGAAAACTTACCCATTGAGAAAATGTACTAAAGAAATCTTTTAAATAAATTCCATCTGAGAAATTCTGAATATTAAATGTTACCAAACTTAAACGGCACAATATAGAAATAAATACAACAAATTATGGAATGCGAAAAGTATATATTAATGAAATGTAAATATATCATACAAATTAATCAACATTTTATATGTTATATCTAGTAATATTCAAAAATGTTGTTCTTCCTGTCCTTTTTTTCACACTCATATAATCCAAAAGGTGTTATATATTAATACTCCTTTTTTTTATTTACCTTTTTTTTTTTTTTTAGACATTTTCAAAATATATACATAACAAACACAGACATTACACAACAGCACAGACAAAGACATTATTTGTACATACATTTTCAATACAAACATATGAAATGTTGTGTCCCCTTGTCTCCATGCAATAAACCATATACATAGTTTATTTAAGGATATACCGGTATGTCATCAGATTTTGATTTACCCCCTATATATAATTATATATACATGAGTTTCTAATATAAGTTTCTTATGTATAAATTATTTTCTTGCATGTTGACAAAAGTAGACCACTATAAATTAAGTTCATGTATGTAACACCATTTATTACTCCTGACCCTCCATAATTTGTACTTAAATTTGCATTCAATCATTTAGAAACTTTATTGTTATAAGTATTCAAAAGTATGATAAAGCATCTTAATGACTTGAATATAATTTCCTTTGAAAGGACAAAATTTCATGATAATCATACATGAAATTTTGTCCATAAATTATCTCCCTTTTAAAGACTAAATTTCATAGTGAATATCCATGAAGTGTCGTCCAAACAGGGACAACATATCATGTGGAATATTGTCTCAACAGGGACAATTTTTCATAAACTAGGACTACATTTCATATTACAAATCTATGAAATGTTGTCCTAATGGACATTAATATACCCCCCGCAAACAAAGTTTTGGGGGTATATAGGAATCACCCTGTCCGTCCGTCCATGTACCTTGTAAGCGCAACTCCTCCTAAACCGCTTATTGGATTTTTATGAAACTTTACACATTTGTAGTACACTATCCTGCAGATGTGCATGAAGGAATATGGTTGCTGTCCAAAATTTAGAAGGAGAGATAATTCAACTTATACTTTCACGAAAAGGGGGGGCATGTACCTTGTAAGCGCAACTCCTACTAAACTGCTTATTGCATTTTTATGAAACTTTACACAGTTGTAGTACACAACCTGCAGATGTGCATGAAGGAATACCGTTGCGGTCTAAAATTTAGAAGGGGAGATAATTCAACTTATACTTTCACGAAAAGGGGGGTCGTGTACCTTGTAAGTGCAACTCCTCCAAAACCGCTTATTGGATTTTTATGAAACTTTACACATTTGTAGTACACTACCTGCAGATGTGCATGAAGGAATATGATTGATGTCCAAGATTTGAAAGGGGAGATAATTCAACTTATACTTTCATCAAAAGGGGGGGGGGGGGGCATGTACCTTATAAACGCAACTCCTACTAAACTGCTTATTGAATTTTTATGAAACTTTACACAGTTGTAGTACACAACCTGCAGATGCACATGAAGGAATACCGTTGCTGTCTAAAATTTAGTAGGGGAGATAATTCAACTTATACTTTCATGAAAAGGGGGGTCGTGTATCTTGTAAGCGTAACTCCTCCTAAACCGCTTATTGGATTTTTATGAAACTTTACACATTTGTAGTACACTACCTGCAGATGTGCATGAAGGAATATGGTTGCTGTCCAAAATTTAAAAGGGGAAATAATTCAACTTATACTTTCACGAAAAAGGGGGGGGCATGTACCTTGTAAGTGCAACTCCTCCTAAACTGCTTATTGCATTTTTATGAAACTTTACACAGTTGTAGTACACAACCTGCAGATGCACATGAAGGAATACCGTTGCTGTCTAAAATTTAGTAGGGGAGATAATTCAACTTATACTTTCATGAAAAGGGGGGTCGTGTATCTTGTAAGCGTAACTCCTCCTAAACCGCTTATTGGATTTTTATGAAACTTTACACATTTGTAGTACACTACCTGCAGATGTGCATGAAGGAATATGGTTGCTGTCCAAAATTTAAAAGGGGAAATAATTCAACTTATACTTTCACGAAAAAGGGGGGGGGGGCATGTACCTTGTAAGTGCAACTCCTACTAAACTGCTTATTGAATTTTTATGAAACTTTACACAGTTGTAGTACACAACCTGCAGATGTGCATGAAGGAATACCGTTGCGGTCTAAAATTTAGAAGGGGAGATAATTCAACTTATACTTTCACGAAAAGGGGGGTCGTGTACCTTGTAAGCGCAACTCCTACTAAACTGCTTATTGAATTTTTATGAAACTTTACACAGTTGTAGTATACAACCTGCAGATGTGCATGAAGGAATACCGTTGCTGTCTAAAATTTAGAAGGGGAGATAATTCAACTTATACTTTCACGAAAAGGGGGGTCGTGTACTTGTGGCGACCCCTAGATGTATGTTCTTGGTTAGTTTATTTTGGAGATGGGAAGTTGTCTCCTTGACATAATTCCATATCCGTTCATTTTTCATAGGTAACTTGCTAATATACCTGTATTCCAAAGTTTGAACATCATAGTATTGCAAATGGGGGGTATCACTCAATGAGGTCACTCACAGTTCTAGTTTCATAGGACATTATTTTGCTTTACATCTTTATGTTCTGAGTTCCGTGTTGTGATGTCCAGTTGTTTGTAGAATGGCTCATGTCTTTTATTTACGTTATTTGTGCTTGTTTGGTTGTCTTCGTTCTCTGTTTATGTACCCCATGTTGCCAGTTTTTGTGCTAGTTTGGTTGTCTTCGTTCTCTGTTTATGTACCCCATGTTGCCAGTTTTTGTGCTAGTTTGGTTGTCTTCGTTCTCTGTTTATGTACCCCATGTTGCCAGTTTTTGTGCTTGTTTGGTTGTCTTCGTTCTCTGTTTATGTACCCCATGTTGCCAGTTTTTGTGCTTGTTTGGTTGTCTTCGTTCTCTGTTTATGTACCCCATGTTGCCAGTTTTTGTGCTTGTTTGGTTGTCTTCGTTCTCTGTTTATGTACCCCATGTTGCCAGTTTTTGTGCTTGTTTGGTTGTCTTCGTTCTCTGTTTATGTACCCCATGTTGCCAGTTTTTGTGCTTGTTTGGTTGTCTTCGTTCTCTGTTTATGTACCCCATGTTGCCAGTTTTTGTGCTAGTTTGGTTGTCTTCGTTCTCTGTTTATGTACCCCATGTTGCCAGTTTTTGTGCTAGTTTGGTTGTCTTCGTTCTCTGTTTATGTACCCCATGTTGCCAGTTTTTGTGCTTGTTTGGTTGTCTTCGTTCTCTGTTTATGTACCCCATGTTGCCAGTTTTTGTGCTTGTTTGGTTGTCTTCGTTCTCTGTTTATGTACCCCATGTTGCCAGTTTTTGTGCTTGTTTGGTTGTCTTCGTTCTCTGTTTATGTACCCCATGTTGCCAGTTTTTGTGCTTGTTTGGTTGTCTTCGTTCTCTGTTTATGTACCCCATGTTGCCAGTTTTTGTGCTTGTTTGGTTGTCTTCGTTCTCTGTTTATGTACCCCATGTTGCCAGTTTTTGTGCTTGTTTGGTTGTCTTCGTTCTCTGTTTATGTACCCCATGTTGCCAGTTTTTGTGTTAGTTTGGTTGTCTTCGTTCTCTGTTTATGTACCCCATGTTGCCAGTTTTTGTGCTTGTTTGGTTGTCTTCGTTCTCTGTTTATGTACCCCATGTTGCCAGTTTTTGTGCTAGTTTGGTTGTCTTCGTTCTCTGTTTATGTACCCCATGTTGCCAGTTTTTGTGCTTGTTTGGTTGTCTTCGTTCTCTGTTTATGTACCCCATGTTGCCAGTTTTTGTGCTTGTTTGGTTGTCTTCGTTCTCTGTTTATGTACCCCATGTTTCCAGTTTTTGTGCTTGTTTGGTTGTCTTCGTTCTCTGTTTATGTACCCCATGTTGCCAGTTTTTGTGCTAGTTTGGTTGTCTTCGTTCTCTGTTTATGTACCCCATGTTGCCAGTTTTTGTGCTTGTTTGGTTGTCTTCGTTCTCTGTTTATGTACCCCATGTTGCCAGTTTTTGTGCTAGTTTGGTTGTCTTCGTTCTCTGTTTATGTACCCCATGTTGCCAGTTTTTGTGCTAGTTTGGTTGTCTTCGTTCTCTGTTTATGTACCCCATGTTGCCAGTTTTTGTGCTAGTTTGGTTGTCTTCGTTCTCTGTTTATGTACCCAATGTTGCCAGTTTTTGTGCTAGTTTGGTTGTCTTCGTTCTCTGTTTATGTACCCCATGTTGCCAGTTTTTGTGCTTGTTTGGTTGTCTTCGTTCTCTGTTTATGTACCCCATGTTGCCAGTTTTTGTGCTAGTTTGGTTGTCTTCGTTCTCTGTTTATGTACCCCATGTTGCCAGTTTTTGTGCTAGTTTGGTTGTCTTCGTTCTCTGTTTATGTACCCCATGTTGCCAGTTTTTGTGCTAGTTTGGTTGTCTTCGTTCTCTGTTTATGTACCCCGTGTTGCCAGTTTTTGTGCTAGTTTGGTTGTCTTCGTTCTCTGTTTATGTACCCCATGTTGCCAGTTTTTGTGCTAGTTTGGTTGTCTTCGTTCTCTGTTTATGTACCCCATGTTGCCAGTTTTTGTGCTAGTTTGGTTGTCTTCGTTCTCTGTTTATGTACCCCATGTTGCCAGTTTTTGTGCTAGTTTGGTTGTCTTCGTTCTCTGTTTATGTACCCCATGTTGCCAGTTTTTGTGCTAGTTTGGTTGTCTTCGTTCTCTGTTTATGTACCCCATGTTGCCAGTTTTTGTGCTAGTTTGGTTGTCTTCGTTCTCTGTTTATGTACCCCATGTTGCCAGGTTTTGTGCTAGTTTGGTTGTCTTCGTTCTCTGTTTATGTACCCCATGTTGCCAGTTTTTGTGCTAGTTTGGTTGTCTTCGTTCTCTGTTTATGTATCCCATGTTGCCAGTTTTTGTGCTAGTTTGGTTGTCTTCGTTCTCTGTTTATGTACCCCATGTTGCCAGTTTTTGTGCTAGTTTGGTTGTCTTCGTTCTCTGTTTATGTACCCCATGTTGCCAGTTTTTGTGCTAGTTTGGTGTCTTCGTTCTCTGTTTATGTACCCCATGTTGCCAGTTTTTGTGCTTGTTTGGTTGTCTTCGTTCTCTGTTTATGTACCCCATGTTGCCAGTTTTTGTGCTAGTTTGGTTGTCTTCGTTCTCTGTTTATGTACCCCATGTTGCCAGTTTTTGTGCTAGTTTGGTTGTCTTCGTTCTCTGTTTATGTACCCCATGTTGCCAGTTTTTGTGCTAGTTTGGTTGTCTTCGTTCTCTGTTTATGTACCCCATGTTGCCAGTTTTTGTGCTAGTTTGGTTGTCTTCGTTCTCTGTTTATGTACCCCATGTTGCCAGTTTTTGTGCTAGTTTGGTTGTCTTCGTTCTCTGTTTATGTACCCCATGTTGCCAGTTTTTGTGCTAGTTTGGTTGTCTTCGTTCTCTGTTTATGTACCCCATGTTGCCAGTTTTTGTGCTAGTTTGGTTGTCTTCGTTCTCTGTTTATGTACCCCATGTTGCCAGTTTTTGTGCTAGTTTGGTTGTCTTCGTTCTCTGTTTATGTACCCCGTGTTGCCAGTTTTTGTGCTAGTTTGGTTGTCTTCGTTCTCTGTTTATGTACCCCATGTTGCCAGTTTTTGTGCTAGTTTGGTTGTCTTCGTTCTCTGTTTATGTACCCCATGTTGCCAGTTTTTGTGCTAGTTTGGTTGTCTTCGTTCTCTGTTTATGTACCCCATGTTGCCAGTTTTTGTGCTAGTTTGGTTGTCTTCGTTCTCTGTTTATGTACCCCATGTTGCCAGTTTTTGTGCTAGTTTGGTTGTCTTCGTTCTCTGTTTATGTACCCCATGTTGCCAGTTTTTGTGCTAGTTTGGTTGTCTTCGTTCTCTGTTTATGTACCCCATGTTGCCAGGTTTTGTGCTAGTTTGGTTGTCTTCGTTCTCTGTTTATGTACCCCATGTTGCCAGTTTTTGTGCTAGTTTGGTTGTCTTCGTTCTCTGTTTATGTATCCCATGTTGCCAGTTTTTGTGCTAGTTTGGTTGTCTTCGTTCTCTGTTTATGTACCCCATGTTGCCAGTTTTTGTGCTAGTTTGGTTGTCTTCGTTCTCTGTTTATGTACCCCATGTTGCCAGTTTTTGTGCTAGATTGGTGTCTTCGTTCTCTGTTTATGTACCCCATGTTGCCAGTTTTTGTGCTTGTTTGGTTGTCTTCGTTCTCTGTTTATGTACCCCATGTTGCCAGTTTTTGTGCTAGTTTGGTTGTCTTCGTTCTCTGTTTATGTACCCCATGTTGCCAGTTTTTGTGCTAGTTTGGTTGTCTTCGTTCTCTGTTTATGTACCCCATGTTGCCAGTTTTTGTGCTAGTTTGGTTGTCTTCGTTCTCTGTTTATGTACCCCATGTTGCCAGTTTTTGTGCTAGTTTGGTTGTCTTCGTTCTCTGTTTATGTACCCCATGTTGCCAGTTTTTGTGTTAGTTTGGTTGTCTTCGTTCTCTGTTTATGTACCCCATGTTGCCAGTTTTTGTGCTAGTTTGGTTGTCTTCGTTCTCTGTTTATGTACCCCATGTTGCCAGTTTTTGTGCTTGTTTGGTTGTCTTCGTTCTCTGTTTATGTACCCCATGTTGCCAGTTTTTGTGCTAGTTTGGTTGTCTTCGTTCTCTGTTTATGTACCCCATGTTGCCAGTTTTTGTGCTAGTTTGGTTGTCTTCGTTCTTTGTTTATGTACCCCATGTTGCCAGTTTTGTGCTTGTTTGGTTGTCTTCGTTCTCTGTTTATGTACCCCATGTTGCCAGTTTTTGTGCTAGTTTGGTTGTCTTCGTTCTCTGTTTATGTACCCCATGTTGCCAGTTTTTGTGCTAGTTTGGTTGTCTTCGTTCTCTGTTTATGTACCCCATGTTGCCAGTTTTTGTGCTAGTTTGGTTGTCTTCGTTCTCTGTTTATGTACCCCATGTTGCCAGTTTTTGTGCTAGTTTGGTTGTCTTCGTTCTCTGTTTATGTACCCCATGTTGCCAGTTTTTGTGCTAGTTTGGTTGTCTTCGTTCTCTGTTTATGTACCCCATGTTGCCAGTTTTTGTGCTAGTTTGGTTGTCTTCGTTCTCTGTTTATGTACCCCATGTTGCCAGTTTTTGTGCTAGTTTGGTTGTCTTCGTTCTCTGTTTATGTACCCCATGTTGCCAGTTTTTGTGCTAGTTTGGTTGTCTTCGTTCTCTGTTTATGTACCCTATGTTGCCAGTTTTTGAGCTTGTTTGGTTATCTTCGTTCTCTGTTTATGTACCCCATGTTGCCAGTTTTTGTGCTAGTTTGGTTGTCTTCGTTCTCTGTTTATGTACCCCATGTTGCCAGTTTTTGTGCTTGTTTGGTTGTCTTCGTTCTCTGTTTATGTACCCCATGTTGCCAGTTTTTGTGCTAGTTTGGTTGTCTTCGTTCTCTGTTTATGTACCCCATGTTGCCAGTTTTTGTGCTAGTTTGGTTGTCTTCGTTCTCTGTTTATGTACCCCATGTTGCCAGTTTTTGTGCTAGTTTGGTTGTCTTCGTTCTCTGTTTATGTACCCCATGTTGCCAGTTTTTGTGCTAGTTTGGTTGTCTTCGTTCTCTGTTTATGTACCCCATGTTGCCAGTTTTTGTGCTAGTTTGGTTGTCTTCGTTCTCTGTTTATGTACCCCATGTTGCCAGTTTTTGTGCTAGTTTGGTTGTCTTCGTTCTCTGTTTATGTACCCCATGTTGCCAGTTTTTGTGCTAGTTTGGTTGTCTTCGTTCTCTGTTTATGTACCCCATGTTGCCAGTTTTTGTGCTAGTTTGGTTGTCTTCGTTCTCTGTTTATGTACCCCATGTTGCCAGTTTTTGTGCTAGTTTGGTTGTCTTCGTTCTATGTTTTTGTACCCCATGTTGCCAGTTTTTGTGCTTGTTTGGTTGTCTTCGTTCTCTGTTTATGTACCCCATGTTGCCAGTTTTTGTGCTAGTTTGGTTGTCTTCGTTCTCTGTTTATGTACCCCATGTTGCCAGTTTTTGTGCTAGTTTGGTTGTCTTCGTTCTTTGTTTATGTACCCCATGTTGCCAGTTTTGTGCTTGTTTGGTTGTCTTCGTTCTCTGTTTATGTACCATATGTTGCCAGTTTTTGTGCTAGTTTGGTTGTCTTCGTTCTCTGTTTATGTACCCCATGTTGCCAGTTTTTGTGCTAGTTTGGTTGTCTTCGTTCTCTGTTTATGTACCCCATGTTGCCAGTTTTTGTGCTAGTTTGGTTGTCTTCGTTCTCTGTTTATGTACCCCATGTTGCCAGTTTTTGTGCTAGTTTGGTTGTCTTCGTTCTCTGTTTATGTACCCCATGTTGCCAGTTTTTGTGCTAGTTTGGTTGTCTTCGTTCTCTGTTTATGTACCCCATGTTGCCAGTTTTTGTGCTAGTTTGGTTGTCTTCGTTCTCTGTTTATGTACCCCATGTTGCCAGTTTTTGTGCTAGTTTGGTTGTCTTCGTTCTCTGTTTATGTACCCCATGTTGCCAGTTTTTGTGCTAGTTTGGTTGTCTTCGTTCTCTGTTTATGTACCCTATGTTGCCAGTTTTTGAGCTTGTTTGGTTATCTTCGTTCTCTGTTTATGTACCCCATGTTGCCAGTTTTTGTGCTAGTTTGGTTGTCTTCGTTCTCTGTTTATGTACCCCATGTTGCCAGTTTTTGTGCTTGTTTGGTTGTCTTCGTTCTCTGTTTATGTACCCCATGTTGCCAGTTTTTGTGCTAGTTTGGTTGTCTTCGTTCTCTGTTTATGTACCCCATGTTGCCAGTTTTTGTGCTAGTTTGGTTGTCTTCGTTCTCTGTTTATGTACCCCATGTTGCCAGTTTTTGTGCTAGTTTGGTTGTCTTCGTTCTCTGTTTATGTACCCCATGTTGCCAGTTTTTGTGCTAGTTTGGTTGTCTTCGTTCTCTGTTTATGTACCCCATGTTGCCAGTTTTTGTGCTAGTTTGGTTGTCTTCGTTCTCTGTTTATGTACCCCATGTTGCCAGTTTTTGTGCTAGTTTGGTTGTCTTCGTTCTCTGTTTATGTACCCCATGTTGCCAGTTTTTGTGCTAGTTTGGTTGTCTTCGTTCTCTGTTTATGTACCCCATGTTGCCAGTTTTTGTGCTAGTTTGGTTGTCTTCGTTCTCTGTTTATGTACCCCATGTTGCCAGTTTTTGTGCTAGTTTGGTTGTCTTCGTTCTATGTTTTTGTACCCCATGTTGCCAGTTTTTGTGTTTGTTTGGTTGTCTTCGTTCTCTGTTTATGTACCCTATGTTGCCAGTTTTTGTGCTAGTTTTGTTGTCTTCGTTCTCTGTTTATGTACCCCATGTTGCCAGTTTTTGTGCTAGTTTGGTTGTCTTCGTTCTCTGTTTATGTACCCTATGTTGCCAGTTTTTGTGCTAGTTTGGTTGTCTTCGTTCTCTGTTTATGTACCCCATGTTGCCAGTTTTTGTGCTAGTTTGGTTGTCTTCGTTCTCTGTTTATGTACCCCATGTTGCCAGTTTTTGTGTTTGTTTGGTTGTCTTCGTTCTCTGTTTATGTACCCCATGTTGTCAGTTTTTGTGCTAGTTTGGTTGTCTTCGTTCTCTGTTTATGTACCCCATGTTGCCAGTTTTTGTGTTTGTTTGGTTGTCTTCGTTCTCTGTTTATGTACCCTATGTTGCCAGTTTTTGTGCTAGTTTTGTTGTCTTCGTTCTCTGTTTATGTACCCCATGTTGCCAGTTTTTGTGCTAGTTTGGTTGTCTTCGTTCTCTGTTTATGTACCCCATGTTGCCAGTTTTTGTGCTAGTTTGGTTGTCTTCGTTCTCTGTTTATGTACCCCATGTTGCCAGTTTTTGTGCTAGTTTGGTTGTCTTCGTTCTCTGTTTATGTACCCCATGTTGCCAGTTTTTGTGCTAGTTTGGTTGTCTTCGTTCTCTGTTTATGTACCCCATGTTGCCAGTTTTTGTGCTAGTTTGGTTGTCTTCGTTCTCTGTTTATGTACCCCATGTTGCCAGTTTTTGTGCTAGTTTGGTTGTCTTCGTTCTCTGTTTATGTACCCCATGTTGCCAGTTTTTGTGCTAGTTTGGTTGTCTTCGTTCTCTGTTTATGTACCCCATGTTGCCAGTTTTTGTGCTAGTTTGGTTGTCTTCGTTCTCTGTTTATGTACCCCATGTTGCCAGTTTTTGTGCTAGTTTGGTTGTCTTCGTTCTCTGTTTATGTACCCCATGTTGCCAGTTTTTGTGCTAGTTTGGTTGTCTTCGTTCTCTGTTTATGTACCCCATGTTGCCAGTTTTTGTGCTAGTTTGGTTGTCTTCGTTCTCTGTTTATGTACCCCATGTTGCCAGTTTTTGTGCTAGTTTGGTTGTCTTCGTTCTCTGTTTTTGTACCCCATGTTGCCAGTTTTTGTGTTTGTTTGGTTGTCTTCGTTCTCTGTTTTTGTACACCATGTTGCCAGTTTTTGTGCTTGTTTGGTTGTCTTCGTTCTCTGTTTTTGTACCCCATGTTGCCAGTTTTTGTGTTTGTTTGGTTGTCTTCGTTCTCTGTTTTTGTACCCCATGTTGCCAGTTTTTGTGTTTGTTTGGTTGTCTTCGTTCTCTGTTTTTGTACCCCATGTTGCCAGTTTTTGTGTTTGTTTGGTTGTCTTCGTTCTCTGTTTTTGTACCCCATGTTGCCAGTTTTTGTGCTTGTTTGGTTGTCTTCGTTCTCTGTTTTTGTACCCCATGTTGCCAGTTTTTGTGCTAGTTTGGTTGTCTTCGTTCTCTGTTTTTGTACCCCATGTTGCCAGTTTTTGTGCTTGTTTGGTTGTCTTCGTTCTCTGTTTATGTACCCCATGTTGCCAGTTTTTGTGCTTGTTTGGTTGTCTTCGTTCTCTGTTTTTGTACCCCATGTTTCCAGTTTTTCTCGATTGTCCATTAGTTATTGTCCCTTCGGTGTTCTCTAACGTATATTTATTTAATTATTTCATACATTACATGTCTGTCCTTCTTCGATTTACGACTTATAATTACTCTTTTCAGGGGCGGATCCAGGATTTCAAGTTAGGGGGGGGGCGCACTTTAAAAAATTGTGCCGAGCGGAGGGAGGCGAGAAAATGTTTGGGGTATTTCGTGTGAAAAATCACGATTTTATGCCAAAAAATCATATTTTTTCCAATTTTAGGGGGGGAGCGCACACCGGGTGGTGTGCCCCTCCCCCTGTATCCGCCCCTGCTTTTAGTATTATCAAACTTACAACCTACAACATATACATCAATTCCTTCTTTAAAAAATAATCAAATGGATTCGAAAACAAGTTATAGCAACTTACATTAATTCGTTTCCCTAGAAATAAGCTATACAATATAAACGTGATCTTGAAAGATAAAATTATAATGTAATTAATTCAATAATTATGTATAATGATACAACTTTGGATGAAAAAACAACAACACTGGATTATGACAATTTACACAGACAGTTACAGAGTATATAGAAGAAATCTAATGCATGTTTACCTATATGGAGAGCCAGAACATTACATAATTATTTTATCATTTTGTTTTTATTTTAGGATGTGTAAGCCAAGGCAAAGTCTATCAACAAGGACAGACATGGAGAGATGGATGTAAAGCCACATGCACGTGTTCTAATGCCCAAACAGGCCAATATAATTGTAAAGAGTTGTAAGTTTATCTTTAACATCCATACAATTGTCAAGAGTTATAAGTTTATCTTTAACATATGATGCTACAAAATGTATACTTAGTTTACAGTGTAAACTACATAAATATGTTATATAATTATAAAGCATTAATACATCCCATAAATGATTCAAATATTTTCTATCCGTGTTTTATTGCCACATTTTGAGATTGTAGTTAATCAAAACCTCACGGTCTTAAAACTTTCGAATTTTGGTCACAGTTTTGGTACCGCACTCCAAATCCTTATATCAAAGCACTGTAGTTATTAGATGTGACATTCTGATTGGATGTTTTTAAGGCATGAGTAGAAAACTCGAGCCTGAAAGTATTATGACATAAAGCCGGAATATCCACATTTGACGAGAATTTCATGTAATCAAAGGAAAAACACAAAATACCACACTATTTGATTTACAAACATGTTACTTCTGCATTAAACATATGGAACAGGATGGGTTTCCAAGATATTAATAATCTGTGATGTACTATTATGTTGGCTAATTAAGATGTTAAATGATTTGTCATTTCATAGCTGTCCTGATTAATGAACAAACATATACTTTATTATTATTTTTTTTATAGATGTGTAACATGGAACTTGCCTTCCGTCTGTCATATGCAGCCACCTGCACAAGGAATGTGTTGCCAGACACCAAGTTGTCCATCTAATGTACAAATCCAGTATCCACAAGGCTACACACCACAATAACTATAATTCATATTAGATCATAAAATGGTTAATGTTTACTTGTTTGTTTCATTGTATCCGTTCTGTTATTTCTTTTGTCATTATTTACAATATCATGACCAATATGTTGGTATATATAGTCTATGCATTCAGGTGAAATTACCATCTACTTTACAAATTTTCAAAATGTGAAGGTTTGTTATGGTTTGTTTATATATGTATTGCCATTGGAGATACAGTTTTTCTTCCAAAATACAAGACTAAACTCTAAGGTTAGAGTGTGTAACACATCAAGAGTGGAGAATTTGAATCCCATTAACCGTTACAACGCCACCATATTTTGTATCCAAAGCCAGGACTTTGAATTCCAACTTCATATGTGGTGGTCCCTTTTTGAGTTCAGTTCGTTAAGGTGAGAGGTGATTGTTTGTTTTGTTGATATTGATGGTATTGGTGACCGCATTCTTTTCATAATGGTTTTCTTGTTTGTAATAAATAGGCATATTTATGTGTTGTTTCTTTTTGAGTGACAGCTATAATATACAGATTTTTTTTATTGTTTGTTTATATGTGTAAAGTCTTTGGAGATAAGATTATGAAGAAAATAAAATTTCGATCCAATCAACTGGTTTAACTCTGCCATCTGGAATTGTATTGGTATCTGTAGGGGTCAGTTTTGTGTTCAGTAATTTGAATTGAGATATAATTAATTATTCGCTTTGTTCATATTGGCTGGAATTGTTGATCATCACTGTTTATTCTTTCTTTTCATAAGACAAATGAGTTTCAAATTATATAACAAGATCAAGTTAAAATATATAACAAGATCAAGTTAAAATATATAACAAGATCAAATTAAAATATATAACTATAGATCAAGTTAAAATATATAACAAGATCAAATTAAAATATATAACAAGATCAAGTTAAAATATATAACAAGATCAAGTTAAAATCTATAACAAGATCAAGTTAAAATATATAACAAGATCAAGTTAAAATATATAACTAGATCAAGTTAAAATATATAACAAGATCAAGTTAAAATATATAACAAGATCAAGTTAAAATATATAACAAGATCAAGTTAAAATATATAACAAGATCAAATTAAAATATATAACTATAGATCAAGTTAAAATATATAACAAGATCAAATTAAAATATATAACAAGATCAAGTTAAAATATATAACAAGATCAAGTTAAAATATATAACAAGATCAAGTTAAATTATATAACAAGATCAAGTTAAAATATATAACTAAATTAAGTTAAAATATATAACTAGATCAAGTTAAAATGTAAAACAATATCAAGTTAAAATCATAGTAAGATGGAACAGTACAAAAAACAAATGACAAGAAAATGGAAAATACCAATAAAAAAGAGCAAAGCAAAAGCATTGAACAGATACAGTAGGAATACCAGGTTTAGGGGGAACAGTATAAAGGCTGACAAGAACAGGGCATACTAAGGCACAGAACAAGAACAATGATAAGAATAAGGGTTTACCATTAAACAGAACAAGAACAATGATAAGAATAACGATTTATCATTAAACAGAACAAGAACAATGATAAGAATAACGGTATACCATTAAATAGAACAAGAACAATGATAAGAATAACGGTATACCATTAAACAGAACAAGAACAATGATAGGAATAACGGTATACCATTAAACAGAACAAGAACAATGATAAGAATAACGGTTTACCATTAAACAGAACAAGAACAATGATAAGAATAACGGTATACCATTAAACAGAACAAGAACAATGATAAAAATAACGGTATACCATTAAACAGAACAAGAACAATGATAAGAATAACGGTATACCATTAAACAGAACAAGAACAATGATAAGAATAACGGTATACCATTAAACAGAACAAGAACAATGATAAGAATAACGGTTTACCATTAAACAGAACAAGAACAATGATAAGAATAACGGTATACCATTAAACAGAACAAGAACAATGATAAGGATAACGGTATACCATTAAACAGAACAAGAACAATGATAAGAATAACGATATACCATTAAACAGAACAAGAACAATGATAAGAATAACGGTTTACCATTAAACAGAACTAGAACAATGATAGGAATAAAGGTATACCATTAAACAGAACAAGAACAATGATAAGAATAACGGTTTACCATTAAACAGAACAAGAACAATGATAGGAATAACGGTATACCATTAAACAGAACAAGAACAATGATAAGAATAACGGTATACCATTAAACAGAACAAGAACAATGATAGGAATAACGGTATACCATTAAACAGAACAAGAACAATGATAGGAATAAAGGTATACCATTAAACAGAACAAGAACAATGATAAGAATAACGGTATACCATTAAACAGAAGAAAACAATGATAACAATAACGGTATACCATTAAGGGTTAGGATTATGGTGTTTACCGCCACTTTGAACAATATTTCAGTTATATCGTGGCAATCAGTTTTATTGATGGAGGAAACCACAAATAAAACGGAGAAAACCACCGACCTATCCAAAGTCACTGAATCACATAATGTTGTATGGAGTATACTTCGCCTAAACGGGATTCGAACTCACAACGTTAGTGGTGATAGGTACTGAGTGTACAGATAGCTTTAAATCCAACTACCATACGATCACGACCACGACAGCCCCCGTATATCATTAAGAAGGAACAGTACAAAAATTCAAGATAATGATAGCTTACCATTAACAAAAATCAGAACCCTGATGGACCAGCAATACCAGTGAAACATATAACTTAACATAAATAATGTAACACGAAATCCCATCAATAAAAAATTGGGAGTGAGAACAGTCAGCATCTCCCATTCCACGCAGGACAATAGTGTAATGTATGCATGAAAAATACAATAACACAACACTAATGGAAATAATGAGTCAAACATTGATTCAGACAAAACAACACCTAACTTAATATATTATGTACAAGAACAATACGAAATCCACATACACATAAATGGGAGTGCTGTCAGCTGCTTTACAAGGTCATTGTTATCTGATGTAAAATGTCTATACAATAACTAAAGTTGCTAGACAAATCTGTTGGCGCTAATAATGTTTTTGAACAACCAAGAACAGTTTGGAGTTTTTGCCATTTAATTTACATGCTCCATATGCGGGGCAGCCTTGGATATTACTACTAAATATAGGAACATTTCAATTGGAAAACTAAAATATTCATCACGTTTGACACAATGTTAGAAATCAATCGTCTCTGTGTCATTCAAGTAATAGATCTAAATATCCTGAAGTTCATTTAGTTGTTTATATGTGTCGAACAGATCGATCATTTTTGTTCGAAATAGCCGTGTATTCGAGTTGTCCGGAATAAATGTGCATGGAAGCTACCACTTACTGTCTGATTTTTTTATGGCGAGTTCGCAACTTATCTGAGTTCGAGGCAACGAGACTTGACTATATCGAAATATGAATAAAATGATGGAGATAACATTATCATATGGTCATATTTAGGAACCTATAAATTCTGCTTCATTCATGCTTCATACAAATATAAAACAAAGTCAACTAGTAATAATGTACAATTCATACCCATTGGAATGACGATGGTCTGTTGGACAACTCATGCCCTTGAACGTAATGCTAACTAAATGTTGTAAATCAGTTCTAGAACGTTGTACATTTTAACAATGTTATCCATAGGCATATTTTTATCTGTGGAGTGAGTGCATGAGTTATTGTTGTTTAACACCAACTCGGCATTTTTTTTTAGCTATTTAGCTATATCATGGCGAGAACAAGTTAATTTTCAATGAGATGATGATGAGGTCCACTTTGCACTACACCAACACTTATTTGGATTTGTATAGTGCTAGCTCACTGAAACAAGAGTCCGTGGGTATACATGTCGCCCTACTCGTATACATTATTCTGATTCCGAGCCAACCAGTCTTTGCTCTTTCCTCTTAATGCTGTGTGCTTATCGGAGACGCAACAAATACCAATTTTACAGTCTTTGGTTTGAACCGATCGGGGCTCGAATCCACTGTCTACCGCACTCAAGGCGAACACGCTAACCATTACCCCGCCTGTGCGTTTTTATCTGTGGATTGGTTTAATTTGTTTCTCATATAATGTAATATAATGTGTGTCTTTAATTAAAACCAAATCCCCATATCTGTATGGACCAGGATGGTAGTGTACAATGACATTTATATACAGATGTGTTCATTGACACGTGGACCAGGATGGTAGTGTACAATGACATTTATATACAGATGTGTTCATTGACACGTGGACCAGGATGGTAATGTACGATGACATTTATATACAGATGTGTTCATTGACACGTGGACCAGGATGGTAGTGTACAATGACATTTATATACAGATGTGTTCATTGACATGTGAACCAGGATGGTAGTGTACAATGACATTTATATACAGATGTGTTCATTGACACGTGGACCAGGATGGTAGTGTACAATGACATTTATATACAAATGTGTTCATTGACACGTGGACCAGGATGGTAGTGTACAATGACATTTATATACAGATGTGTTCATTGACACGCGGACCAGGATGGTAGTGTACAATGACATTTATATACAGATGTGTTCATTGACATGTGGACCAGGATGGTAGTGTACAATGACATTTAGATACAGATGTGTTTATTGACACGTGGACCAGGATGGTAGTGTACAATGACATTTATATACAGATGTGTTCATTGACACGTGGACCAGGATGGTAGTGTACAATGACATTTATATACAGATGTGTTCATTGACACGTGGACCAGTATGGTAGTGTACAATGACGTTTATATACATATGTGTTCATTGACACATGGATCAGGATGGTAATGTGCAATGACATTTATATACAAATGTGTTCATTGACACGTGGACCAGGATGGTAGTGTACAATGACATTTATATGCAGATGTGTTCATTGACACGTGGACCAGGATGGTAGTGTACAATGACATTTATATACAGATGTGTTCATTGACATGTGGACCAGGATGGTAGTGTACAATGACATTTATATACAGATGTGTTCATTGACACGTGGACTAGGATGGTAGTGTACAATGACATTTATATACAGATGTGTTCATTGACACGTGGACCAGGATGGTAGTGTACAATGACATTTATATACCGATGTGTGCATTGACACGTGGACCAGGATGGTAGTGTACAATGACATTTATATACAGATGTGTTCATTGACACGTGGACCAGGATGGTAGTGTACAATGACATTTATATACAGATGTGTTCATTGACACGTGGACCAGGATGGTAATGTACAATGACATTTATATACAGATGTGTTCATTGACACGTGGACCAGGATGGTAGTGTACAATGACATTTATATACAGATGTGTTCATTGACATGTGGACCAGGATGGTAGTGTACAATGACATTTATATACAGATGTGTTCATTGACACGTGGACTAGGATGGTAGTGTACAATGACATTTATATACCGATGTGTGCATTGACACGTGGACCAGGATGGTAGTGTACAATGACATTTATATACAGATGTGTTCATTGACACGTGGACCAGGATGGTAGTGTACAATGACATTTATATACAGATGTGTTCATTGACACGTGGACCAGGATGGTAGTGTACATTGACATTTATATACATATGTGTTCATTGACACATGGACCAGGATGGTAGTGTACAATGACATCTATATACAGATGTGTTCATTGACACGTGGACCAGGATGGTAGTGTACAATGACATTTAGATACAGATGGGTTCATTGACACGTGTAGACTAATTAATCAAACTCACGCATGTCCTGTAATACATTGTCTGGTGACGTAGTATTGATATATATAGGTTATCTACCGATAGCTTGTGGTAAACAAGGGAAGGTAGATCTAAAAACTTAATGGCGAAGTGAACAACAAAACAGCACATTGCAGGGTTTGAAAACATGAATAAATAAATCCTAAAAAATACAGAAAGTCTCAGTTGTATCGGAGAACAACATTATATTCTCTAACAAAAACATAATCTTAGATTGTAGTATGATGTATATGGAGTGTTTATTGTATTCAAGAAATTTTGATGATTTAAAAAATCTTTTTGTTTCTAATACTATACAAAAAAAGTTTGAAGGTACTAAAGAGGAATCAGAAGCCATAAATCGACGGTCAGACAATACAATGGCCAAAAAGAAGAAGACATATAATGATCTACAAAAAATTACAGAGAAAACTAAAGATCGAGCAACACGAACGGAATCCAACACAGGTATTCCGTAACGGTAAACCAGGTCATCTTGGCGTCCACAAAACTTTCGAAGTTATGACTTCAACTTAACTACTAGGAACCCATAGCTTAATAGCTTCCTTGTAAGCAACAGCCCTCTATCAAGGACATCATGATAAGAACCACAAGATCTGGAATATCGGATAAACTGAGAGATATATGCCCCATATGAAGATGCTGCTGGAATGTTGCTACATATAAATGGAAAGTTCACCATGGGAAAATTGAAATAATCTTTGTAGTAAAATTGCGTTCTTAACCGACCCTCACTGTCAATTTCGAGGTGTAGGTTAAGGCATGAAGCAGACCTAGATGTATCTGTTGTATCTTCCTCTGGCATTCCAAAAACATGTGGAATTTTGGAACCATGGAACCAGGCTATGTTGTTTTGTGTTTTTGCTAACATGTACACTCTCAGTGTACTTTACAACTGCTAAATCCATGAATCAACACCACATTAACATTACCATGGGAAAGGACAAATAACGGGAAAATAATTTTCTTATAATTTGTACATATTTGAACCTTGTAAAAAACAGAGGTTAACTTTATCACAAATAGAAAATTCACAAGTTGTTACAACATTAAACTTCAGTACAGAATATCATGAAAGTAGTATAACTTTCAATTGATATTTGCAAGAAAGAGACATTTTTGTTTATATTAAAGGGATATTGTCTACCACAATCGTAATTTTTTCATACCCAAAATTATTGTCGTTTTCCGTACTGATCTTCATAAAATGAAGATTAAACACCGAATTATTGGCGAATACGCTACGAAACGTTGTTTTTTCGATATTAAAAAGCTGACCATCGTTACTGGAAGCTAATTAATTATTCATTGACCTGAGCGAGGCCAAATCTATTTTTATCTATTTTTATGCCAGTAGCCCGGATGCTGCAGCATGGATGTTAAAATTCGTATTTGTTTACCTCGCAAATACGGCCGTTTTATGCTATTCATTGACAATAATTTGCCGTTGCCAGGTGCAAGATTACATATATTGAATAATATCTACCGAAAATGATCATAGGCATCATCATAAATTCATAAAATATGAAAAACGATTGAGAAAAGAAGGAAAAAACATGTTCGGCTTACCTATCAAACAAAATATTTGCAAATTCAGCGCGAGTTTGGACGCGTAGCATTTCCTTGAGTTCGTTCCAACGGTCCAACTGATCCCCTACATATATCTTGCATTTGTTCCATTTGGAAGATACTTCACTTCTATTCATCTTTCTCTCTGAATCCATCAAAGTCCGTTTTCTTCCACGCGTTGACACTTTCTCTTTGTTTGTTTCTAAACATTGCGCATGCTCAAGACGGGTTCACATAGAAGGCCACATGAATAGATTTGAATATTGTCATCCAGGACAATAATTCTGATAACGATAGTTTTGGGTCTTTTTTGTAAAAAAATCGTATCTTTTGCAGCACAACTCGGTGTTAATCTTCATTTTATGAAGGTCAGTACGGAAAACGACAATAATTTTGGGTATGAAAAAATTACGATTTTAGTAGACAATATGTCTTTAAAGGGAAAAAACATACAAAAACGTATAATTTTAGAATCAAGTTTGAAAGGTGCATCATATCAATAATTTGAGAACCAAGTAAACAAAAAAGTAGAACAATTCAAACAACAACAGGATAATCCTCCTTTGAAATATGAATTTTACATTGATCCGTTGCAGTTGAACGAATTCACATATTTTTGACATAAAAAGCCAGCTTTCATCCCTATATAAATATCAAGACTTTCATAATAACACATTTATAGCATTACATATTCATCATAAGTAAACAAGCTAACTTTCTCAAATATTCAAGTCTTAAAATAAAATTATCAAAATCAGTCATCACAATCATTTGATGACAACCAAGAAAAAAACTGCAAGCGAGCGACTTTGAATCTTCATTGTAATTCGTAAAAAACTGGTATATAATTATTTATATTACACTTTACGTTTTTATTTCCCCTATTTGTCTTTGTTAGCGCAGCCGGTCACTATTTTCGTATATGGACCGGTAGTATATGGACCGGCCAGGTACCTGCATTATTTTAGATAAAAAGTATAATATAGCAAATAGTTCATGTCACTTCGGGTCATATGGCAGTATATGGACCGGTCCGTCACAAAAAAAATATTATATGGACCTCAAAAGCTTCGGTCCATATAATATTTTTTTGGTGACGGACCGGTCCATATACTGCCATATGACCCTCAGTGCCATGAACTATTTGCTATATATTTGTTTTCATACAATTAATTGTAAGAACAGATACATAACATCCGAGGTAATGTAGTTTTGACCGATGGTTTGATGTCATGTACATGTACATTAATTTACGATTCGAATGACAACATTTATATATAAATTGTCAACGAATGTTAAGAAATGTATTGACCTTATATTAACATAAAACGAGCAATAAAATGACGAGTAAATGTCAACTGCGTCGATGGTGTAATGGTTAGCATGCTCGTCTTGAAGGCCGTAGATCATGGGGTCTAACCTCGGCAGAGTCAAACTAAAGACTGTAAAATCGATATTTGCTGCATCTGCACTACGCATGCAGTATCAAGTAGCAAGAGCAACGATTGGTTGCAGACAAATGTTACATTTGGATGAAGTGATGACGAAGTACGCTTTGTACTTGACCAACAAGCTTAATTGGATTTTTATAGTGTAAGCTCAATGAAACAACAGTCCACTGATAGAAATGTGGCTCCACTCGGACACATTATCCAGATTCCGAGCCAATAAGTCACATCAGGATTCCTTTCCATAATGCTACTTGCTTAGCGGAGAGGCAACACATACTAATGTTATGATTTTTGCTTTTATCTGACAGGGGTTCGAACCCACAATATACAACACTGGAGGTGAGCACTATAACCATTACACCACTGATGTGATCTTGAATTAATATTGTAATATTTGTGTCAGTCGTCGAAACAAATGCAATGGTGGAAATTCTATCTCATCACAATACAACATCTATTTATAAAGGACCGATCATTTAACCATTGGGGGTCATTTACCTTTTTGTTGTCTATGTATTTATTCTCGGGTCAGAAAATAATTTTCACACGAAGCAAAAATCAGATTATTTCTTTTTTGTAGATGAAAAATCGAATTTTACTTCAAATTATATCAAGATTTGTTGGATGAAAGCTGTAGGTTATAGTTATTTATTTGATGCATCTTTCAGGTCAATCTATTTATTTTCTATAAAATTTGACGACTTCAAAATTTCTGAAAAAAAGAAGCATAGCACACCCCACCTCTTAAAAGTAAAATGGACGTTCTTTAAAGTCTCTTTAATTTTACATGTAATTGTGTTTACGACGGTCCATACAATAGCAGATGGTGTAAGTACATTGACTGGTTTATATCAATATTATACAATAATGTTATTGACATCAACAAAGGTTCAAGGTAGAGTTTAGGTCATGAATTAACAGTAACATGTCATGCGTAACGAGTTTCTTTATTGTATGACTCGGTCAAGTGGTCAACTGGTTGTTGACGCGACATTTCATTTAAATAGACGACAACATAACACGACATCATTATATTAGATTGAGATCGCCACGAACATGGAGGAACAAAACAATGCAACTCAAAGCTATGCTTTTACACCAGATGCCCATGAAGTTGGGTATCAATCTATTCCGGATCGTCTGCGAGACATTGCAAAACAATATCCTGATCGTGAGGCGATTGTTTTTCTTACAACGACAGGGAAAAGAAATGTTATTAAATACCAAGAACTTTATGATCAAGCTAAGTGTTTTGCAAGAGGATTAATCGAAGTCGGCATCAAAAAGAATGACGTTATTGGTATCTCTAACAAGAATTGTGTTGAATGGGAGATCAGTACTTTGGGAGCACAAATGGCGGGAGCAATACCATTGCATTTTTTCTTCAAGCGACTAGATGGTTCCGATGTATTGGAAACACTGCATGGTATCCCACAATGCACAACTTTAATAATTGACCCAGGTAATGGAGATATTAATATTGACATATGTGAGAACCTTTTGTCTTCCTTTGATCCTGGTGTCAGTGGCAGTGTGTCAAGTGATACATTGGTTGACATGCGTAAAGTGTTGCTGTTGGTACCTTCTGAGAAGAAAGGAACGAAGTGTTCAACGATTTCTGATCTTATTAAGCTCGGAAAATCCTCTAATTGCGAGCTACCTCAAATTTCACCTGACGACAATGCAGCAATATTTCTCACTTCCGGAAGTACAGGAATTCCGAAAGCTGTTCCACAAACTCATATATCATTGATTCGAAGCGGAATGGACTTCGGAAAATATATGGATCTTGTTCCCGGAGACCGACATTACAATGATCGTCCATTCAGCTGGCTCGGTGGTTACCCTTGTGCCTTTCTTGTTCACATGACTACCAGAATAACTGCAAGTGACATTATGGCGCTGAAAACCATTGATGATATAAACGTGTTTACCGTTAAATCACTCGAGACAGAAAATTGTACGGCAGCCTTAATTATTACACCGTGTCTACATGACATGCTCCACACCAAAATACCACCATGTAAACAATGGCCGTTAAAAGTGATAGCGACTGGTGGTTTGCCTGTAGAATCGTCATGCACCAAGGCTGCAGGTACCATTGCAAAGAGTGTGGTTGTCATGTATGGAGCTACAGAGGTGGGTTTTATATCTTCTATATCCGTTACTAGGCCGGAAGATTTTGAAGAATACTCCGTTGGGTATCCTGCACCAGGAGTAGAGTTGAAAATTGTTGATGACGACGGAAATATTGTTCCGAAAGAAACGGCCGGTGAAATTTACTTTCGTAGTAGGGATCGTTTTCAGGGTTATATGAACAATAAAGAAAAATCAGCTCAATGTTGTGACAAAACAGGGTGGTATAAAACTGACGACATTGGGATTATGAGGGAAAATGGTAATTTCATTGTGACGGGACGAAAATCGGACATGATGATCATTGGCGGACTTCTTGTTTCACCTCTGTATGTTGAAAGCGTAGTGAAAAAACATCCCGAAGTAGTTGATGCTTACATATACCCCGTACATGATGATAAAATGTTCCAGCGCGCTTACGCAGCTGTTGTCCTGCAACCGAAGAGCCGTCTTACCGAACAAGACTTGAAAACTTATATATTACAACAACTGAAGGGCAAAGATTCATTTTTAGAGACAAGATTTATACCTGAACATTTTATATTCTTTAAGGATTTACCACACACACACAACGGAAAGCTCGATAGAAAGGCCACTGCATTGAAGATAAGAGCTGTTGTGTCGATGTCTGCAGGTTAAATTTTATACAATTCTTAATCTTCGGAAAACCTCTATGTTGTATGTTAACACTCAATATTTCGTGTAATCGTTTTAGTACAATTTATATTATAGCCGTATACATATATAATTACTATATTGTATTTTAATCGTTTGTATCCCAGTATGTTAATAGATGTTTACTTTTTCAAATGCTTAAATTATACAATGTTGTCGTACTATAATTCAGCCCCTTCCCCCATCGCCTTCATCACTATCACACCCTTCTTCCTCAGATTATGAAGATGGATTTTGTAATATTGAAATGCAAGCGAAAGAAATAGAAACCATATAATTCCAAGTATTCTCCCAAGCTCAATTTGAATACACATTTCTTTTTAAGTAACTGATAACATTAGTCTTTATTTCGAAACTGGATGGGAACCACTTCACTCTCGTCGAAGAAGAAGAAAATTAAATATGTTTTACAAAATTCGAAATAACAATGCACCTTCGTATTTATGCGACTGTTTATTACCCTTTGAGCGAAACGAAAATGCTTACAATTTGCGTAATCAAACAGATTATAGTAACCCATTTACTAGGTTACAATTGTATCGCAACTCATTTTTTCCTTCTTCGATCAAACTGGAACAATTTGACACCAGAGATAAGAAGTGCCCCGACAGTTAGTAGTTTTAAAAAGTCACTAATAAATGATGTTAATTTATTGAAACCATCTAGATACTATTCATATGGTTGTAGAGTGTTAAATGTCTTACACACTAGACTAAGACATAGATCTAGTAACTTGAATGCCGACCTTTTTAGGGTAAATTTAATTAATGACCCAGGTTGTGTCTGTGGATGGGTAATAGAGGATGCGATTCACTTTTTTCTAGAGTGTTGTTTATATGTTGAAGCTCGTGAACAGTTGACAAATAATCTGCAATTTCTTGACAGTTTACTTATTGAAACTTTACTATTTGGCGATGATAGCTTATCTGAGGAACAAAATGCACAAATATTCAAATCAGTGCAGTTGTACATCAAACAAACGAAACGTTTTACCCCAAAGTGATCACACTTCATATATTGAATTTAACTATTTTCTTTTGTGAACATTTTCTCCATTGTTGATAAGACAATTCTGTACTGTTATAACTCAATATATTATATAATTTCAAAAATCTTTTTATTCTTTTTTTCTCAATGTTGTTATAAAATGTAATTGTTATATTTATACATTATTACTTGCTGGTGCATGGAATATATAATTGTATGTAAATATGTGGAGAGGACCTTTGTAAGTTGGAATAACTTGTGTCCGATCCAAATGTTATATAGTTAACAATAAAATACGTTTAATCTAACATTAGTCTATGTTTGTTCAGTTTCTACTCAGTATTTTATTTATATTGTTATTTTCCATCGTTCACACTCCATTAAACACACAAAGTATACTGATACCTACGACACTAAAACCTGACCGTAGGTCTATAGGAAAATCATTGAACCACACAACACGGAGAAAATAATGACTAATGTGATATTATATGACATATATGAATCTAAAGGCAATTTAGATTTGTTTAACCTTTTATATATGTATTTAGAACAGTTGACCAAGCAAGTAGCTTCTAAATAGCGTAGAACGTAACAAACGATGATCTGGATTAGTGAATACACTATCTCTTACTATTGTACTAAATATATAAACATGTTCGAAACCTCGGGGCAAAGAGGGTGGATGGTGGATGGGGGGGGGGGGGGGGGGTATATAGAGTGATTACTTGGGTGAACAATATGCGATATCAGTCTAGACAGAATGAATGGACAGCTGGACTTAATTGGCGAGGTACAAGTTTCAGTGTATCAGTTTAGACAGAATGGGTGGATAGTTGGACTTAATTGGCGAGGTACAAGTTACAGTGTATCAGTCTAGACAGAATGGGTGGACAGCTGGACTTAATTGGCGAGGTACAAGTTACAGTGTATCAGTCTAGACAGAATGGGTGGACAGCTGGACTTAATTGGCGAGGTACAAGTTACAGTGTATCAGTCTAGACAGAATGGGTGGACAGCTGGACTTAATTTGCGAGGTACAAGTTACAGTGTTAACATTTTTATCTTAACATTCTTATATTAATATACATTGCATATCATAATCAAATCAGAAATACAGTCAAACCTGCCTAAACCGAACCCCTTTGGAACTGGATAATTTAATTTTTCAGTTTAAACAGGTGTTTGGTTTACACAGGTTCAAATTACATAGACTTTTAGTATTTGGGACTATAAAGTCTGTCTGGCTTAGGGGGGTTTTCGGTTTACTCAGGGTTCGGCTTAGGCAGGTTTTCAGTTTACTCATGGTTCGGTTTTGACAGGTTTCACTGTATGTACATATAAAAGAAAAGAAATATTGATATTCTGTTTGGTTTATATTAATATTGATATTCTGTTTGGTTTATATTAATATTGATATTCTGTTTGGTTTATATTAATATTGATATTCTGTTTGGTTTATGTTAATTTTGATATTCTGTTTGGTTTATGTTAATTTTGATATTCTGTTTGGTTTACGTTAATATTAATATTCTGTTTGGTTTATGTTAATTTTGATATTCTGTTTGGTTTATGTTAATTTTGATATTCTGTTTGGTTTATGTTAATTTTGATATTCTGTTTGGTTTATGTTAATTTTGATATTCTGTTTGGCTTATGTTAATTTTGATATTCTGTTTGGTTTATATTAATATTGATATTCTGTTTGGTTTATGTTAATATTGATATTCTGTTTGGTTTATGTTACTTTTTATATTCTGTTTGGTTTATGTTAATTTTGATATTCTGTTTGGTTTATGTTAATTTTGATATTCTGTTTGGTTTATGTTAATTTTGATATTCTGTTTTGTTAATGTTAATTTTGATATTCTGTTTGGTTTATATTAATTTTGATATTCTGTTTGGTTTATATTAATATTGATATTCTGTTTGGTTTATATAACGAAATATTTAGTTTGTTGTAAAAAACAAATGCAAGATTTGATGACAAGAAAATTACAATTAAAAATGTAAACAAATTAAAACGTTTTATTGTATTAATAAGAAGCATCTTTAATCTTTCACAGAAAGATCCGAAAGACAAAACTGATTACAACTACCTATGCCATCGGTGCCTATCACCACTGATGTTGTGAGTTCGAATCTCGATCAGGGCGAGGTGTACATTATTATGTGATAAAGTTTGTCAGTGACTTGCGACAGGTCGGTGGTTTTTTCCGGGTCCTCTGGTTTCCTCCACCAATAAAACCGAACGCCACGATATAACTGAAATATTGTTGAAAGTTAGAGATCCAATTATCACGGGGAATCCTTTTATGTTTTGTGGGTTCTATAAAGACCAGACGTCCGTTTACTTCAAACTACATTTTAATACTAACTAAATATCATTACAACATATGATAATGAACTGTGGAACTGTCATTATTAAAGATAGGAAGTGTTGAAGATAAGTTACAGCTACAGCATTAAAAGTTACTATATTATAACAAACATAACAAATCCCATTTACAAGTTTAACCTTGCAACATGTGTGTGCCTGTCCCAATCCATAGCCTGAATGGTCTTTTTGTGGTAAGTGGTTTAAAGTCAGAGGTGAATGTTCGTTTGGTTAATATTTGTTTAATTGTTGACCATCACTGTTTAAACCTTCCTTTCATAAATAAAAGTCGTCGTTACTCATAGCAACTCTGATTAGCTGTCTCACATAATCCAGGTTGAAATTCACAAATCAAACTTTAGTCAAAGCGAATTCCATAATTTACTGTTATTCAGAGATTAAAATCTGAATTATCTAGAAAATCATCAGTTGTATATATGCTACACCAGAAATCGGTTAGAATATGCTGACATAATATAACATGGGATAATTGTCCACATTACAGAAGATAGAATAGAACATATCAATCATTAAGATGTAACTATAGTTACTAGAGCGAAAATAAGTAACCAGCACTTTTCGGGAATGTGGCAGTGAAAATCACAGAACCGACGAATAATTCACAAACCTATACTGCTTCATACGATGATAAATCATACGACTCATGACTACTTTTCTAATTTGATCCAAACAGGTTGAACGAATTGCATCAATACAGAATCCGAAATACTAATTTGTCAAAATTTTACCTACATTTCAATATTTTTCTTACTAGTACTATAGAGCTGAGGAATTATCTCCTATTAATATAATGTAGATATAGCTACTCTGTTGGAAATCTTTAAACTATTTGTTTTAGTATCAAATTATTTTCTTTTATTTTGGCAGCAAAATTGGACCTATCTTACACACAATATTACGCAACCAGAACAGTTCAAAAAATGAAAATTCAAAAAGTATTCAAAAGCCGACCCATTTTGTAGTTGTAAATAGATTAAGCTACTGATTTTTTTTTAATAAACTGTCCACTTTTTGAGAAATCATATATATTCATAAATTTACCAGTCATTAAAATGTCAATAATCTCTTGTTTTGAATTGCTAATGTAGATGACTTAGTAGATAATTCTCAAGTTGAATCACCAATTACAGTCGTTAGAATTACAGTCTAGCTTCACACAGGTGTAACCTTTTGATTGTGCAATATTTCATATCTAAGAAGGATTTACACAGTACCTGGTTACATTATACAATTGATGACTTTACATGAGGTGAATACAAGGATTGATTAACCCATGGAACATGATATTCACCGAGGCATCCGGGGTGAATATCATGTTCAATGGGTTGATCAATCCTTGTATTCACCGAAATTGAAAGTCATTAGCTGTTTTATTATATGACTAAATCAAATTTGAATTAACACCAAAAAGCGCCGACTTTGTTCCCCAGAAACCCCTATCTGTCCAACGTCTGCCATTATTAATTTAATTGTGTACCGAAAATAATTAGTAAGAACGCATCTGATTAGTCGATGACAAAACATAACCCGATGATGATTGGCTACTACTTTTAAGATAATTGGGACACACCATTTCTATTTTAAGGTGTCTGGAGAAGCTTTGGAATATTATGTTCACCTCTCGTGACTTTCTGCGCGGTGATTATTATACAATTATTGACTTTGGAATAGGTTGATAACTGGATTTATCAACAAGAAAAAATGTAATATTCACCAAACCGCAGGCGAGGTGAATATACATTTTTAATGGTTGATAAACCAAATAACAACATATTCCAAAGTCAGTGATTGTTTTATTTCATGAAAATGTTTTATTGTTATCTACTTACAAATTCATTGTCATGTGTACCAATAAAATATCGCCATTTTGGAGCGTTTAAATATGATTAAGCCGAAAAACAAATGTTAAACGCAATCTCATTGGTTATTGAACAACGGAAGAACGAATTTGATAGGATAACAAAAGTCTGGGTTTCCCCATCTATTTTTATGCCATGCGAGGGTGATATCACTTTCCGGACACCTGCCAGGATCTATTTTTAGCCGCGAGTGTGATATCGCAAATACTCAAAACCTCTTAATCAGTTGTAAGCCAATCACATGCAAGCTAAATTAGTCATGTAATAAAACGTTTTATCAAAGAACGTTACTAGGGACGTCAGCCAACCAGAAAAGACATTATCTGAAGTCATATAATAAATATAGATTATTTCATGGCATTTTTCATATCATACCCTTTATCAGCCCGAGAGCCGATAGGCTCAAGGGATGATATATGAACGAGGGCTGATAAAGGGTATGATAGGAAAAATGACATGTTATGATATGTTTATCGTATACATCAACAGAGGAAATAACTGATTTGTACCAAAATGTTTAATCATTTTGGCTAGAATTAAATACATGTATATATAGTTATAGAACAAGAATATTAGTGTTTTAATATACAAATCCAATGAATGCACGTTTTAAGCACTTTCAATATCATAAGAGAGAAATTGGTACACGTAGTTAATAATTTTCTGTGCAAATATTTTATAAAACAGTTGAATCCGCCGTATCTGTAAACACAGTTTTCCGGAAATTCACGAAGTGAACTTACGGATATTGACGGAAAGGCATGTAATAACATTCCGGAAGCAGGAAATCATTTGAAACTGGTATAGTTCCTGTCGCTAGGTATAGTCAGCCGTTGTCAAGTGTACTGTTCAAAAATAGTATACACTGATCATCCAATCAAAATACAGCATTTTCGTATGTTAGGTACTAAGGTATTTTATCCAGCACTGGTTCTATTTGAACATTCAAATTGCATTGACTGGATAAATGTTTGTTATACGGTCACTGACCAAAATATAGCTTTTCTGGTACCTGATTCCTTTTGAGCAACAGAAAGAAATGGTAACAGTATAAGCGCTGACGTTACAGATGACGTCTTTGAAAACGTTTAGAACGACGCTTGTTTCAGCTATTTTTAGACAATTTGGCAGTTGTTTTGAACCTTTTGATATTGCAGGATAAACACAATATACGTACATTGTCGTTAAATATAAAATTAATTTGCACTCGCCGCGAAACAGGCTAGAAAAACTCGCCAAAGGCTCGCTTTTCTACTTGTTTCTAAAGCTCGTGCAAATGAATTATATATTTTCCGACAATGTACGGATATTGTCTATATACATATATATATATATTAAATACATCGTCACTGCTCTCCTTTAATACTATTTTTCTTAAGTCACGCTATAACTGAAATATCGTGGCAATCAGTTTTATTGGTGGAGGAAGCCACAAATAAAACGGAGAAAACCACCGACCTATCCAAAGTCACTGAATCACATAATGTTGTATGGAGTATACTTCGCCTAAACGGGATTCGAACTCATAACGTTAGTGGTGATAGGTACTGAGTGTACAGGTAGCTTTAAATCCAACTACCATACGATCACGACCAAGACAGCCCTTGTATATCATTAAGAAGGAACAGTACAAAAATTCAAGATAATGATAGCTTACCATTAAGAGGAGACTTAACAAAAATCAGAACCCTGATGGACCAGCAATACCAGTGAAACATATAACTTAACATAAATAATGTAACACGAAATCCCATCAATACAAAATTGGGAGTGAGAACAGTCAGCATCTCCCATTCCACGCAGGACAATAGTGTAATGTATGCTTGAAAAATACAATAACACAACACTAATGGAAATAATGAGTCAAACATTGATTCAGACAAAACAACACCTAACTTAATATATTATGTACAAGAACAATACGAAATCCACATACACATAAATGGGAGTGCTATCAGCTGCTTTACAAGGTCATTGTTCTCTGATGTAAAATGTCTATACAATAACTAAAATTGCTAGACAAATCTGTTAGCGCTAATAATGTTTTTGAACAACCAAGAACAGTTTGGAGTTTTTGCCATTTAATTTACATGCTCCATATGCGGGGCAGCCTTGGATATTACTACAAAATATGGGAACATTTCAATTGGAAAACTAAAATATTCATCACGTTTGACACAATGTTAGAAATCAATTGTCTCTTTGTGTCATTCAAGTAATAGATCTAAATATGAAGTACACCTGCTAATATCCTGAAGTTCATTTAGTTGTTTATATGTGTCGAACAGATCGATCATTTTTGTTCGAAATAGCCGTGTATTCGAGTTGTCCGGAATAAATGTGCATGGAAGCTACCACTTACTGTCCGATTTTTTTTATGGCGAGTTCGCAACTTATCTGAGTTCGAGGCAACG
Source organism: Bathymodiolus brooksi (assembly GCA_963680875.1). Classification (NCBI taxonomy): domain Eukaryota; kingdom Metazoa; phylum Mollusca; class Bivalvia; order Mytilida; family Modiolidae; genus Bathymodiolus; species Bathymodiolus brooksi. Next base: position 133,879,840 of record OY804578.1, read on the forward strand.
AGGCGTGACTGTATATCGAAATATGAATAAAATGATGGAGATAACATTATCCTATGGTCATATTTAGGAACCTATAAATTCTGCTTCATTCATGCTTCATACAAATATAAAAAAGTCAACTAGTAATAATGCACAATTGATACCCATTGGAATGACGATGGTCTGTTGGACAAACTCATGCCCTTGAACGTAATGCTAACTAAATGTTGTAAATCAGTTCTAGAACGTTGTACATTTTAACAATGTTATCCATAGGCGTATTTTTATCTGTGGAGTGAGTGCATAAGTGATTGTTGTTTAACACCAACTCAGCATTTCTTTTAGCTATATCATGGCGAGAACAAGTTAATTTTCAATGAGATGATGATGAGGTCCACTGTGCACTACACCAACACTTATTTAGATTTTTATAGTGCTACCTCACTGAAACAACAGTCCACGGATAGACATGTCGCCCTACTCGTATACATTATTCTGATTCCGAGCCAACCAGTCTTTGCTCTTTCCTCTTAATGCTGTGTGCTTATCGGAGACGCAACAAATACCAATTTTACAGTCTTTGGTTTGACCCGATCGAGGCTCGAATCCACTGTCTACCGCACTCAAGGCGAGCACGCTAACCGCGGTTTTAATTTGTGGATTGGTTTAATTTGTTTCTCATATAATGTGTGTCTTTAAATAAAACCAAATCCCCATATCTGTATGGACCAGGATGGTAGTGTACAATGTCATTTATATACAGATGTGTTCATTGACACGTGGAACAGGATAGTAGTGTACAATGACATTTACATACAGATGTGTTCATTGACATGTTCAGACTAATTTAAATTCACGCATGTCCTGTAATACATTGTCTGGTGACGTAGTGTTGATATATAGGTTATCTACCGATAGCTTGTTGTAAACAAGGGAAGGTAGATCTGAAAACTTAATGGCGAAGTGAACAACCGCACAACAGCACATTGCACGGTTTGAAAACATGAATAAAAAAATCCTAAAAAATACAGAAAGTCTCAGTTGTATCGGAGAACAACATTATATTCTCTAACAAAAACATAATCTTAGATTGTAGTATGATGGAGTGTTTATTGTTTTCAAGAAATTTTGAAGATTTAAAAAATCTTTTTGTTTCTAATACTATACAAAAAAAGTTTGAAGGTACCAAAGAGGAAGCAGAAGCCATAGATCGACAGTCAAGACAATACAATGGCCAAAAAAAAAAGAAGACATATAATGATCTACAAAATATTGCAGAGAAAACTAAAGATCGAGCAACACGAATGGAATCCAACACAGGTATTCCGTAACGGTAAACCAGGTCATCTTGGCGTCCACAAAACTTTCGAAGTTATGACTTCAACTTAACTACTAGGAACCCATAGTTTAATAGCTTCCTTGTAAGCATCAACCCTCTATCAAGGACATCATGATAAGAACCACAAGCTCTGGAATATCGGATAAATTGAGAGATATATGCCTCATATGAAGATGCTGCTGGAATGTTGCTACATATAAATGGAAAGTTCACCATGGGAAAATTGAAATAATCTTTGTCGTAAAATTGCGTTCTTAACCGACCCTCACTGTCAATTTCGAGGTGTAGGTTAAGGCATGAAGCAGACCTAGCTGTATCTAATGTATCTTCCTCTGGCATTCCAAAAACATGTGGAATTTTGGAATCATGGAACCAGGCTATGTTGTTTTGTGTTTTTGCTAACATGTACACTCTCGGTGTACTTTACAACTGCTAAATCCATGAATCAACACCACATTAACATTACCATGGGAAAGGACAAATAATGGGAAAATAATTTTCTTATAATTTGTACATATTTGAACCTTGTAAAAAACAGAGGTTAACTTTATCACAAATAGAAAATTCACAAGTTGTTACAACATTAAGCTTCAGTACAGAATATCATGAAAGTGTATAACTTTCAATTGATATTTGCAAGAAAGAGACATTTTTGTTCATATTAAAGGGAAAAAACATACAAAAACGTATAATTTTAGAATCAAGTTTGAAAGGTGCATCATATCAATAATTTGAGAACCAAGTAAACAAAAAAGTAGAACAATTCAAACAACAACAGGATAATCCTCCTTTGAAATATGAATTTTGTATTTGATCCGTTGCAGTTGAACGAATTCACATATTTTTGACATAAAAAGCCGGCTTTCATCCCTATATAAATACCAAGACTTTCATAATAACACATTCATAGCATTACATATTCATCATAAGTAAACAAGCTAACTTTCTCAAATATTCAAGTCTTAAAATAAAATTAACCAAAGATTCATTGTCTGGAAATTAAACAATACTAATGTTAATTGGAAAAATACGGCCACAGTATTAAATTGCGTGAGCGCGAGATGGCAAGATGAAGAAGACAGACCGCCGATTTCGATATTTTGGGCTAACCCGTGCTTCGCAGGTGACAGCGAAAGCTACAATCCTCTATGAAACTTAGAGAGACCTACAGGACACGTTCCCCATACGATCGCAAATATTTACTATCCCGAACTCTCTGGTTATTTCAAAGAGTCCAAACCAAGTTCCGAATCGGTACCGATTCAGGAACCGACCCCTCTGGTATGCAAAGGAGGCCCCCGTTTACGAACATGAAAATACAAATCCCTGTGGTACCACAGGAGAAAATAATCAAAATATGAGCTCACGTAAAATGTGGGGACCGACGTGTCCCGTCTTCATCTTGCCATATCCCGCCAACGATGTGTCCAAAACTGTGACAATTTTATTAAGTCATATAATACAGTACAAATGTATATGCAATAATTATAAACTATAAGATATTAAATGAAAATATTTGTCAAATGCAATTTAAAATTGGAACTATATTTCCTTATAAAAGTCTTTATATAAGCTTTTTACAAAGTTCCTTAAATATATCCAGCTTCTGATGTTCGATTGAGTCAAAAAGAAAATCAACGTATTTCAATATACAATTATATATAACGATAAGAATAGAAAATCTAAAATTTTGAAAACACTTAATACTCTCCACAGTGTCAGTTATCTCTCCGGCTGATGTTCGATTGAGTCAAAAAGAAAATCAACGTATTTCAATATACGTATACAGTTACAGTGCTCCCTCGGTCTATCGCCCCCCGTTTTATCGCCAACCTCGCCTATCGCCAAAATTCTCGTCTGTCCCGATTTCCCCCGTTAAAAATACCCCGCTATACTGCCAAACTCAGCTACCGCCATCCGCTACAGGTTTTCAGACACAAAAGTCGTAAAACCAATTTAAATTCCCTCGTTAGTACCGCCCACAACTACCTTTTGACAGCTGTGTATTGATCGGTAATTATGGAATATCAAAACTGGTCATCGGACACGGTCATTGATCTCATAGTTGCGGGTCGGAACAGGTGATCAGTTGTTTTGATTAGAATAATTATCTGTATTTACTTTTCTAGTGATTACATTTGTACTTTTAATCCTGAGTAAAATTTGTAATTTAATTAGTTGTCATAAAAATGTCGTGCTTGAAGAGAAAGCGTAATTAATTAGACGACAAACAAAAACGTGCAATTATAAGTTATGCAAAGGAAAATCCAAAATTAACATAACAACAAATTGCCGATAATTTGACAATTAAATGGGATCTTCCAATAACCCCTCAAATGAAGATGAACTGTTGCTGTCACGTGTTTATAATAACCTTGATGTCCCGAGCTACAAATGACGGTTCAAGAATTTTTCAAAATTGACAAAGATCTGCAAACTGTACAGGACATTTCCGATGTGAATATAATTGTTCTACTTTATTTATTTATTAAACATGTTTTATTTATACTTATGTATTTGTACAAGTGCAAAATGCATGTCCGTCGAGTTGAAAGTTTATCTTTTCATATGATCACATAACTTCCGGTTTTCATAATTTCAATGTCCCTCAGTTTATCGCCAAACTCGTTATACCGCCAAACTACCGACTGCACAGAAGGTGGCGGTTTAACGAGGGAGCACTGTATATATAACGATAAGAATAGAAAATCTAAAATTTGAAAAACACTTAATACTCTCCACAGTGTCAGTTATCTCTCCGGCGTGGAACGTCCTTGTGAATAAAGTTCTCCATTGGTTTTCCCTAAATGTCCATTGAGTTGGGCTCTAGTCCATGTCAGCGACAAATCTGAAATATTAACAAAACAGCAGCAGAATCTGGTCCATTATTGCAGCAAAGGGGATAAGGAGTTGGAGGGGCGGTGGGTGGGATTTTTTGTTGACAATGTGCCTGTTGTCGAAAATTGGATGCTGGGAATGTGTGACGTCGCAGATTGTATAAATGACGTTCGCGATCAGGAGACAATCCGGTTTTCGGATTTCCAAAATTCTAAAACTTAAGTTAAGACTAAGTTCACTTTTATTAAATCCGTTTATCCTTTAACGATAAACTTAATTAATCAAAGATTCATTGTCTGGAAATTAAACAATACTAATGTTGATTGGAAAAATACGGCCACAGTATTAAATTGCGTGAGCGCGAGATGGCAAGATGAAGAAGACCGACCGCCGATTTCGATATTTTGGGCTAGCCTGTGCTTCGCAGGTGACAGCGAAAGCTACAATCCTCTATGGAACTTAGAGAGATCTACAGGACACGTTCCCCATACGATCGCAAATATTTACTATCCCGAACTCTCTGGTTATTTCAAAGAGTCCAAACCAAGTTCCGAATCGGTACCGATTCAGGAACCGACCCCTCTGGTGTGCAAAGAAGGCCCCCGTTTACGAACATGAAAATACAAATCCCTGTGGTACCACAGGAGAAAATAATCAAAATATGAGCTCACGTAAAATGTGGGGACCGACGTGTCCCGTCTTCATCTTGCCATATCCCGCCAAATGAGTGGGGTAAGCCCTACTCACCGCCACGCAACCACCCTGTTTTAGTTTAACGTTAGTGAAGAGTCAACATCCTCCTCCTTGTGTTCGATTCGATTTAAGCTTGAATTGGAGGGAAAACAAGAGAACCTCCAGAGGAAATAAAATGTTCGAGGGCACCCTGAATATTGTTTAGATAGATTTCTGTTCCTGAATTGGACAGATGTGTGCCGTCGTTACAATAAAGATTTATTTCTCTGGCACGAAGGTTACAGTGCCTTATGGCGCACCCTCCTATACTTATTACTTGGTTTCTTACCAAGAGGTTCACTCGTTTACGAGTTTTTTTCAATAGATTTGCCATTGTTGGCATTGTGCCAGTATCGTCTTTGCAATATATCGGACCATACAATAAGCGTATTTGGCATTAAGGCGTGTATACGAAGAATGTCGCATATTATGTTTTCTGCTAGTTGCCAGCCTTTAACGGTGCCAAGATCGTTTGACCCAAGCTGTATAACAACAAATTTCGGAGGAGGATGTCTTCTCAAAAGAAACTCAATCTTTGGAATTAATTCCTTCCAAACCATACCCCTTTTCCCGAACCAAAACCCTTGAAAACCTACATTATGGAGACCAAGATGACGTCCCCCTTGTCTTGAAACCACTTCTTTACCAGCCCAATATACTATACTCGATCCCAATATCCAAATAGAGCGGGAACCTATAATATAAATGAAATCGTGCGAGATATTTAATAAATAATTCAGATATCTAATCGTATGTATTTCGTATAAGCATCAGACGTCCAACGCCCCCATTTTTTTATTACGTCGTCATGAATACCAAAACGTTTAGCCTCTGTTGCGGCCCCTATTCTGAAAGAATGTGGTCGAAAATGTCCTTTGACTTCACAAAATGACAAGGCCCTTTGTAAGACGATTGAAAATTGATATCGCGTTAGATCTGATCCGTCAAAGTGCAAATAAAGATTAGAGTCGAGTGCATGTTGTCGGACTTCCAAATAACCCTTAAGAAGGTGTACCGGACATATGGAGTTATCGGTTTGACTACAAATAATCAATGTGGTACTATGTGAGTGTTGATCTGTTTTGGAACTACGTATCATTAAATGTAAGTCAACGGAGTCTTGTTTGCGACAAGTTTTATGTCGGATATGTGAATGACGTGCTTCCCGGCTCGACCTTTACTTTGACTAGTTATTTCACCAACGCGGAGAAGTCCGAAAAAACACAAACTGAACGCGCTTGCGAACATAGTGGATTCATATACTGACGTACAAACAAAGGGAAACGATTGAATTAATCGTTTTAATAAATTCATTGAGACTGGTAGACGCAAGTCAGCTTTCGGGGAGTTTTTCCGTTTTGAACCCTCGAGTATTTTGGTAACCAAAAACGATTTCGTATTGTCCGTGTGACCATTTAATTTATGCATTGTACTTATACCGGAAATGTAAGTAGTAATAGTACTGGTTGACAAGCCTGTGTGAGACATGTATGCAATGTAGAATAACAAATCATATAGAGGGGCGGGCCAAGTATCTTGTAAATTATCAATTTCAGTTGTTAAAGTTTCCAGAGATGGTCTGGTATTTCGGTGCCTCGTTGGTCTGCCTCTGGACAAAGGTTCCGGAAACGCTGCCAATCACAACGAGATAAAGAATCAGCAATTTTATTTGAAATTCCAGAAATATGTAAAGCTTTGATCATAATATTGTAGTTGACAATGTGCCTGTTGTCGAAAATTGGATGCTGGGAATGTGTGACGTCGCAGATTGTATAAATGACGTTCGCGATCCGGAGACAATCCGGTTTTCGGATTTCCAAAATTCTAAAACTTAAGTTAAGACTAAGTTCACTTTGATTAAATCCGTTTATCCTTTAACGATAAACTTAATTATCAAAATCAGTCATCACAATCATTTGATGACAACCAAGAAAAAAACTGTAAGCGAGCGACTTTGAATCTTCATTGTAATTCGTAAAAAACTGGTATATAATTATTTATATTACACTTTACGTTTTTATTTTCCCTATTTGTCTTTGTTAGCGCAGCCGGTCACTATTTTCGTATATGGACCAGCCAGGTACCTGCATTATTTTAGATAAAAAGTATAATATATCAAATAGTTCATGTCACTTCGGGTCATATGGCAGTATATGGACCGGTCCGTCACAAAAAAAATAGTATATGGACCTCAGAAGCTTCGGTCCATATAATATTTTTTTGGTGACGGACCGGTCCATATACTGCCATATGACCCTCAGTGCCATGAACTATTTGCTATATATTTTTTTTCATACAATTAATTGTAAGAACAGATACATAACATCCGAGGTAATGTAGTTTTGACCGATGGTTTGATGTCATGTACATTAATTTACGATTAGAATGACAACATTTATATATAAACTGTCAACGAATGTTAAGAAATGTATTGATCTTATATTAACATAAAACTAGCAATAAAATGACGAGTAAATGTCAACTGCGTCGATGGTGTAATGGTTAGCATGCTCGTCTTGAAGGCCGTAGATCATGGGGTCTAACCTCGGCAGAGTCAAACTAAAGACTGTAAAATCGATATTTGCTGCATCTGCACTACGCATGCAGTATCAAGTAGAAAGAGCAAAGATTGGTTGCAGACAAATGTTACATTTGGATGAAATGATGACGAAGTACGCTTTGTACTTGACCAACAAGCTTAATTGGATTTTTATAGTGTAAGCTCAATGAAACAACAGTCCACTGATAGAAATGTGGCTCCACTCGGACACATTATCCAGATTCCGAGCCAATAAGTCATCAGGATTCCTTTCCTTAATGCTACTTGCTTAGCGGAGAGGCAACACATACTAATGTTATGATTTTTGCTTTTATCTGACAGGGGTTCGAACCCACAATATACGACACTGGAGGTGAGCACTATAACCATTACACCACTGATGTGGTCTTGAATTAATATTGTAATATTTGTGTCAGTCGTCGAAACAAATGCAATGGTGGAAATTCTATCTCATCACAATACAACATCTATTTATAAAGGACCGATCATTTAACCATTGGGGGTCATTTACCTTTTTGTTGTCTATGTATTTATTCTCGGGTCAGAAAATAATTTTCACACGAAGCAAAAATCAGATTATTTCTTTTTTGTAGATGAAAAATCGAATTTTACTTCAAATTATATCAAGATTTGTTGGATGAAAGCTGTAGGTTATAGGTATTTATTTGATGCATCTTTCAGGTCAATCTATTTATTTTCTATAAAATTTGACGACTTCAAAATTTCTGAAAAAAAGAAGCATAGCACACCCCACCTCTTAAAAGTAAAATGGACGTTCTTTAAAGTCTCTTTAATTTTACATGTAATTGTGTTTACGACGGTCCATACAATAGCAGATGGTGTAAGTACATTGACTGGTTTATATCAATAGTATACAATAATGTTATTGACATCAACAAAGGTTCAAGGTAGAGTTTAAGTCATGAATTAACAGGAACATGTCATGCGTAAAGAGTTTATTTATTGTATGACTCGGTCAAGTAGTCAACTGGTTGTTGACGCGACATTTCATTTAAATAGACGACAACATAACACCACATCATTATATTAGATTGAGATCGCCACGAACATGGAGGAACAAAACAATGCAACTCAAAGCTATGCTTTTACACCAGATGCCCATGAAGTTGGGTATCAATCTATTCCGGATCGTCTGCGAGACATTGCAAAACAATATCCTGATCGTGAAGCGATTGTTTTTCTTACAACGACAGGGAAAAGAAATGTTATTAAATACCAAGAACTTTATGATCAAGCTAAGTGTTTTGCAAGAGGATTAATCGAAGTCGGCATCAAAAAGAATGACGTTATTGGTATCTCTAACAAGAATTGTGTTGAATGGGAGATCAGTACTTTGGGAGCACAAATGGCGGGAGCAATACCATTGCATTTTTTCTTCAAGCGACTAGATGGTTCCGATGTATTGGAAACACTGCATGGTATCTCACAATGCACAACTTTAATAATTGACCCAGGTAATGGAGATATTAATATTGACATATGTGAGAACCTTTTGTCTTCCTTTGATCCCGGTGTCAGTGGCAGTGTGTCAAGTGATACATTGGTTGACATGCGTAAAGTGTTGCTGTTGGTACCTTCTGAGAAGAAAGGAACGAAGTGCTCAACGATTTCTGATCTTGTTAAGCTCGGAAAATCCTCTAATTGCGAGCTACCTCAAATTTCACCTGACGACAATGCAGCAATATTTCTCACCTCCGGAAGTACAGGAATTCCGAAAGCTGTTCCACAAACTCATATAGCATTGATTCGAAGCGGAATGGACATCGGAAAATATATGGATCTTGTTCCCGGAGACCGACATTACAATGATCGTCCATTCAGCTGGCTCGGTGGTTACCCTTGTGCCTTTCTTGTTCACATGACTACCAGAATAACTGCAAGTGACATTATGGCGCTGAAAACCATTGATGATATAAACGTGTTTACCGTTAAATCACTCGAGACGGAAAATTGTACGGCAGCCTTAATTATTACACCGTGTCTACATGACATGCTCCACACCAAAATACCACCATGTAAACAATGGCCGTTAAAAGTGATAGCGACTGGTGGTTTGCCTGTAGAATCGTCATGCACCAAGGCTGCAGGTACCATTGCAAAGAGTGTGGTTGTCATGTATGGAGCTACAGAGGTGGGTTTTATATCTTCTATATCCGTTACTAGGCCGGAAGATTTTGAAGAATACTCCGTTGGGTATCCTGCACCAGGAGTAGAGTTGAAAATTGTTGATGACGACGGAAATATTGTTCCGAAAGAAACGGCCGGTGAAATTTACTTTCGTAGTAGGGATCGTTTTCAGGGTTATATGAACAATAAAGAAAAATCAGCTCAATGTTGTGACAAAACAGGGTGGTATAAAACTGACGACATTGGGATTATGAGGGAAAATGGTAATTGCATTGTGACGGGACGAAAATCGGACATGATGATCATTGGCGGACTTCTTGTTTCACCTCTGTATGTTGAAAGCGTAGTGAAAAAACATCCCGAAGTAGTTGATGCCTACATATACCCCGTACATGATGATAAAATGTTCCAGCGCGCTTACGCAGCAGTTGTCCTGCAACCGAAGAGCCGTCTTACCGAACAAGACTTGAAAAATTATATATTACAACAACTGAAGGGCAAAGATTCATTTTTAGAGACAAGATTTATACCTGAACATTTTATATTCTTTAAGGATTTACCACACACACACAACGGAAAGCTCGATAGAAAGGCCACTGCATTGAAGATAAGAGCTGTTGTGTCGATGTCTGCAGGTTAAATTTTATACAATTCTTAATCTTCGGAAAACCTCTATGTTGTATGTTAACACTCAATATTTCGTGTAATCATTTTAGTACAATTTATATTATAGCCGTATACATATATAATTACTATATTGTATTTTAATCGTTTGTATCCCAGTATGTTAATAGATGTTTACTTTTTCAAATGCTTAAATTATACAATGTTGTCGTACTATAATTCAGCCCCTTCCCCCATTGCCTTCATCACTATCACACCCTTCTTCCTCAGATTATGAAGATGGACTTTGTAATATTGAAATGCAAGCGAAAGAAATAGAAACCATATAATTCCAAGTATTCTCCCAAGCTCAATTTGAATACACATTTCTTTTTAAGTAACTGATAACATTAGTCTATGTTTGTTCAGTTTCTACTCAGTATTTTATTTATATTGTTATTTTCCATCGTTCACACCCCATTAAACACACAAAGTATACTGATACCTACGACAGTAAAACCTGACCGTAGGTCTATAGGAAAATAATTGAACCACACAACACGGAGAAAATAATGACTAATGTGATATTATATAACATACATGAATCTAAAGGCAATTTAAATTTGCTTAACCTTTTATATATGTATTTAGGACAGTTGACCAAGCAAGTAGCTTCTAAATAGCGTAGAACGTAACAAACGATGATCTGGATTAGTGAATACACTATCGCTTTCTATTGTACTAAATATATAAACATGTTCAAAACCTCGGGGCAAGGAGGGTGGGGGGGAGGGGGGGGGGGAGGGGGGGGGGGGGTATATAGAGTGATTACTTGGGTGAACAATATGCGATATCAGTCTAGACAGAATGAATGGACAGCTGGACTTAATTGGCGAGGTACAAGTTACAGTGTATCAGTCTAGACAGAATGGCTGGACAGCTGGACTTAATTGGCGAGGTACAAGTTACAGTGTATCAGTCTAGACAGAATGGGTGGACAGCTGGACTTAATTGGCGATGTACAAGTTACAGTGTTAACATTGTTATCTTAACATTCTTATATTAATATACATTGCATATCATAATCAAATCAGAAATCCAGTCAAACCTGCCTAAACCGAACCCCTTTGGAACTGGATAATTTAATTTTTCAGTTTAGACAGGTGTTTGGTTTACACAGGTTCAAATTACATATACTTTTAGTATTTGGGACTATAAAGTCTGTCTGGCTTAGGGAGGTTTTCGGTTTACTCAGGGTTCGGTTTAGGCAGGTTTTCAGTTTCCTAAGGGTTCGGTTTAGACAGGTTTTCGGTTTAGACAGGTTTCACTGTATGTACATATAAAAGAAAAGAAATATTGATATTCTGTTTGGTTTATATTAATATTGATATTCTGTTTGGTTTATATTAATATTGATATTCTGTTTGGTTTGTATTAATATTGATATTCTGTTTGGTTTATGTTAATATTGATATTCTGTTTGGTTTATGTTAATTTTGATATTCTGTTTGGTTTATGTTAATTTTGATATTCTGTTTGGTTTATATTAATATTGATATTCTGTTTGGTTTATGTTAATTTTGATATTCTGTTTGGTTTATGTTAATTTTGATATTCTGTTTGGTTTATATTAATATTGATATTCTGTTTGGTTTATATTAATATTGATATTCTGTTTGGTTTATATTAATATTCTGTTTGGTTTATGTTAATATTGATATTCTGTTTGGTTTATATTAATATTGATATTCTGTTTGGTTTATGTTAATATTGATATTCTGTTTGGTTTATGTTAATATTGATATTCTGTTTGGTTTATATTAATATTGATATTCTGTTTGGTTTATGTTAATATTGATATTCTGTTTGGTTTATGTTAATTTTGATATTCTGTTTGGTTTATGTTAATATTGATATTCTGTTTGGCTTATGTTAATATTGATATTCTGTTTGGCTTATGTTAATTTTGATATTCTGTTTGGTTTATGTTAATTTTGATATTCTGTTTGGTTTATATTAACGAAATATTTAGTTTGTTGTAAAAAGCAAATGCAAGATTTGATGACAAGAAAATTACAATTAAAAATGTAAACAAATTAAAACGTTTTATTGTATTAACAAGAAACATCTTTAATCTTTCACAGAAAGATCCGAAAGACAAAACTGATTACAACTACCTATGCCATCGGTGCCTATCACCACTGATGTGAGTTAGAATCTCGATCAGGGCGAGATGTACAACATTATGTGATAAAGTTTGTCAGTGACTTGCGACAGGTCAGTTGTTTTTTCCGGGTCCTCTGGTTTCCTCCACCAATAAAACCGAACGCCACGATATAACTGAAATATTGTTGAAAGTTAGAGATCCAATGTTATGGTTTGTGGGTTCTATAAAGACCAGACGTCCGTTTACTTCAAACTACATTTTAATACTAACTAAATATCATTACAACATATGATAATGAACTGTGGAACTGTCATTATTAAAGTTAGGAAGTGTTGAAGATAAGTTACAGTTACAGCATTAAAAGTTACTATATGATAACAAACATAACAAATCCCATTTACAAGTTTAACCTTGCAACATGTGTGTGCCTGTCCCAATCCATAGCCTGAATGGTCTTTTGTGGTAAGTGGTTTAAAGTCAGAGGTGATTGTTCGTTTGGTTAATATTTGTTTAATTGTTGACCATCACTGTTTAAACCTTCCTTTCATAAATAAAAGTCGTCGTTACTCATAGCAACTCTGATTAGCTGTCTCACATAATCCAGGTTGAAATTCACAAATCAAACTTTAGTCAAAGCGAATTCCATAATTTACTGTTATTCAGAGATTAAAATCTGAATTATCTAGAAAATCATCAGTTGTATATATGCTACACCAGAAATCGGTTAGAATATGCTGACATAATATAACATGGGATAATTGTCCACATTACAGAAGATAGAATAGAACATATCAATCATTAAGATGTAACTATAGTTACTAGAGCGAAAATAAGTAACCAGCACTTTTCGGGAATGTGGCAGTGAAAATCACAGAACCGACGAATAATTCACAAACCTATACTGCTTCATACGATGATAAATCATACGACTCATGACTACTTTTCTAATTTGATCCAAACAGGTTGAACGAATTGCATCAATACAGAATCCGAAATGCTAATTTGTCAATATTTTACCTACATTTCAATATTTTTCTTACTAGTACTATAGAGCTGAGGAATTATCTCCTATTAATATAATGTAGATATAGCTACTCTGTTGGAAATCTTTAAACTATTTGTTTTAGTATCAAATTATTTTCTTTTATTTTGGCAGCAAAATTGGACCTATCTTACACACAATATTACGCAACCAGAACAGTTCAAAAAAATAAAAATTCAAAAAGTATTCAAAAGCCGACCCATTTTGTAGTTGTAAATAGATTAAGCTACTGATTTTTTTTTTAATAAACTGTCCACTTTTTGAGAAATCATATATATTCATAAATTTACCAGTCATTAAAATGTCAATAATCTCTTGTTTTGAATTGCTAATGTAGATGACTTAGTAGATAATTCTCAAGATGAATCACCAATTACAGTCGTTAGAATTACAGTCTAGCTTCACACAGGTGTAACCTTTTGATTGTGCAATATTTCATATCTAAGAAGGATTTACACAGTACCTGGTTACATTATACAATTGATGACTTTACATGAGGTGAATACAAGGATTGATTAACCCATGGATCATGATATTCACCGAGGCATCCGGGGTGAATATCATGTTCAATGGGTTGATCAATCCTTGTATTCACCGAAATTGAAAGTCATTAGCTGTTTTATTATATGACTAAATCAAATTTGAATTAACACCAAAAAGCGCCGACTTTGTTCCCCAGAAACCCCTATCTGTCCAACGTCTGCCATTATTAATTTAATTGTGCACCGAAAATAATTAGTAAGAACGCATCTGATTAGTCGATGACAAAACATAACCCGATGATGATTGGCTACTACTTTTAAGATAATTGGGACACACCATTTCTATTTTAAGGTGTCTGGAGAAGCTTTGGAATATTATGTTCACCTCTCGTGACTTTCTGCGCGGTGATTATTATACAATTATTGACTTTGGAATAGGTTGATAACTGGATTTATCAACAAAAAAAAATGTAATATTCACCAAACCGCAGGCGAGGTGAATATACATTTTTAATGGTTGATAAACCAAATAGCAACCTATTCCAAAGTCAGTGATTGTTTTATTTCATGAAAATGTTTTATTGTTATCTACTTACAAATTCATTGTCATGTGTACCAATAAAATATCGCCATTTTGGAGCGTTTAAATATGATTAAGCCGAAAAACAAATGTTAAACGCAATCTCATTGGTTATTGAACAACGGAAGAACGAATTTGATAGGATAACAAAAGTCTGGGTTTCCCCATCTATTTTTATGCCATGCGAGGGTGATATCACTTTCCGGACACCTGCCAGGATCTATTTTTAGCCGCGAGTGTGATATCGCAAATACTCAAAACCTCTTAATCAGTTGTAAGCCAATCACATGCAAGCTAAATTAGTCATGTAATAAAACGTTTTATCAAAGAACGTTACTAGGGACGTCAGCCAACCAGAAAAGACATTATCTGAAGTCATATAATAAATATAGATTATTTCATGGCATTTTTCATATCATACCCTTTATCAGCCCGAGAGCCGATAGGCTCAAGGGATGATATATGAACGAGGGCTGATAAAGGGTATGATAGGAAAAATGACATGTTATGATATGTTTATCGTATACATCAACAGAGGAAATAACTGATTTGTACCAAAATGTTTAATCATTTTGGCTAGAATTAAATACATGTATATATAGTTATAGAACAAGAATATTAGTGTTTTAATATACAAATCCAATGAATGCACGTTTTAAGCACTTTCAATATCATAAGAGAGAAATTGGTACACGTAGTTAATAATTTTCTGTGCAATTATTTTATAAAACAGTTGAATCCGCCGTATCTGTAAACACAGTTTTCCGGAAATTCACGAAGTGAACTTACGGATATTGACGGAAAGGCATGTAATAACATTCCGGAAGCAGTAAATCATTTGAAACTGGTATAGTTCCTGTCGCTAGGTATAGTCAGCCGTTGTTAAGTGTACTGTTCAAAAAAAGTATACACTGATCATCCAATCAAAATACAGCATTTTCGTATGTTAGGTACTAAGGTATTTTATCCAGCACTGGTTCTATTTGATCATTCAAATTGCATTGACTGGATAAATGTTTGTTATACGGTCACTGACCAAAATATAGCTTTTCTGGTACCTGATTCCTGTTGAGCAACAGAAAGAAATGGTAACAGTATAAGCGCTGACGTCACAGATGACGTCTTTGAAAACGTTTAGAACGACGCTTGTTTCAGCTATTTTTAGACAATTTGGCAGTTGTTTTGAACCTTTTGATATTGCAGGATAAACACAATATACGTACATTGTCGTTAAATATAAAATTAATTTGCACTCGCTGCGAAACAGGCTAGAAAAACTCGCCAAAGGCTCGCTTTTCTACTTGTTTCTAAATCTCGTGCAAATGAATTATATATTTTCCGACAATGTACGGATATTGTCTATATACATATATATATATATTAAATACATTGTCACTGCTCTCCTTTAATACTATTTTTCTTAAGTCACGCTATAACTGAAATATTGTTGAAAGTGGCGTTAAACACCATAACCCCACCCTTTCCTTACTATTTTGTATATTTATTTTTGTACCAGGAGAAGAATTTATAGAAGTGCTGTGTCACGTGTTTTCCAATCCCGTGTTTGTACTTGTATATACTCAACAATGATTGATTTATTGAAAAGAAAGCTTAAACAGTGATGGTCAACAATTCAACTAATATTAACAAAACAAACAATAACCTATCATCTTAACTGATCTCATTGAACAAAAAGATCATGCCATATGACGTTGGAAATCCAAGTCATGGTTTGGGACAGGCACACAAATACGGCTGGGTCAAACAGGTTAATCGGATCACAATAGTAGTAATGTGTGAGGATATTTAGCCCCCTCAAAAACACAAGGCGCTCAGGCACACCCATATAAGGGGACGCGATCCTTATAGGGCCATGCCTCCACCACTTCCTGTCTGGCGTCACCATGACCACAATGGCAGCTGACCAATGAAAATCAAGGAGAAGGGGGTTTAAAAGGAACTGTTACCTCACCCTCGCTTCATTCTTCTATGACCCTATCGCATGGACGAACAAGATAAAAATAAAATCACCCAGAATTTCGTCAGATTGGTGTCCGGCACTCCGGTTGATCTCGTAGTTCAGTACTTGCTAGACCGACGGATTCTCACAGACAAACAGGTCGAATAGGTCTTGTATCAAATAAACGTTAGAGAAAATCGAAGGGGCAATCAAGAATGGAGAATCGATGCAGAGAAACTGGCAACAGTAGGCACACAAGACGAAGACAAACAGAACAAAAAACACAGCACAATATGTGTTGGACACCACTATACGCAAACAAACACGGAGAAGAATAAATTTCGGCAACTGTTGATTTCTCTGATGAGAAGAGGTCCCAAAGCTTTTTGCACCTTCGTCAAAGCGCTCCGTTCGGCCGATTGTGAATCCCTTGTAGTTCTACTAGTATGCAACTGACCAGCGTGGTTGTGCGAGGAGAGTTGGGATGCAAGATCGATCTGCGAGAGTAAACTTTCAGATTGGCGAACGTTCAATAGGACTCTCGATTTTTTTCAGGACTCATCTGGCAACATCGAAGAATAGGAAGAAATTACTTGCTGTTCTCCAATGGATCAAAATAAATTGTAACGGAAAATGTCTCTTGCTGCAAGATGGTCGATGACGACTTCGCCGGTATGCAAGCTGTTTATAGATTGATGGGCTACGAGGTGCGATTATCAAATGTCAGACTAGTCACAGCTTCTGCAGCCCACATATTGAGCGAGAGAATCGACCCGTCACGATTACCGAGAGACTTTAGTTACGAAGTGGTCATGTTTCGACGTCACGAATTGCATTTCATCTCTCACCTGTTAGGAAAAACGATGATAATGGGACTTATGCGATCGATCGTACAATGTGGATGATATTTATGCAATTCTCTTAGAATTAGAACTGTATCTATAATAAGCCAAACATCGTTACGCTCCAAAATAGAAATGGTCAAGACGTAACTCTTTGCACAGAAACCGAGCGATGTATACGTTGCTTTAGCTAAAACTACTCAAGAGTCCAAAAGAAGCGTCTGTCTACCTCAACATAATGAGCGTCATTATCATCAGTCCCAAAACAGTTTTCTCTTGGGAGTTCCTAATCTCGGTTTGGTGTTGATGAGCTAACAACGCGGTGATTTGGTGGTCATCGGTCTCCTGTGGTAGATGGAGTCGCTAAAACGTTTTCCACGGGACCAGTCGGCTCAGTGTCTTCCATTTGATCGGATTCACCCGGAGCATGCAACACAAAGTTCATTGTCAGTGCATAGACGGTCTCGCACAAGTATAACATTTTTCCATGTATAGTTCCTTCTTTCTGAATTAATATAATTCTGATATAATATCCTTCTGTTGTCTTTAATTTCTGTCGAAACATTGTCGTATTCCATAAGGGGTGTTACGAAGATACGAAAATTGTGAATACTAATCGATGTAACTTTTGTGGAAATGAAGAAGAGACTATCTTCATTACTTTATTACATGTTCTTTTTTTAAAACGTTTTGAGACGAAATATATAATCTTTTTAAAAGTAATAATTTAGAATTTACATTAAAGTTAAAACATCTTATATTTGGTTATAAGAGGTATGATAATGATTATTATGGTGTTAATTATTTTATCACAATTCTCGGTTTTTCAATATATCTGAACAGAAGACAAAAAATGTAAATGTTTATAATCTTTTTTATATACGAATTAAATAAAAGACTTGATGAGATAAAAAAAATCATAGTATGAATAATAGTTTTTGTATGCTATGAAAAAGAAAATAAATAGTTCTTAAATATTATTATTTTTATTCTTAAAATGTATTTAAATTTGTACCAGCTGATTAATTCCCTGGATAATCAGTGGAGTGTAACAGGGTACATCAAGAGAAGTTTGGGACTCTTGATTAGATTTGTAACAAGCAAGAATTCAGAATAAATAAAATTATTATGTTGTTAAAAAAAAATATAATTCTGATATAATATCCAGATGTTGTCTTTAATTTCTGTCGAAACATTGTCGTATTCCATAAGGGGTGATACGAAGTTGATATGCGTTGCTCAGTACATATTGCAAGTCACCGTGATATAAGAAGCGTGCTACTATAGGGCGTTTTCCCCTTGGGTTGTGGTTGAATCTATGCACGTTCCCAAATTCGATACGATAATCGACTCCTATTTACCTGTAGGGGTCGTCGTGGTCGTGTTCGTATGGTATTTGGATTTACAACTACCTATGCAATTAGTGCATATCACCACTAAAGTTGTGAGTTCAAATCCCGCTCATGCAAGGTGTACTCGATACAACATTATGTGATAAAGTTTGTCAGTGACTTGCGGCAGGTTGGTGGTTTTCTTCTGGTACTCCGGTTTCCTCCACCAATAAAACTGGCCGCAACGATATAGCTGAAATATTGTTGAAAGTGGCGTTAAGCACCATGACCCCAACCCTATCTCCATGTACTAGAAAGTTCGAAATAGCTCTTCTGTATTCTCATCACGAACCTCATGCGTAAGCCAGTGCAGATGGTGCGTTCCCTGAACGCCAACATTCTTAAAACATTAGTGTAAATTGTTATTTTAGCACTTAAGTTGGGGCCACTTAAAGGTTGTTATTTAATTTTTTTGTAAAGTAATTAATAGGTGAAATACCACATGCTATATTTAGTTGATTTGATTTTTGGTGTTTAACGCCACTTTCAGCAATATTTCAGCTATATCATGGCGACCAGTTTTAGTGGTGGAAGAATCCGGAGTACCCGGAGAGAACCACCGACCATGGGCAAACAACTGGTAAACTGTATCACTTGCAGCTGCGAGTCGAGTGCATCCTTTTTTGTAATATACAAATTTACAAAGCCGGGCGCGAAACCACGTCGTATTGGTGATAGGCTTGTATGAGTTGTTAGGTAATCCAACTACCTAACTCATTGAGCCACCCGGGCCCTATATTTTGTTAAAATCTAATGAAAATGAAGTAAAATATATCGATTTAAGAAGAAAAATTGAAATAAAGAAAAAGACAAATGTAAAGAGAAATGAAATAATATATTTTTTGTAATTTAATTTGAAAAAAGTAATTAATTACTAAAATATAACTTGCTATAGTTAGTCAAAATGCAGAGTTCTGGTTAAAATTTAATGAAAATAAAGTAAAATATATTGATTTAAGAAGAAAAAGTGAAATAAAGAAAATGACAAATTTAATGAGAAATGAAATATTCTAACATGGCTTCCATGATTTATTTCTTAATTCTAACATCACGTCCTTCTTTCGTTTTGTAAACAAACGAGCAATTTATCGAATGGGTATAATCTCATTAGCACATGCGCCGGTTCATATGACTGACTTTCCCGTCGTAAATGTACATGTTGTCTGCTTAAATGTGGCAGCATAGATTGTGTGCGGCATTGTCCGCAAACGTAAATATAAATGACCGTCTTCCAATCAAATTATACTATCGTATTTGTACTCTTAGACATATCAGAATCGAAATAATTCATGGAAGGCAGAATGTGTTTTGAGTTTTATCATGGGTTGGCGGATATGGACAACACAATATTATTGTTATTATTACTCTGAATGTCTTTGGTGATTTTAAAAAATGAAATTTGTCAAAAATGTATTGATAGTATAAAGATTGGCAAATAATATTATACAGATATATCATGTTTGGGAGGGTTATTTGCGAAAAATACCAGTCTCGAGACGAAAAATTTCCCGAGCCGAATGGCGAGGGAAATTTAGTCTCAAGACTGGTATTTTTCGCAAATACCCCTCCCAAACATGATATCTGTTTAATTACACCGAATATTATTTAGAACACTGGCTAAATAAATAATACCTTTTGTTTGTCATTTTCAGGACCTAACATGATGTATCTGTTTAATTCTACCGAATGATGTTACATAAAACGCACAACTGATAACGTTTTACAAATTTTGTTACAAACGTGAAGGGTAAAAACGGCAAATACGATTTTGCAAATACCATGAAAAAAAGTTAAATCTTATGCAAATACACCTACATGAAATAAAAATTCTGCAAATTCACAATGCAAGGCCTGAATTTGTAAAAAAATATCACGGCTATTAACCAATCAGAATCCAGCATTCTTATTTAAGGTGTAATTATATACAAATATATCCTGTTAGTGAGGGTTATTTGCGAAAAATACCGGTTGAGAGGAATTTCGTTTCGAGCGGGATATTTTCCTATAGTACCAGGATATTTTTAGGCAAATATCCCGGCAATGGTCGAAAAGCTAAAAAAATGAAGAATTGGTAAAAAAAAATACCCCTTTCATCAACCAATCAGAAGACAGCATTCTGATATAAGGTGGAATTATCATTTAAATTCAAGAAATATTTAATTTCAACAATAACAATGAACTGTCAAATATTTAATTTCCAAACCTAGAAATGGCCATGTTTTGACAGGGGATTTTAGTATAGGGGAAGGAAACACATTATACGATCTGCGGAAGATTTTCGTTCAAGGTTTTTCGTATTTTTCATTGTGAAGCATACAATAATTATTCCTTGTAGGGTGGTGCATTCGGAATATATCTTCCAACTGAGAAATCACGCGAGGAACGGCGCTTGTAGATCTCATTGGTCAACTACTGGGTTAATTTTGTACGGATGACCGAATAAGAACTTTGAACTGAATATTATTGATATGAGAAGGCGCGGCCTTTTGAAGAGAACGGAAATATATTTGAAATTAAAATAGTGTTAAAAATAACTTTATAGAAAATTAAATTAAGTTTTGGAATAGTAAAAGAATGGAAAATTACGAATTTATTTTTTATTATATATTCAAAAATGTATTAAAAAAGAACCTTATCTAAAAATTGATAATTTTCAGTAAAAGGAAAAACAATTCTCAAAATAGTTTAAAATTTCTGAATAAAGATAATAAATTAATTTTGTTATTCTCGTATGTGCAGAAAAGAAGTTTTCAATTGTGTGCACATGCAGATATTTTGAACCAAGAAAACTATGTACAATAACCATTAATATTGAAATGATACTGTTTTTGTTCTTTTTCTTTAGGCCACTGTGTTGTCTTTCCTTCGATTTACGGATTATGATAACCGCTTTTGTATCTTCAAACTCTTCTTACCTATGTTATGAATGCTATTTATTCATTATTGGGATAGTTTTAAATGTACATGTATACACGTTTTCCCCTTCATATAAATGTCAAAAATAGTAATATTTGATTGAAATAATATGCCACTTCTCCATGTTCTTAAAAATAAAACAGAAAAATATATTTTTATCTTCCAATGCTCTTTCGACACTTCGTTTATTTTTACTTTACTAAGTTGTTAGTTAAACGTTCTTAGTTTTAATTAAAAGTTGTTTCCTTTTCAGTTAAACATCCAAAATAGGTATTTTCATCATTTGCTTTTGGGTAACTCAAATTTTAGGAATATAGCTGTTTAGTGGGTTTGTTCTTTTACGCATTTATTCTTCATAACCACCAACAATGACAAACGCTATTTTCAAGCATTGGAGATTTTTTTTAAATAAAAAATCTGTAATATAGGTCTACCCTTGGAGAATGAGCGGATTAGCATTATATAGCGTCTTAATACCATGAAGGGGGTCTCAGCAAGGATACAGAGAATGTTTTGGTGTTCAAAACGTGATACATAATATTGAATTCTGTGTAGGATAATGCATTTGGTTACAAATAATAATAATACTGAGGGAATACCCTCACCCATCTTTAAATGAATCATTGAAGGGATCGGGAAAGTATTTTTGCCTTATTAAAAAAAACCATTTAAACATTTCATTTGTTACAGTTACCATTGATTTCCTACTATGCATGTATAAATATATAATGTAGTCCTTTCTTCAGAAACATTTGCAACCTTCTGTCTAGCTTTACTCCCGATGTTGTTATCAACGTGTATGCATTCACTGTGACCAGTTACCTGCTGTGACTATCATATTAGCCTGCAATTTTGCCTGTCC
This sequence comes from Bathymodiolus brooksi, assembly GCA_963680875.1. Lineage (NCBI taxonomy): Eukaryota > Metazoa > Mollusca > Bivalvia > Mytilida > Modiolidae > Bathymodiolus > Bathymodiolus brooksi. Next base: position 133,902,281 of record OY804578.1, read on the forward strand.
TAAGCCAGTGCTCATGCAGATATTGCAAATTTGTCCAACTTCATTTTAATAATGGTGAAATGTCTTTTTAACTATTTTTCATATTACCCTAACCAGGCGAAAATGATGAGCACTAAAGGATAATTCATGCATCATATCATTTTTTCAAATACCCAATAGCTTGGGAGAAGCAGGGTCCTTTGCTAAATCATGTTCCATGATGAGGTAATTTTTGCATTTCTAATTGACACCACAATTTTATATAAAAGCCCACAATATGATCTCATGCACAATTTGGTTATAAACTTTGAAGTGGTTTCTGAGAAGAAGTGTTTGTATGTATTTTCCACAGGATCTTTTATTTAACTGTGATAAATATGATGAATTAAGAAAAACACTTTTTCACAAGATTAAATCATTGCTCTGTCCAAATGTGAATTTAAATAGTTTCAAAAATGAAATAAACACATATTTAGTTGAGCTTTTTCTTCAAGGAAGTGATGATTTATCTATGGATGATAACATAGTTATATTTCAGTGTGTATATGAATTCATTGAAAATAGCAATAGATTTCTATAGATTCTATGCTTTGTAAATATTTTAAATTGCTATTGAAAATATAATTTGTATTAACTATTATGAGTGAATGAGTGTGAGATAGTCTGTTGTATTGTCTTGTCTTGTATCATATGTATGTTGAGGAGACCAACTGTGTAGCCTTCAGGCTGTTTGCAATCCTCTTGAAATAAATAAAGCATTAAATTAAAATAACTATGTTCCATGCCAAAAGTGGTATTTTTTAATTTGTAATCTAGCTTCTGTACCAGACACTAATGTTGCATACAGTTACTTACATGAAAATACTAAGAAGAGTTGTTATTCCTGTTGGGAGGATCCTGATTTAAAATGAAAAGAAGATTTTCCAGATGTAAAACTTTTAACCAGTGTGAAAAAAAATTAACCTGTAGTATACTTTCTTTGTGTTCCTATATATCAAGAATCATTGATATGCATACTAATAGGGGCAGAGCCTGTCGCTCACCTTTCATTCTGCTTCGAGGAAACTTAATACAGAACCTTCCATAGGTGCTTCCCACCAAGTTTCGCTTCATTTGGCTAAGCAGTTACAGAGAAAAAGATTTTTATAAATCAACCAATCAGAAACAAGAATTGCCTGTGGTGGCCATGTTTGTTAACGGATCGGAATTAAATTAGCATTCTGGATAGAGGACCTTCCAAGGATGCTTCCTACCAAGTTTCGATTCATTTGACCAAGCGCTTTCAGCGGAGATGATTTTTTAGAAATCAACCAATTAGAAACAAGAATTGCCTGTGGCGGTCATGTTTGTTAACGGATCGGAAATACATGAGCAACTTTATAGAGGACCTTCCAAGGATGCTTCCTACCAAATTTTGATTCATTTGGCAAAGCGGTTTCAGAGGAGAAGATTTTTTAGAAATCAACCAATCAGAAACAAGAATTGCCTATGGCGAACATGTTTGTTAATGGATCGGGACGAAATGAGCAATCTTTATAGAGGACCTGCCATAGATGCTTCCTGCCAAGTTTTACTTCATTTGGCTGAGGGGTTTCAGAGGAGAAGATTAAAATGTGAAAAGTTAACGGACGATGGACGCCAAGTGATGGCAAAAGCTCACATTGCCTTTGGCAAGGTGAGCTAAAAAGGGTGCAGTCGACTCGCAGCCGCAAGTAATAAAGTTTACCAGTTGCTTGCCCGTGGTCGGTGGTTCTCTCCGGCTTCTTTCACCACTAAAACTGGTGGCCATGATATAGCTGATATATTGTTGAAAGTGGAGTTAAAACACCAAAAATCAAATCAAATCAAATCTGGACAAGTACCGGTATACAGGGGTAACAGGCGAAAAATCACAGAAGGTGTTAGCCAAGTTGGATATTAATTTTACTCTTATCACAAATACATATGCAAGGTCGCCTTAGGAGGTGTGGACCTCATAACATAATAATAATCATTGCTGTTCTCTGTAAAACCTAGTGTTTTTGTTTGTGTGTACTTAAACAGCTGAGAGTAGGCAACTTCAGTGGGGCTCAATTGGCTTAAGGCAGATCCTGTATATATGGTTCATTCTACCTAGGGCCATTATTTCGTGTTGGTATGCTAGTTGGATTTACAACTACCTGTGCAATCAGTTTCTATCACCACTAAAGTTGTGATTTCGAATCCTGCTCGTGGGGAGGTGTACTTGATACAACATTATGTGATAAAGTTTGTCAGTGTTTTTCTCCATTTTCCTCCAACAATAAAACTGACCACCATGATATAACTGAATTTGTTGACTGTGGCATTAAACACCATAACCCTAACTCTTCATTCTACCTATTAGTACAACAATGTATTACGACTTTTTGAAAATAGACAAAAAATATATATAATTTTTAACCAGAATATGTGGAATACTTTTTTGCTATGTTTTGCAGCAGCCAGACAAGACATAACTTAGAAAATAATCCTACATAATATATCTCAATCAGGGAGAGGTGTACAACATTTTGTGATAAAGTTTGTCAGTGATTTGCAACAGGTCTGTGGTTTTCTCCGGGGTCCTCCACCAATAAAACTGACCACCACAATATAACTGAAACATTGTTGAAAGTGGCGTTAAACACAATCAAACAAACAAACCAAATATATCAGAAAATACATGTAATTCATTCAATCAATATTCAGTAAGTATGATGTTGGTCACCAAACTGGATGGTAGTTATTAATACAAATGTAGATTGCAAAGTCATTATTTTTAATTTAGTTCATCAACTTTGTTGTCAATTACTTGATAATTTATTTCCTTTTATATACTCTTATTCTCAGCTGATACTGATATATGTCAATAAAATATAATAAACATAGGCAAAATTCCAAAATCACTTTTTTATTAGAAAATCTGAGTCTTAATCCATAATAACAGTCTTTTATCCTACATCTTTGAACTATGAAAATGTCTTCAAATAAGTTGCATATGGTTATTTCTACTACATGTACATGTATGTGATGTCATAAACAATGTAAAATTATTAATACAGATAAAATCCCTGTTTTTAATATTTAATAAAAGAAAAGGTTTTTAAAACAAAATGATAATCAAATAACCTCAATTTTTTTTATTGATTTAGTTAAAAGTATTTGTACAAGGAAACTTCCTCCAAAATCATGTAATGTCTCAATAAATTAATTTTAAATTAAAAAAAAACCTCCCTTCCAGATCTCAGCTAACGTATTCCGATGAATGAGGTTTCTGTTAAATTTATAAAAAATGAACTAATTACTCATGTCACATGAAAAGTTGTCTATTTTCAGCTAAAAAAAATCCTTTCACCCCTTCTCCCCCCCCCTCCAAAAAACCCCCAAAAACTCAACAACATAAAATTTAGGATGAAGTCTTTGATGACTTGAACTGAAAGCTTAAATAGCGTAAAAATTAGTCATAGCAATGGTCCTATGTTGGAATTTGATCTGTCATCTGAAAGACTTCTAAGCCAACATCCAGTTCATGTTGTATTTGCTACCAAGTTCCTGACAACCATTCTGGAATCCATCAGTTGTAACAAAATAACAGTATAGTACTTGATAACAGAAATTCTAAAATAATATGATATTTAAAAAAAATAGATGATGTCTCAAAAGAGGTACCAGTGTTTTAAGGCAAACTTATGTTATATGTTAAAAGAATTCTCTATTTAAGATATATACCGGTACTTTGATTGTACCTCCCTCGTTTGATACTGCACATCACTTTCTCAGTCAAATCACAAACTTTGTAGTTACTCTATGTAGTACTAAGGTATATATATTGCTGTTTTGTCTTGCATGTACTTTGTAGAACACTACATGTTGATATCAATAGAGGAGTAACATAATTTGACACTCATCTGATCCTGCATCTCTCATGCATTGTCGTTTCGATATGTATAGAAGAAGAAGAAGAAGATACTTTATTTACCAAATATAGGCCCACGAGGGGCATGAATATTCACATATAGCATCGTGTTATCGGTTTTCGTGCTATTATCGATTTTCCGATATAGCGATTAACAGTGTTAACCCTTCATTCATATGACGATTGGAATTTTCAAAGAATGGCTAGTTAAATATTTCTTTGTACATAAGATTGTTTTTAAAGCCATTCTTGTATTTTAATATACTCTCGATTATCTGGCAACCTTTGTTGTCAGTGAAATGGCGTCATCTGTTTTCGTGTGAAGTAAAAACAAGGCCGATATACGGGATGGAAACGAATATATAATCCGGAAATGGCTGGTTTTAAAATTTCATGGTTCTGGCCATCTACTAAATCATACATCTAAATAAAATAATAGAATGTTTGAAAATGACCACTTTCAAAATTGTGTTTACTTTAGATGTTTTTTTTAGTGCTGAAACCACAATGCACTGCAAAGTGACATGTATTTTATATAAGAAACAGGCATATTTCAGTCAGCTTTTTTGTTTACAAGTACGATCAGTGACCCCATGACAGTTACATGACAAGAAGAGCCGGTGTCTGAGAGGCAGACGACATAGTTAAATTTTATATAGCCCTTCTGGATTTTTTTCCAGCTACTTTATAAATGAAGTAAATTTTTAGCATTACAAAAAGTATGGTTCAGAAGGTAGATTCACTGTTTTTGGTACTTACGTCTTTAAAAGCAAACTTTAACATTTTTTACAGATGTCACGCTGTAGTCTTGTTTATGTTCCATAAATAGAAACCGGAAGACACGTCAAAAATAATGCGTGCGCTGTGGAAATCAAAATAAAATGGATAAAACGAAAACAGATGACGCACGAAAACACATACCGTGACGATATAATTATTTAAAACATAACATATGTTTAACAAAGACAAAAATACAATTACATATACTTATAACATGTCATTTATATGCTCAGTGTGGTTGATATGTTTTAATACATCCAGCTATGATATATGTATCATATAAATACGATGATAAATAAATAGATAGAGCCGACTATTTGTATCCTACCCGTGTCTGAAACAGAGAGGCAAACACAATGCCAATGGACACCACAATAGTAATGCTATTATTACACTGAATGTCTTTGGTGATTTTAAAAAATGAAATTTGTCTAAAATGTATTGATAGTATAAAGATTGGAAAATCATATTCATTTAAATTCAAGAAATATTTAATTTCAACAATAACAATGAATTGTCAAATATTTAATTCCCAAACCTGGAACTGGCCATTGTTTTGACAGACGACAGCATCAACGTTAAAGAAAAACGTATAATACATTGTAAATTGTACACTGTTAAAAGCGTTCAGGTGATCCGGTTTAGACCCCGCCTATTTAAATGACGTAACATTGTTCTAAGCTCCGCCCATCAGCATAGTAATGACTCCAATGCGAGTGCATAGTGCATAGTACAACGACGCTATTTATTCTTTGTAGAATTATGTTTCGATAATATCATGTCAATTATAATGAAAGTTTCTTACATGAAGAGTAATAATAATAAATTTTATCCCTCATCTCTGGTTCGGGATAACATACTAATTAAATATTTCTTGAATTTAAATGAATATGATTTTCCAATCTTTATACTATCAATACATTTTAGACAAATTTCATTTTTTTAAATCACCAAAGACATTCAGAGTAATAATAACAATAATATTGTGTTGTCCATGTCATATGCCGAAATATGTCCCAAGGTTAGAAGGCATAATGCCGGTCGTGCATTATGCCTTCTAACCTTGAGACATATTTCGGCATATAACATGGACAACACAATATTATTGTATAAATTTTATCTCTCGCCTCTGGTTCGGGATAAAATGCTAATATTCGCCAACCCATGTTAAAACTCAAAGCACATTCTGGCTTCCATGATTTATTTCTTGAATATATTTTATGCAAGAGTGAAGCTTGGACATTTTTATATGAAAAAAAATCCAAAAAAAGAAAATAAACCATTAATTAAAACTAACAGAAATGATACACTATAAAACAGTAAAACATGTATTGTCCATTCAAAGGAAAGAAAATATACCATATATATTCTTAAAATGGAAATGTTATTAAGTTTTATTTTTAGATGTTAATTTTGATAAAAAATTATTTCTTTCATTTATATGTAACATGACTTTTTAATTATCAAAATTAGTGAAATTTAATAATATATATTCATTACGTTTTCATTTTTAATGTGTGCTTATATAGTTTTAAAGTTTAATATAAATATTCATTATTATGTTTTTCATATTTCATGTGTGCTTATGTAGTTTTAAAATTTAATAATAAATATTCATGATTATGTTTTCATATTTCATGAGTGCTTATAAATTAGTGTTTTATCAAATATGTTTATTGTTAAAAATATATATGCAATTTATTTGCATGAGCGTCAGAAACATGTAGAATTTCGTACCTCTAGATTTTGTTTAATGTCATTAGTAGTTAGTCCATTTAAACACTCTCCTTAGTTTGTGTATATTCTCTGAGACTGTCTGTGATAAAAAAGACCACTTTGGTTTTGTCGGTATTGAGAGAATATATTTTAAAAGTTCACGTACTCGTCATTAATTATGTAATTATGTAATTACCGTAGCCGTGTGGTTAGGCGGAATTTTTCAAGCAGACTTTAAAATGCACAGCACGGGTTCGATACCCGCAAGTCCCAAAATATTCACAAAACGTTCTTAAGCATATAACGGTAAAATGGTAAAAGGTAACATGTAAAGTTCATATACACAAGGATAAACTGTAGATGCTTAAAAAATAATCCACTGTCCGAATAATAGTGTGACGTCAGAGAAATGTAATTACATATTTATAAGTAATAACGTCAATTTTGCCCATACGTAAACACCGGAAGTGCCACAGCAATATCAGCCCATGGGCAGATATCGGGGCAAAACTCTGATAACATGATATCAAGCCTCTTTATAAATATAACCATGCGTGCCTTTTTCCATATCAGGACTTTTATCATCCCTCAACCGATATCGATCACTCATATCAATAAGTTTGGTGTCTGTGTGGGAATTTAATTTTGTTCTTTTTAATTCAATGTTGAAATATGTGATAAAGAGATTAATGGACGCCTTTTTCCATATCAGTACTGTTATCATCCCTCGAACGATATCGACCCTCGGGCTAAAGCCCTCTGGCCGATGTCGGTCTCTCGGGATGATAACAGTCCTGATATGGAAAACGGCATGCATTAATCTATAAATAATAAAGCGAGTTCAAAGTTAAAAGTTCCAATGTCAACTTCGCCAACGGCATCAAGGATTCACTGAGTAATGGACATGTTCGGACTTAAGTGAGTTGTGATGATAGGTGTTTGTGTATGTCTATTAAAAAAATGTAGGTGCTGGTACAAAAATATACTGCAAAGTGCATGATATATGAGATGTCAAAATCGACGAACCTATTACATTTTCTTGCGAAATATGATTCTTTGTGGAATATCAAAACTAATAGTCTCTCTCATTTGTTCCCCCAAAGTAGTGGTCAGTGTCGGAAAGCCAGAAAGCGAACAAATTTTCAGCTATATCATGGCGAGAACAAGTTACAGCCGACAAGATGACGATGACAGCTTTGTACTAGAAAAGATGATTAATTGTTAAATTTAATAGCGTTAACTCATCGTGAAACAGTCTTCGGGTAGACATGTTGTTCCACTCGGACACATTATCCTGATTCTGAGCCAACAAGTCTTTGCTATAATCCAGGAATGCTACGTGCTTAGCGGAGAAGCAGCAAATACAGATTTCATAGTCTTTGGTTTCACCCGAGCGGGGTTCGATTCCACGATCTACCACACTCGGGGCGATCATGCTCTAACCTCAACATCACCAATGCGGTCTAAGAAAAGTAGAAATAAAATTATATGACAATTTTATGAAGAAGAAATTATCTATTTCTGCTTTAAATGCTGAAAATCAAATAATAAATGACTCTCAAATTAAAGCAGCTATACCAAATACATGTGTCTCCATACTAAAAAAAGTGGAAAATTTGTCTAGAAATAAAAACCAAAAATAAAACTAGTTAATACATCTCTGTTATCAAATTGTAATATTTTTATTAAACCAAAAGATTTGAAACCGAAATGTATACAGAAGATTCTCAATCCACATGTATTACCTAAAGCAAAAATAACATGGGAACATGAATATGATAACGACATAAACTGGGGTAAAATTTGAGGAAATTTGAAAAAAAAACCATACCTTAGAAATAAGATTTCAGAGTTTCAATGGAAATCAACCCATAACAGAATATATACTGAATGTAGATTAAACAGAATGGGATTATCTCAGGTTCAAGGATGTTGCCATTTTTGTAAACATCATCTTGAAACACAACAACATTTATTTTATAATTGTAAAATAATATTTCCTGTAATTCAATATATTCAAACTTTATTTTTTGAAGAAGATAATGTAACATTTTTCCAACAGAATATGATTTTAGGTTACGATAAGGGAACAGAAAAGGGGGTAATTTTGGTAAATATACTTATATGTCGCCAAATGGACAATTTGGAAACAAAGGAATAAAATAAAATACCAGAATATAATATGTAAAACAGCGACATTAATTAGAATATTTAAAGCTAAACTGAAAGAAAATCTCACTCTCAGATAAAAATACTATCATCAGGGCCGTAACTAGGAGTTTAAATCAGGGGAGGCAAGGGTATGGGGGCCGGCGATTGTGACTCAACGGCCCAAAATAACGCATTTTTTATATTTATTTTTTTCGATTTCTATATTATTGAGATGCTTTATATACCAGTTACTATCGTAAATAGCGATCACACCGTCGAATCTCCTATGGTAAATTAAGCATAGCACAACTGATTGATTTGTGCAAATTACAATAATAATTTAATAAATAATTTCAAATGACAGTACTTAGTCGGTGAATGCAAGATGGATTTTCCAATTGTCACTCAAATCCCATCTTTTGAGAACAACTTTTGGATTTACCTGTCCAACAGTATCATTATGATGGACGTGAATCACCACCAACACACACAGGCTACCTTCAGTGCTTGTAGCTCTACACCAAGTCTTGAGGCACCGAAGAGCCGAGAAAGACCTCTCACATGCACAGGAACGGACTGATAATGTTAGAAGTAGCTTTAAAATCACATGAACATTTGGGTACAAGTCAGTGTCAGCATAAGAAATTTGAGAGTCTGTAAGTTGCAGCAGATACATTTTGCAACCCATCTGTCACCCTCTTGTGGGAGATGATTTTGGTATGGCAAGTCATTCATGTATTCTGTTTTCATATCATTAACTATTTCCGAATTTACATTATTTACAAGGGCTGATACCAGATAATTGCCGTAGAACATTGCTTTTCGTCCTTGGGTAAATCGCGAATTTAGATGTGATATGGTATGATCAACGAATGGAAGAAAGAAGTTAACGCGATAGTGATCTTCGAAACGTTCGACTGGGGCGTTTGATGTGTGTCTTTGCCGTTGTGTTCTTCTTGGCTTTGTCGGCGAAATGTCATTTTCATTTGCGACAGAAGCGCTTCGCTCATACAGATCATGAAACTTTACATCACAATCTTTATTCTCATAAACCATCGTAATACATTGGTATAGAGATACAATATATACAGAAAATAAATAAAAACAATAAATACAATAATAACAATAGTAATTACCCAGGAGGTAGTAAACTAGAATTAATGTTTCTGATCAACTGACAGAGTTTCCTTAATTTTGATTGTGTTTTACTACTTATTATTTCTTTAAATTTCAAAACATTAATTCTAGTTAAGTACCGTATTTCAATGCATGATTCTCTTTTGTTATGGAAATAACTGCATCGCATTATATAATGAAATTCGTCCCCAATTTGATTTCCTTGATAAGAGTTGACATTTTCTATTTTCCCTTGCGATATTATTCCATCTTCCAGTTTCTATGGGTAATTTTGTATTGGTGGTTCTAAATTTGCAAAAAGTGAAAATGTCTTCATTTTCTAAAATATTAAAATAGTTTTCAAATTCGAATATTTGTTTATAAAGTCTGTAGTTCAATGCCTTTGGGGAATTTTCTAAATTGCTATTCCATTCTTGTAAAAAATTATCTCGAAGACGTAATTTTACATAAGCGATCACCCACTCAGTATTAAAGTTTATATTCTGAAATGTCCATACATTTGATAAGCCACAATTATCCAATATGTCTTTTACAAATTTTACCCAAGGAGCAGATATATTTCCATTACAAGAGAAACCATGCAAAAGTTTATAAAATATGGCCGACAGCTTGGAAGCTTTTCCAGTAAGTAATTTGCACCAATATGATATTACTCTAGTTTTTATATCTATATAAAGTGGAAAGCGACCAAGCTCGCCGTATATCATAAAATTTGGCGTGCTTTGCTTCAAGTGAAGAATTAATTTGCAGAATTTGCATCGGAAACTACCCTTATTCCCTGAAAAAGCAAAGCAAGGTCTCGGGCCTCTTAATGTATTTTCACTAAGTCACAAGAATCAGACTGATGATTAAAACTAGTTGAAGTTGGCTTTCAGTCCTTCTTATATCCCCACCCATTCTCCCTTTACAAAATCTGATTTATTATGAAATTTAAAATAATGTTAAACTGTAAAAGAAATTATATTTGTATGCAATTTCATCACCTTGGAAGCCTGGGTCAAGGTGATATTTGTTAACAGGCAGAATAAGACAATAAAGAAATTAAAAAAAAGTAATAAAAACAAGTCCTGTTTTAAATTTTTATAACACAATACGATTACACAATATCATTTTTTAAAAGCACCAACACTTTTTGGCATTGAAACAAAATAAGTTCAGTTAACCAAGAGGTATATGGGTAAGCTTTGGAGTCAAATAACCGTTTATTTCTTTGATTGTCAGTTCTGAAATCGCAACTCGCCCACTTGTCGTACCAGTACTGAAACTTATCCACTCACGCCCCAGTCATAAAACACGTCCCCCACTGTCCGGTCTACTCCTAAAATATGCCCCCCCCCTCACACACACACACACACGCACCCCCCCCACACTCTATCCGGTCCACTCCTACCCACAGGCCATATATATTCATTTTGAAACTTTTTTTCTTCTTCTTTTCATAAATCTCGGTAAGTCGGTATGAGTTCATTGAACTCCAAGGAGCGCTAACACATCGGACATATCGGTAAATATAAATATAATTTTCACTTGTTTACCAGAAACATAATGCATCAATTGAACAATATAATAATAACTGAATTCATTTTATGCAAATGTAAATTTTGTGATAACTCGGATATATTTCGCAATTATTCCGACATTGTACATGCTTCTAAGTATAAACAGTAATATCCAGTAACGTTTTGAAATTTGATGATCATGCAGTTGCAGTGTCCTGATTTTCTTTTGGAAGCATGGAATAGGCTCCATCTGTTGATGAAGATTGTAGCTGTGTCAACAATTGTGGCAATTTGCACAACTATTCTTGGAATCTGTTCACCAATATGGGTCTCTACGTCAATAAAATATATCTTCTACAACACAGCGGGTGAAGAAGTCGGAATGGGTTATTTTCAGCATTTAGGATTATGGCAAGCGTGTGGTGGCGGGAAGGGTTGTGTATTATTGAAAAACAATTTGCCAGGTATGTGATTACAAAGTCTGCAGATGTATATTCACATGTAGGCCTATATATTCCGTATTTTGGTAAAGATTTTGTATACGAGTTATCGTTCTTGTAGTTATGTAATTACGACTTCCGGTATTATCAGTCCATTTATGAACAAAATAAACATGTCATTAAATTAACAACAATACTGAAAATCATTGTCATGTAAAGTCACCCTTGTATAATATGCATTTAATTCCTATTGAAGAAAAGGGGTATAGCGGTTGATAAGGCAGCAAACAATCTCTTGAAATCAAATGTGAATTAAAAACAACTACATGTAGAACAATTTTTCGACAAAATAAATCTTGTTTTTTAAATGTAGGAAAATATAAGTGAATACGGCGTGTAAGGAACCCACTGCTATTGGGATTCTTGGTTATATGTTTTATTTTTAATATTTTGTTGGTTTTTTTTTTATTACAAATAAATATTTGAAAAACAACCATCGTCAGAAGATGTAAAATTTACAAGTAATAATTTTTAAACTCTGACTTCGATGAAAAAAAAATGTTTTGTTGTTTAAAAAAAAGAAGAAGAATTTTTACTTATGAATGAGTGTGCCAGTAAACATGCCTAATATGTCCGTCAAGAAGTAAAAAGAAAAGAAAACTCGGGAATGGAAAGCAGTATTGAGGGCTTCAGCAATGTATTTGGCGAAGTCAGTAGTATTAATTAAGAATACAAGTCCCAAATACAACATCTTTCCTCCAAATTTAATCAACTTGAAAATGACGCAAAATATGAAGTTAACTTTTAACTTATTTGGCTTTCCAATCTTTCGATTTTGAGCGTACCGGATGAAGGTTATTCCATAAACGCGTCGTGCGCATTAAACGTGATAGCTAGGTTTTATTAATAAAATCAAAGTAGACAACGAAAAGGTAGAACAACTAGAATCGACAATCCTGGACCGACAGTGTCGGTCAATGAATTTAAAAAAAAAATTCTGCTCTAGCTTTCAACAGAAATGAAAACTGTGAGACAAAGCTAAGAAGCTTTATATACGAAGAGCTACAAATCGAACACCATATATAATTTGGAAACGTTCAGAGGTTCGGGAAAATTGGAAGGAATGGGGTCAGATCAATTGTGGTGCGTTTTATCTACCGACGAGACTTTGAAAGTGTTCTACAAAATGCTTTCCGGCTTAAAGGAAATCCTCTTAATATCAACGAACAATTTCCAGGAGAAATTGAAGCTCGTCGTATGAAACTTTATCCAGTTATGAAGCAGGTCAAGCGAGAAGGAAAATATGTGTCATTGGTACGTGACAAATTATTCGTTGATGGAGAACAGTTCATGATGATGGAAAATAAAAATTAAACACATGACCAACCGAAACGACCGCCGAATAAGGGATATAGAGACATTATGATCACCCCAGAGAATGCTAACGGTCGTCCATACAAACGTCCACGAGCTGGATCAAGCCCAAGCAGTGAAACAACCCATCTATAGGACTACCACGAAGAACATAACCTGAACTGTTCAGATGTTACTCTTGATAATAGTAGTTCTTTAATTGAATGTAATGCTACGTTCACACGTACATTTATTGCGAATTGAATTCGCACCAAATGCGAATCGAATATGCCAACCGCGTTCACAAGTAATTTTTTTTTAATGCACATCGAATTCGAATTCGCATTATCCAATTCGCTTCAGGAATAAGTTTTCGTTAATGCGAATTCGTTAATTCGTATTCGTGTGGACACATGCTATTGCAAAAGCGAATTATCCGAACAAGTGCTTGGACGGTTGGAATTGAAATAAAAATGATTCACATTATCATGTGCAAACTTTCTCTTGGTTGTTCATTTTTATTATTAATAATAAATGACCTCATATGAATTATGAATAGGGGCCCGGGTGGCTCAATGAGTTAGGTAGTTGAATTAATTACCAACTCATACAAGCCTATCACCGAACGGTGTGAGTTCGCGCCCGGCTTTGTAAATTACAAAAAGGGGTGCACTCGACTCGCAACCGCAAGTGATAAAGTTTACCAGTTGCTTGCTCATGGTCAGTGGTTCTCTCCAGATACTCCGGCTTCTTCCACCAATAAAACTGGTCGCCATGATATATCTGAAATATTGCTGAAAGTGGCGTTAAAACACAAAAAAGCAAAACAAAAGAATTATGAATAATGACGTCATGTGGCTGGTGACGTCGTCTTGACGTCATATATGGATAGATATATATTCATCGTGACCGTTATCTTGAGCAAAAATTTATCGTGAATCGTTTTGAATGATACCACATTCCCATCCTCTAATAAAGAGTGTTAACATTTCTGCCATTTTTTATAACCAAAAGTTAAATGTATAATTCTATTACAATTTAGAACAATTCAATAAAAAGATAAATGATTTAATCTGATTTAGCTGTATGAACCGTGTTCAGGTGGCGGCGAATTATGAAAATTACTCACTATATACTAAATGCATGCAGTCAGTCAAGAAGCAAACATGGATTTTTTTTTAGAATGTACGAACATGGGAAACCGTTATTCGTATCCCACTCCAAATCCAGCATGCACCTTACCGTTGGTTAGCAGGGAACTTGGATAGGATTGTGTGGTACACCGGAGTTATATTTATCATATGGTTATACCAGTACTTATTTAATATTTACATGCCAAAAAATGTAATAAAACGTGCAAATGTCAGTTTTTTTTCTTTGTGCAAACGTAACATTGGTAATTTCCACAAATGTAGTGCACCGATGTATTATATTTTCAGCCATTTATAACTTTGGTTTGTTTCAAGCAGAGACATAAATATCCGAGTCTGTTTCGAGTGACATATAAGTTTTTTTTTTAAACCAAGGACAACTGATTATTTTTCATTGTCAGACTTAAAAGGTACTTAAATCTTTTATCTTTTATTGAATTTTATTTTTCTTTGAATAAAAATAATAACTAAGAATCCCAACACTCCAGTAGTACAACTGAAATGGTGAGTGTCTTATAGAGACGTATTAAAATTATTTTCCGTATAAAAGCCATTTTTTTTTCTCGAAATTTTTCGTCCCGATCCGTTAACAAGCATGGCTGCCATACTAGGTGCGTAACGGTACGATACGTATCGTAAATTTTGCTCACGATATTATTACTTTTGATTATGGTTAGGGTTATGGTGCCACGATGTAGCTGAAATATTGTTGAAAATGGCGTTTAACACCACAAAACAAACAAACAAACAAGCCTTACAAATTTTTTATATCGATTCTTTAGTACTGTATTTTTTAACGGAAATATTAGTATAATATTTGTTGCTTTTTATATCGATTCTTTAGTACTGTATTTTTTAACGGAAATATTAGTATAATATTTGTTGCTTTTTATTCTTCAGAAATGGGAATCTTAACGCCACTTTCAACAATATTTCAGCTACATCGTGGCGGTCAGTTTTATTGGTGGAAGAAACCGGAGTATGCGGAGAAAACCACCGACCTGCTGCAAGTCTTTGACAAACTAGTTTTTTTTCTCTGATATGATTATGTTGAGACCCTGCAGTTGTTAAAAAGTGTGAAGCAATCTTGTTAGCAAACTCAACAAAATGGTTCTTGATGCTTTTACAATTTTTTTTATATCGATTCTTTAGTACTGTATTTTTTAACGGAAATATAGTAAAATGTTTGTTTATGTAAAAAAATAAGTGACATTATTTATTCAAATTTCAAAGAATTTCTTATGCCTCTGACCTATTTGTTTTATTATTATTTTGTAGCTTTTTATGTGGCCACAAGAGTGTTTGGTAGTTTAGGATTTGTAAGCTCCATTGCGACGACTCTACTTGTGATGTGGTTTATTTTCAAATCAGAAGGAGAACACGGTCGAGCATTGTTTTTGTCCATGATATTATCATTCGTAACGGGTAGGTAATTCTATGTTGATATACACTAAAAGTTAAAGTACATCACTCTCTTTCTCTCCATCCAGAGATTTGATCCCACATCTGTCTTTGATAAACTACATCACCTATGAATCGCATGGCGAGAACAAGTTAATTTTCAATGAGATGATGATAAGGTCCGATTTGTATTAGACCAACACGCCTAGTTATATTTTTGGCACTGGCTACGATTACCTGGATTAGGTAATAATAACGAAAAATTAGGATTACCTGAGAGACTAAGTGCCGGAATACAATTCTGGTTCATGAACCTATTTCACGGAAAAATATCGGGTAATCGTAATTTTATTTGTTAGAGTTACCTGGTCTTATTATTACCCGGAAGTTCTAGGGATTTCATTATTGGACGTAAAGAATTGAAAGAATTATTATTATTATTGGCTCATTATTATACTTTACTATAGAAACCAAGCAAGAAATAATTAAGATATTTTAAAGTTTTATTCCATGGAACAAGAAATAACTCATTATTCCCGCAGCAAACTGCACGTAGGTCAAATAACTGAAGGAATCTGCACGTAGCACAAAATAACTGTTTGAAATTGGCGCGCTTTTGCATGTGAACCAATAACTAGTTATTTCCCTCAGCACATTGAACCAATAACTAGTTATTTCCCTCATATTAGTTCAGTATAATAATACAGTTATGTCCTTCATGAGAAGTTAATATCCATAATTATTAAATCTCGAAAGGGTTATTTTTTCGGACCTCCGGGAAAATAAGCCTTTCTCAATTTAATAATTATGGATATTAACTTCTCATGAAGGCCATAATTGTATATTATATAGCAATTTGTAATTGTTAATACATTGTAAAATCAATACATCAAAAAGATATGAAATATACTTCGTAAATATATTTACAAAGATGGAATTACATAAGAAATTATCAAGTTACTCTCCTTTGTTATAGCACTGTCTGCATAGCCAAGACGTGCCGGAATTTGGTGGCACTTTGAAGCCAACACATTTAAGATGGTTCTGGCACACTCTAAACATCCATGGCAAACTAGGGTTGCATAAAGATGAACATCAATTTTACAGACTGAACAGGTCCATACGGCTGTTTCTTTTGTTTTACTAATTTTGTTTTTTCCGGGTAATAATAAAGACCAGGTAATTCTAACAAATCAAATTACGATTACCCGATTTTTTTCCGTGAAATAGGTTCCTGAACCGGAATTGTATTCCGGTACTTAGTCTTTCAGGTAATCCTAATTTTTCGTTATTATTACCCAATCCAGGTAAATCCGGGTAATCGTAGCCAGTGCCTATATTTTTACAGTGCTAGCACACCGAAACACCAGTCCGCGGATAGACATGTCGCCCTACTCAGACACATTAACCTGATTTCGAGCCAACTAGTCTTTGCTCTTACTCCTCAATGCTGCCTGCTTAGCAGAGAAGCAACAATTATCAGTTTTATTGTCTGGTTTGACCCGATCTGTCTCGAACCCATGATCTCCCGCACTCGGGGCGAGCACGCTAACTATTACATCACTGATACGGTTTCATTATTTAGAGTACATACAGCACTAAAGATAATGTAAATGACATACCAGATTTTATGGATTCATTTCAATGTTAGTTCTACATGCATGAGGGATATGCCACAAAAAGGGTGGTTAGTAAAAGTGGTAACCCGGGTCCGGGTCCAAAAACCCGGGCCCAAATTCGTATTTTCTTTATTACATCTTTATTAAGGCATTAATTTTAATCAAATTTTAACATAATGCATAAAAATTATGTATTTTATCACATTTTTTAAACAAATATAAAAAAAAAAATATTTTATACGAAATATCGGCAATATAAGTTTTCGAAGTTAGTAAAAGTTGTACCCCGGGCCAAGGCAAAATTTTCAATTAATCGTTGATTACACCTTTATTTCTCGTTAAAACTTCACAATATTCAGAATGAACATTTTTCCAGTATTAAAGAAATGTAAAAAATATTTTAAATTCAATGGTAATGTTCTCTTTTGTCATTATGGGAGCATTTTAGATTCTGATAAAAGTTGTAACCCAGGCCGGAAGTGATAAATTGTTTTGAATCAGTTTACACTTAATCAAATGATCATGCATAGTGTAAGTGTCAAAATTCACATTGTCTTGAAATATTATATTTTTACAAGTAATTTTGCAAGAATTAAGGGACCGACCATTTAACTTGAAGGGGGGGGGGGGGGGGTTATGGTTTTTTGTTTCGTTTAGAATTTTTTTTATTTATTTTTTTTGTCGCGCAAAGTGCCAATTTTTTTTCCAGAATGTAACATTAGGATATATGACAAAAACTCTGAATCATATTATTTTTTTTTTCCTCCACCAAAATCAGAATATTTTTTTCAGCAACATTGGGAATCAGAATATTTTTTTAGAAAAAAACCATAACCCCCCCTTCAAGTTAAATGGTCGTTCCCTAAGACGTATGATACAGTACATTTTGTAAACTGATTCAACACAATTTATCACTTCCGGCCCGGGTTACAACTTTTATCAGAATCTAAAATGCTCCCATAATGACAAAAGAGAACATTACCATTGAATTTAAAACATTTTTTACCTTTCTTTAATACTGAAAAATGTTCGTTCTGAATATTGTGAAGTTTTAACGAGAAATAAAGGTGTAATCAACGATTAATTGAAAATTTTGCCTTGGCCCGGGTTACAACTTTTACTAACTTCGAAAACTTATATTGCCGATATTTCGTATAAAAACTAAAAAAAATTTATATTTGTTTAAAAAATGTGATAAAATACATAATTTTTATGCATTATGTTCAAATTTTATTAAAATTAATGCCTTAATAAAGATGTAATAAAGAAAATACGAATTTGGGCCCGGCTTTTTGGAACCGGACCCAGGCTCGGGTTACCACTTTTACTAACCACCCACAAAAAGTGTCCAGATAATTTATAAGGAGCATCTTATAAAGCAGCATTAAAAGGGTTTTTAGCTGGCATGACTAAAATTTAGAATGAGCTTTAGCTATCAGGGTCCATTAACTTGTCACAGTTTATTCTTTTCCTCTGAAACCACTGGGACAAGTAAAACTTGACATGAAGGTTTTTTGGGTGGTCCCCATTCTAAACTATCTGATTGGTCTGAAATTATATCCAAGATGGCTGTGGTTATGTCAAATAGAAAATCCTTAAATTGGCCAAATCTGCCTTATTTCCAGACAGAATTTGCTCAAATGTTAATTATAAGCATAATTAAGAGCTCTTTGACATATGTTCTGGTTTTCTGTTTAACTCTAAATTTTTGTGGATTGCAGAAATAATGTATATCTTCTTGTCTGATATACTGCTCATTCAATATTAACATAACATGGCAGGAATAGTTTACAGATGGTCCCTTTTTAAAGTGTATTTGTTTGATCTGAACTGGTAAAACTTTATTTTTTTACCTTTTCAATGTTTAATCTGTCATTTCACTGCAAATAAAAAAAAATTGAAGAAAATTAATGATAATTGAAGACTAATTCCTTTAAATATACTAATAGCAACGTGGACCGATCCTGCACATACCAAACCATCTTATTAAATAAAACACAGAATCAGTCTAGTCGTGTACCCCCATGTAAAGAGTCCTATTTCTAAAAAAAAAATAGGACCTAGTTTGAGGTCTATGCCCGATGTGGGGTCATACACCACAAATCAGTTGCACAACCTGTCTTAGAGAAGGAAAATAAATGAGTGTCTGGTGTTTGAAGAATATCATCCTCTTTTTTATGTAACAGACAGCTTACAGCAGCTTATTATGAGGAATGGTCATTGGTTGTCTGTTGCAGGGCAATTAATTATGATTTTCCTATGCTATCCAGGGGGCCCGGGTGGCTCGATGAGTTAGGTCATTGGATCTAACAACTCATACAAGCCTATCACCAATACAGCGTGGGTTCACGCCCAGCTTTGTAAATTACAAAAAAGGGTGCACTCGACTCACAGCCGCAAGTGATAAAGTTTACCAGTTGCTTGCCCATGGTTGGTGGTTCTCTCCGGGTACTCTGGCTTCCTCCACCACTAAAACTGGTCGCCATGATATAGCTGAAATATTGCTGAAAGTGGCGTTAAACAACAAAATTCAAATTCTACCCTATCCTATACCCCCACCCCCCTTTGTATATAATAGTTATCCAACTTTCACTTGTGTTATTTACCTACTGAGTTAGTTTGTAAAGTTTATCTCTGGTTATTTTCTAATCACAGAATTTATACTTTTATTTATTTCTTACAGGTGGTCTGTTCACACTCACTGTTTCCATATTTGGCGGGTATGTTAGGATATATTTGAGCTTTGCATACGCCATGATGTGTATAGCAACCATTGCATATGTGATGAATGGTGTATTGTTTATGGTGTATATGTCCTTTATTTTGATGGTATAACATATGGCTTATTAAAATGAGAAGTAAATGAAACATGCATATTAAATACAAACTGGAAGAAAACGAAGGATTAAATTCAAGGTCTGTCTTAGGATAGTAGCTTTGTATTGTTAACATTGAAAGCACCTCAGTATATAATATTGAGAAATTTGCTATGCATGATGAATATATAGAACAGCATTAGGTCTACAGTTATGTATTTTGTGATTAACATTTTTTCTATGCAATTCTATTTAATACTTGTATTGAGACTCAATAACATACAGCCATACATCATTTCATTGAAATACCAATATTCAAAGTGCTTAAAAGCTACTCTATTTTGCAGAGCAGAAATGTTTGTACATGTTCAAAATTTGTAATAGAACACTTGTAAATGACATAGAATATTGCTTATTAGAGGATTAATGCTAAATTTAACTGTTTGAGCTATTTTTGATTGTCAAATAATTTTGTTTTCCAAACTACTGTCAGAGTCAAATATTACCAAAACTTTTAATGCTATATTGGTCATAAATATACATTAACCATTTGAGATTGATAAGCTTGCGGGTTAGTGTATAAATATATACATTAACCCTTTGAAACTGATAAGCTTGCTGGTTAGTGTATAAATATATACATTAACCATTTGAGACCGATAAGCATGCTGGCTTGTGTATAAATATACATTAATCCTTTTAAGCACATATTACACATAATAAGTGTCATACTTTGCTGTCATGGAAAATAAAATTCAGTGTGTTGTGATTTTACATTTTACTATGTTTTTGTTAAAAAAAAAAGTTATATAGTTATAAATAGTTGAGCCAATTGAGCTATACATTCTTGCATTAAGATAAATAGGTTGTTTCTCTTAAATAATATAAGTGTAAAGTTATTAGAAATGATTGAATGTCAACAACAGTATAGTGACTGTGTGATGTACAGCTACAATAATATAACTGTTCTTTAACTTTTGCTCTTATCCAGAGTTTTGTTGATTTTCAATATATAACAAAATTCAGAATAAGGAACCATGAGCTATTAATCCCAACTTAAAGATGCAGATAAATATGTCAAATATATAATAGTGTAGATGATGAGTCTCATTTATTTTTAAACTTCAAAAGTAAGCAAAATATGTCAGAAAGATTTCTTTAAATACATTAACGGAACTCAGAATAATTATTTTATAATTGAAAAAGTAATATCATACATACTAAGCCTATCAACATCTGAATTGACAAAAACATCTAGTTTTTTTTTATTAAGCAGCCACAAGCATTCAACTTTATCTGATTTTAGATATACAATATATTTCATGTTTTTGTCTATTACACAACTTATGTTATACTTTTATGGTGTATTATTTGTTTTAAATCAAACACTGTTTGTTTGTATTGTTTGAATTCTGTTGGATTTTTATTGTTTGCAAATAAAGTTATCATATTGTTAAAGTGGCTTGTTCTTACTATTATTTAGATGACTATTGTATACATGGGTTATATTAGTGTTTATGATGTTTAACGCCACTTTCAACAATAATTCAGGTATATTGATTGTATACAATGCCTTAAACACTTAAGGTTCAATAAAAAAATCAATGGCTATTTTTAATAGTGTATGTACATTGCTTTGTAAAAACTAGATATAAATGAAACATGTTGCTGAAGAACATTTACTAAAGTTTCTAAGTTATTCTAACAATAATGGTAAAACACTATGTGTAATATCTAAATTCCTAATTAGACATGCATCTTTATTTCAAGCATTGCTATTTAAAAAATACAGAAAAACATACACTTTATTTGAAAAACAGTTTTGAAGACACCAAAGGAATAATCAGATGCCGTAATTCCAAGAAGGACAGACAATAAGGAAAACTAGATTTGATTTGAAATCAAATCAAATCAAATCATTTATTGGATAAAGCATAGTTAAGTACATGTACATATTAATCACAATGTTCAATAATCAGCACCAGAGTTTGAAAGAAGCCGTATCGGTGGTGCTATGGTTAGCATGCTATCCTAGGTTCGAGCCCTGGTTGTATATCTTAGATTCGAGTCCTGGTTGTATATCTTAGGTTCGAGTCCTGATTGTATATCTTAGGTTCGAGTCCTGGTGGTATATCTTAGGTTCGAGCCCTGGTTGTATATCTTAAGTTCGAGTCCTGGTTGTATATCTTAGGTTCGAGTCCTGGTTGTATATCTTAGGTTCGAGCTTTGGTTGTATATCTTGGGTTCGAGTCCTGGTTGTATATCTTAGGTTCGAGTCCTGGTTGTATATCTTAGGTTCGAGCCCTGGTTGTATATCTTAGGTTCGAGTCCTGGTTGTATATCTTAGGTTCGAGTCCTGGTTTATATCTTAGGTTCGAGTCCTGGTTGTATATCTTAGGTTCGAGTCCTGGTTGTATATCTTAGGTTCGAGTCCTGGTTGTATATCTTAGGTTCGAGCCCTGGTTGTATATCTTAGGTTCGAGCCCTGGTTGTATATCTTAGGTTCGAGCCCTGGTTGTATATCTTAGGTTCGAGTCCTGGTTGTATATCTTAGGTTCGAGTCCTGGTTGTATATCTTAGGTTCGAGTCCTGGTGGTATATCTTAGGTTCGAGTCCTGGTTGTATATCTTAGGTTCGAGTCCTGGTTGTATATCTTAGGTTCGAGCCCTGGTTGTATACCTTAAGTTCGAGTCCTGGTTGTATATCTTAGGTTCGAGTCCTGGTTGTATATCTTAGGTTCGACTCCTGGTTGTATATCTTAAGTTCGAGTCCTGGTTGTATATCTTAGGTTCGAGCCCTGGTTGTATATCTTGGGTTCGAGTCCTGGTTGTATATCTTAGGTTCGAGTCCTGGTTGTATATCTTAGGTTCGAGTCCTGGTTGTATATCTTAGGTTCGAGTCCTGGTTGTATATCTTAGGTTCGAGTCCTGGTTGTATATCTTAGGTTCGAGCCCTGGTTGTATATCTTAGGTTCGAGTCCTGGTTGTATATCTTAGGTTCGAGTCATGGTTGTATATCTTAGGTTCGAGTCCTGGTTGTATATCTTAAGTTCGAGTCCTGGTTGTATATCTTAGGTTCGAGTCCTGGTTGTATATCTTAGGTTTGAGTTCTGGTTGTATATCTTAAGTTCGAGTCCTGGTTGTATATCTTAGGTTCGAGTCCTGGTTGTGTATCTTAGGTTCGAGCCCTGGTTGTATATCTTAGGTTCGAGCCCTGGTTGTATATCTTAGGTTCGAGCCCTGGTTGTATATCTTAGGTTCGAGCCCTGGTTGTATATCTTAGTCCTGGTTGTATATCTTAGGTTCGAGCCCTGGTTGTATATTTTAGGTTCGAGTCCTAGTTGTATATCTTAGGTTCGAGCCCTGGTTGTATATCTTAGGTTCGAGTCCTGGTTGTATATCTTAGGTTCGAGTCCTGGTTGTATATCTTAGGTTCGAGCCCTGGTTGTATATCTTAGGTTCGAGTCCTGGTTGTATATCTTAGGTTCGAGTCCTGGTTGTATACCTTAGGTTCGAGCCCTGGTTGTATATCTTAGGTTCGAGCCCTGGTTGTATATCTTGGGTTCGAGTCCTGGTTGTATATCTTAGGTTCGAGCCCTGGTTGTATATCTTGGGTTCGAGTCCTGGTTGTATATCTTAGGTTCGAGTTCTGGTTGTATATCTTAGGTTCGAGTCCTGGTTGTATATCTTAGGTTCGAGTCCTGGTTGTATATCTTAGGTTCGAGTCCTGGTTGTATATCTTAGGTTCGAGTCCTGGTTGTATATCTTAGGTTCGAGTCCTGGTTGTATATCTTAGGTTCGAGTCCTGGTTGTATATCTTAGGTTCGAGTCCTGGTTGTATATCTTAGGTTTGAGCCCTGGTTGTATATCTTAGGTTCGAGTCCTGGTTGTATATCTTAGGTTCGAGTCCTGGTTGTATATCTTAAGTTCGAGTCCTGGTTGTATATCTTAGGTTCGAGTCCTGGTTGTATATCTTAGGTTCGAGTTCTGGTTGTATATCTTAAGTTCGAGTCCTGGTTGTATATCTTAGGTTCGAGCCCTGGTTGTATATCTTAGGTTCGAGCCCTGGTTGTATATCATAGGTTCGAGTCCTGGTTGTATATCTTAGGTTCGAATCCTGGTTGTATATCTTAGGTTCGAGACCTGGTTGTATATTTTAGGTTCGAGTCCTAGTTGTATATCTTAGGTTCGAGCCCTGGTTGTATATCTTAGGTTCGAGTCCTTGTTGTATATCTTAGGTTCGAGTCCTGGTTGTATATCTTAGGTTCGAGCCCTGGTTGTATATCTTAGGTTCGAGTCCTGGTTGTATATCTTAGGTTCGAGTCCTGGTTGTATATCTTAGGTTCGAGCCCTGGTTGTATATCTTAGGTTCGAGCCCTGGTTGTATATCTTAGGTTCGAGTCCTGGTTGTATATCTTAGGTTCGAGCCCTGGTTGTATATCTTAGGTTCGAGCCCTGGTTGTATATCTTAGGTTCGAGCCCTGGTTGTATATTTTAGGTTCGAGTCCTAGTTGTATATCGTAGGTTCGAGCCCTGGTTGTATATCTTAGGTTCGAGTCCTGGTTGTATATCTTAGGTTCGAGTCCTGGTTGTATATCTTAGGTTCGAGTCCTGGTTGTATATCTTAGGTTCGAGTCCTGGTTGTATATCTTAGGTTCGAGTCCTGGTTGTATATCTTAGGTTCGAGCCCTGGTTGTATATCTTAGGTTCGAGCCCTGGTTGTATATCTTAGGTTCGAGCCCTGGTTGTATATCTTAGGTTCGAGTCCTGGTTGTATATCTTAGGTTCGAGCCCTGGTTGTATATCTTAGGTTCGAGTCCTGGTTATATATCTGAGGTTCGAGTCCTGGTTGTATATCTTAGGTTCGAGCCCTGGTTGTATATCTGAGGTTCGAGTCCTGGTTGTATATCTTAGGTTCGAGCCCTGGTTGTATATCTTAGGTTCGATCCCTGGTTGTATATCTTAGGTTCGAGCCCTGGTTGTATATCTTAGGTTCGAGCCCTGGTTGTATATCTTAGGTTCGAGTCCTGGTTATATATCTGAGGTTCGAGTCCTGGTTGTATATCTTAGGTTCGAGCCCTGGTTGTATATCTTAGGTTCGATCCCTGGTTGTATATCTTAGGTTCGAGCCCTGGTTGTATATCTTAGGTTCGAGTCCTGGTTGTATATCTTAGGTTCGAGTCCTGGTTGTATATCTTAGGTTCGAGCCCTGGTTGTATATCTTAGGTTCGAGCCCTGGTTGTATATCTTAGGTTCGAGTCCTGGTTGTATATCTTAGGTTCGAGCCCTGGTTGTATATCTGAGGTTCGAGTCCTGGTTGTATATCTTAGGTTCGAGCCCTGGTTGTATATCTTAGGTTCGATCCCTGGTTGTATATCTTAGGTTCGAGCCCTGGTTGTATATCTGAGGTTCGAGTCCTGGTTGTATATCTTAGGTTCGAGCCCTGGTTGTATATCTTAGGTTCGAGCCCTGGTTGTATATCTTAGGTTCGAGTCCTGGTTGTATATCTTAGGTTCGAGTCCTGGTTGTATATCTTAGGTTCGAGCCCTGGTTGTATATCTTAGGTTCGAGCCCTGGTTGTATATCTTAGGTTCGAGTCCTGGTTGTATATCTTAGGTTCGAGTCCTGGTTGTATATCTTAGGTTCGAGTCCTGGTTGTATATCTTAGGTTCGAGCCCTGGTTGTATATCTTAGGTTCGAGCCCTGGTTGATCAAACCAAAGTATATAACATTGGTATTTGCTACTTCTCCGCTAAGCACATAGATTTAAGGACTTGGAGCAAAGACCGGTTGGGTCAGAATCAAGATAATGTGTCCGAGTGGAGCGATATGTCTACCCGCAGACTGTTTTTTCAGTGAGCTAGTACTATAAAGATCAAAGTAGGCTGTTGACTTAGTACAAAATAGATATCATTTCATTGAAAAACCTCTACACGAAACTCATAATACAGTCATACCTGAAATCTACTGACATCATGAGAACATGGACCGAGGCTGATGGGAATCTACAAGTACGTCTTGGTGGCACGGAGAGATCGACACAAAATATGACTTAAGTCTGATACCACCCACCCCTCTTGGTAACTGAATCTTTGGCGTCTAAATAGATATAAACAACAAATAAGAAACATGCGAATCAAATATAATATTGTTGACATATATTTGTATAATATTGTTGACATATATTTGTATAATATTGTTGACATATATTTGTATAATATTGTTGACATATATTTGTATAATATTGTTAACATATATTTGTATAATATTGTTGACATATATTTGTATAATATTGTTGACATATATTTGTATAATATTGTTAACATATATTTGTATAATATTGTTGACATATATTTGTATAATATTGTTGACATATATTTGTATAATATTGTTGACATATATTTGTATAATATTGTTGACATATATTTGTATAATATTGTTGACATATATTTGTATAATATTGTTAACATATATTTGTATAATATTGTTGACATATATTTGTATAATATTGTTAACATATATTTGTATAATATTGTTGACATATATTTGTATAATATTGTTAACATATATTTGTATAATATTGTTGACATATATTTGTATAATATTGTTCACATATATTTGCATAATATTGTTCACATATATTTGTATTATATTCATTTTTATCATGCACTTGTTCTATTTGAGCAGTCGAAGTCGTCGTGGTTGTGATCGTATGGTAGATGGATTTACAACTACATATGCAATCAGTGCCTATCACCACTAACGTTGTGAGTTCTAATCCCGCCCAGGCGAGGTGTACACGATTCAATATTATGTGATAAAGTTTGTCAGTGACTTGCGACAAGTCGGTGGTTTTCTCCGGGTACTCCGGTTGATTTCCAGTCAAATCGGCCCTAGTCAAATCGGCCCAAAGTCAAATCGGCCTCAAAATGAAAGTAAAATCGGCCCCAAAAATAAAAATAAAAAAAGAATAAATAAATAAAAATTATGTATTAATATAAATTAATATTTTTGGTTAAAAGATGTAAAATTTTAATTTTATTGATGAACGGATTCTTTTATTAAGGGAATTAAAAATGGCGGCTGAGTTGATAGCAGCTTGAAAAACAGCTCAGCAATTTTTGCAGTTTTTTGATGTTTTATGAAGTTCTAATGCAAAAAAAATTTGGAAAGATAATTGCCTATATAATGTGTTAAAGGATGATGTTTCTGTTGATGAAAATTTTGGATTTTTGAACATTTATTGAGTGTATACAGATATTTTCATTGGAATTTATTGTTAGTGAAATTGACATTATGCCTGGAGGCAGTAATTCACTTAAACCTGGACAACATAGAAGTACAAATATAAATACAAATATAAATACTGTTTAAACACTGCTCAAAGCAAAATTGGGTTCAACAAAGGAGAAAGCACCTAAGAAGGGTAGAACATATTCTCAGCTATCTAATGACTCAAACAATAGTATTGAATTTGATCTGTCAGGATTGGACCATATACAAAAGGACCTTGAGGAAATAAAATCAAGTCTTCAAGGTGTGACAAAGATAACTGATCTTAACGAGGCAACAAAAGATCTGGTAAAAAGTACTGAATTAGAAACATTAGTTACTGTTATAGTTAACAAACTACTCAACAATTTTGAAAGTAAATTGGAAACAAAATTTGAAACTAAACTTACACAAGTTACAAACAATATGCAGGAAAAAATAGATGCATTATCATTGGAAAATGAAAACTTGAAAGGCCAACTAGATGCCATAAAAAATGTACTTGGAAATGTAAAGACAACTCTTAATAGGAATGTTATACTGACCAAAGACGCTACCATACAAAGTAACTACAATGAACAATATTCGAGGAAAAACAATATAAAAGTGTTTAACATGAAAAAAAGAGACAAACAAAACCTGAGAGAGGATTTCATTGATCTTGTCAAGAAAGACTTTAATGTGGATTTAGAACTAAGGGATGTTGTAGCCATACACCGTTTACGTTCAGATCGACCAGGAGAAAGACCAATTATTGTCAGACTATTTAACAGTGACGCCAAAAGGAATGTCATGCCTGCAAAGAAAAACTTGAAAAACAATGTTCGTTTTGTAGATGACATTACAAAACAAAATCATGAACTAATGAAAAGGATGCGTGACACCAATAGATATTCTACAATTGTGGCATATATGGAAGAACACCTGATGATAAACAATTCAAATTTGGTTTGTATGACGACATTGACATTAAAATCAGACAGAGAAGGTAAATGCTTACTTTTTTACCATACATTAACTGTTCATATTTATTTAACTTTATATTTAATTTGTCTTTACCTGTTATGATATGCATATTGAATACACAGTAAAAAAGATTATATAGAATGTACATAAGATGATATCTACATACCAGAAAATATACTGTCATGATTATTGATATACAGTATATTACATTTCATTTATGATTTTTATTAACCAGGCTCAAGCTAGCGACCAATTTCTAGCGACCACTATAAGCTAGCGACCAATAAGGCGATATGTCTCAAAACCAAAAAGACAAATAAGAGCAAAATGTACTTTTAAAGATTTCTAGCGACCAATAATAAATATATTTCTTTAATTGCACATTCAACACATTGAATCGACATCTGGGCATACAGGACATTTTCTGGACCCCCCCCCCCCCCCCCCCCCCCTCCACAAAACAAAGTTGACATTTGACACACTACTGTGGAAATAAGGTGCAGAATCTCACACAGACACTCATGTGAGTAAAGGACAATACATTTTATGTTCTATTTCCCATGTTCACCCGTACATAAAATATGTCTTCTCTTTACTGAGCTTAATAACGAAGACAAACATATATTTAGGGATGGCGAGCTTAGAAAACAGTCGGCCAACTTTAAACAAACACAGCGTAAACAAATAATATACTTTCATGTAAACCTGTATATAATTTGGATTTGTCAGCGCTTTGTCAAACAAAATAAAGTCCTAAGATTCCCCGTTCACATGAAGACATCAATCTACAAAAAAATGTAAATATAGAACATTAGAAAAATATAGCAATACGTATTATAAAAATAAACAAAATATAAACCCTGCATGTGCGTGTAACACTTATTTAATAAATAGTATTATTTTGTTTTATCTATTTATTTTTAAATTGTGTATATAAAGGTGCCAAACAACTAATTTAATTCACCAATGCATTTAAATCAGGTAAAGGCCCGGGCAATACTTTTGATTTAAACCCCAAGTGGCAAATCCAAATATCAAAATATCAACTTAGATACTTGACACCCTGCTGTGGGCTTGAGGTGCATTATCCCACCTAGGCACTTAAGTCAGTAAAAGGTCCGGGCAATACCTTTGATTTAAACCCCAAGTGGCAAAGAACTTTGCCGTCCTTCTGTATTTTTTCATGGGCTATGTATGGGGTCCCCCCCAAATCCAAATATCAAAGTTGATATTTGACACCCTGTTGTGGGTTCGAGGTGCATTATCCCACCTAGGTACTTAAGTCAGTTAAAGGCCCGAGCAATACCTTTGACGTAAGCCCCGAGTGGCAAAGAACTTTGCCGTCCTTCGGTTATTTTTCATGGGATATGTATAGCCCCCCCCCCCCAATCCAAATATCAAAGTTGATATTTGACACCCTGCTGTGGGCTTGAGGTGCATTATCCCACCTAGGCACTTACGTCAGTTAAAGTCCCGGACAATAATTTTAAAATAAACCCCAAGTGGGCAAGAACTTTGCCGTCCTTGATATATATTTCATGGGATATTTATAGAGATCCCCCCTCCACAATTTTTTTTCAAATATCAAAGTTGATATTTGACACCCTGCTGTGGGCTTGAGGTGCATTATCCCACCTAGGCACTTAAGTCAGTTAAAGACCCGGGCAATACCTTTAACTTAAACCCCAAGTGGGCAAGAACTTTGTCGTCCTTGATATATTTTTCATGGGATATTAATAGAGACCCCCCTCCACAATTTTTTTTTCAAATATCAAAGTTGATATTTAACACCCTGCTGTGGGCTTGAGGTGCATTATACCACCTAGACACTTAAGTCAGTTAAAGGCCCGGGCAATACCTTTGACGTAAGCCCCGAGTGGCTAAGAACTTTGCCGTCCTTCGGTAATTTTTCATGGGATATGTATAGGGCCCCCCCAAATCCAAATATCAAAGTTGATATTTGACACCCTGCTGTGGGCTTGAGGTGCATTATCCCACCTAGGCACTTCAGTCAGTTAAAGACCCGGGCAATACCTTTAACTTAAACCCAAAGTGGGCAAGAATGTTGTCGTCCTTGATATATTTTTCACGGGATATTGATAGAGACCCCCCTCCACAATTTTTTTTCAAATATCAAAGTTGATATTTGACACCCTGCTGTGGGCTTGAGGTGCATTATCCCATCTAGGCACTTAAGTCAGTTAAAGACCCGGGCAATACCTTTAATTTAAACCCAAAGTGGGCAAAAACTCTGCCGTCCTTGATATATTTTTCATGTGATATTTATAGAGACCCCCCTCCACAATTGTTTTGTTAAATATCAAAGTTGATATTTGACACCCTGCTGTGGACTTGAGGTGCATTATCCCACCTAGGCACTTACGTCAGTCGATGATTTAATGTGTTTTTTTGCAGGATAAACACAAAATTAATGCAGTATCTTAAAATATAAAGTTTGTATGTATCCGGCGCAAAACTGGAGAAAGGCTCGGTGAATCTCGTCTTTATCCCAGTTTTTAAACCTCGTGCACATAAACTTGATATTTTAAGACACTTCACTAATATTCTCCATATATTTTTTTCTATTGTTTTATTAAAATTTATCAGAATTAAGTTAATTCACTCGTGGAATTCGTTTCTATTCATAACGAGGATTACATGTAATTCTGACACTGTTTTGACATTGGAGTTATTATACTGTGTTCCAACACAAACAAAGAGCGTGATATGCATCTTTAATTGTCAAATGGTCCAATATCTATCCATGACAAAGACTTGATTATCGCCCCATGTTTTCAATCTGTCTGACACAATCTCGTTTTATCTCTGGCGTTTAAATAATTCAGTACATTGTCATGTATTCATGTGCCTTTATAATTGTAAAACTTTCTAATATTCTGAAATCGTTCTTAATGAATAATTCAGAAATATTTTACAAAACAGTTCACTTCAATTACCACACAGACGATAACATTCGAATTCTGACATTCAGTCTTGATAAATTGTTCTAAAGAATGGTTTAACATCCATCAGCAGGTAATTATTATTTATGTTAGTATTTTGTAGCAATAATTAGACTGATTGTCCCTTTGGTATTCTCTAACGTTTATTTAGCAGGTTTACTACTTGTTAAGGAATATGCTACATATGTAAAGTTTCACACTGGATCTGAGGTATAGGGGACAAACCAGAACATGATCCACTAAATAATAATAATTATATTTATATTTTTAGAAATATAAAAACCTTAAACTATGTCCTTTTTCTTTTTTGTGTATGTCTCATTTATCAATCATGAATGTTTGTATTGTTAATGATGCCTCATGTGGGCCCTATGATTAGGCAATAAAATATATTCTATTCTATTCATTGTCATTTCTGATTGTCCCTTCAGTATTCTCTAACGGTTATTTACAATGACACATTGTCATTTCTCAAAAGGCAATGCATCTTTTCCCTTTAAAATAGTTTTTTTCTTTCCTTTATCACTGAAAGGACATTTACTGGATATGACTATATGAGTAACACAGTGGGTATATCATAGGAAAGAGGAACTGATTAACCTTGACGAGTATATGTGTTCACTCCAGTTTGTTTAAGCGGGTTCCGCGTTGCTGAGTTTTCTCTAACGTATATTTACGTCGTATTAGCGAACACGATTAGGATTATTACCACATTACAACCAAACATGTTTGTGTTTTTAATAGCTGACATGTATTTCTCAAAGAATCTATCACATTTCTGTACTATATCATCAAAAAATTCTTTGTCAAAATAGATACGTTCACAAATAAATGATTTCAAAGTATAAAATATTCCCAATAATGATAGAATTGTGATAAGACTTGATTAATTCCACATAAGTTTCATTATTGTTTTTATCACCACATTTATCTTTGTCAGCTAATTGTTACATCATAAGTGGAATAAGCTCCTCACTTTCATCATCACTTTCATCACTAGAATTTGAAAGAGTATGCAAAAAAACCGAGTCATTACCTTTACAAATATTGTATAAGTATACGCTTCTCAATTTCGGTTGTTGAAAGTGTAGACTGTGTAGACGGATGGTATAGTGTTTGGTTCTATTGGTAATGTATCTGTTGGCAAACTTCTTATATCAATGCTATTTATGGTCAGTGGTTGCGATATTTTTCTTGGTTTGTTCCAAAAGCAAGGAATGTCCGTACTTCTGTGTGCCTGTCTTTATACCTTTTTGAAAATTCCTCCAAAGAAAACAGAAGAGCACTGCAGTGCTTGCATGTACCATTGTCACTGCAAAATAATGTAGAAAATTGTAATGAGTAAAGTATTTAAAAGTGAGAATTTTGTTCCGAGTAGTTAATAAATATGCAATAATATAATATACATGTACATGTAGTACCAAATATTTCATGTAGATTTCTTTGTAAAATAAAAATTCAATATTTGACGATATTTTTACTAGTCTTCCTTTATAAATATACCTAAATTTGCTAAAAAGTAGAGTATTTCCGAAATGAGTTAAAAATATTACATATTGAGAAATATTGTCCCTCGTAGTATATCATATTGCAAGAGTCCTACTCAGGACAATTCCTCAATATTAGTTCAATAACCCTATATCATAAAGGACAATGTAATATACATGCAATAACCACCTTTATATTATATATCCACCGAAACAATGTTTCCTTTTCAAAAGACAACACAACCAAGACAAACAAATAATTCACAACTCAAAGAAGTCCTTGGTGGTTTAGTAGGAATATAGTAGCAATTATAATATACTTACATTTAAAATATCAACACTATAACAACAATTGTCAAGTTGAATTTAAACAAGTTTCACATCTACAGACATTTAATTTCAATTACATTAAAACTGACAATCCCAGCTAATAATTGCATCAGGCAGTCTTCGAAATTATACTTTTGAATTTACTGGCACGAAAACTTCAAAATTAGAATATTTATATAGATTCTATTGAAAAAATTATGGCAAAAGTCACTGGTCAGTCTGATTAAAATCTGACCTCTCACTTGCTCTTGTTTATTGATATGTCAGATTTTAATCAGACTGGTCACTGGCCCGAATCAATGGCCATGCCGGGCCACCGGACCACTGCTAAAGTCGATGACTGCATCAGGTGATGCCCTTATATAAGGGTACTTTCTATGTGTCAGTAACTTTGAGTAAGCCAGGTCTAACCACTTCAACTGCTCTGTGTGTTTCCTCAAACTTTCAAATAAGTTAAAATAGCAGTAGCTTCATGTTTTAATCCCCATTTAATGGGTGGTATAGATGAAATATCCTTGTTTTTGTACATCATGATGTCACAAAGAAGTGTCATGCTTGGTTGATTTCCAGTTCCACTGCTGTTTGTCATAACACGGTATGTTTTACTAGCAATTATTGTTCTCGTAAATACATATAAAAATATACTTTCATAATTTCTTTCTCTTAATTTTGTTAATTAAAAAGAAGAGATGTTATTGCCAGAGACAAAATCCTCTTGGTTTTTTTTAAATTTTATGCAAGATATTTTTTGCTATTTTTCCCCCAATAATTTTTAGATGAGGCAAAGCTTAATTGCATTTAAGTTTCTGGTGGAGGCACAGGGTAATTTACTCCGTTTGCACCAGCTATATTATAAACTACTTGTACTAATTATAAAGCACAGCATGAGAGTATTTTGAGATACATTGCTGTATTTTTACAACTACAAAGTAATTTAATTTTCATACCCTGGGTGGGAATCGAACCCACATATCAGAAACCGCAAGTAATTAGTTTACTTTTTGAGAGAAAAAAATATATAAACAAATGAATTTACTGGTTTAAGCTCTTCATTTTGATCTTCACGCCCTTCACATTCAGTGAACTGATGTACACAGTTACAGATATTTTTGTAATTTAATAAACTAGATTTTCAAAATTTGGGTACTCTGACATTATAAGTTATAACTCTGTTCAGTTCATTAAAAGAAACATCACATATTTGCATCAAGATTAATATGCAATGTATCACTCTATGCAAAATGGGAAAAGCCACTGTAGTACTTATTTTACAAGTACAATGTACGGAAAAGCTGAAACGTTCTACAGTACAGTCAGAGACATAGATTGAAAATTCACGTACCTGATGAAGGTTATTCCAGAAACGCGTCATGCACACTAAATTTTGGTGATATGGATATATCTTTTGTTCTTAATAATAATAATAATAATAACTTTATTGTCATTAAACATATATAAACATGTTTGTGACAAATACAAACAAACAAACAATTGTGTGTATGAAAAAAAAAACAAAAAAAGGACAGACATAAGTGTGTTTATCTTATTCCGATAAACAGATTTAATTAAAGTGAATGAGTATTTATTTTAGTTTACAATCCCCCCCTTTCTGCACCCCTAACGTCTGCATCTTTTCCCCCTTATTTTGCCTCGTTACATGTATCACGTGATTATACCGCTCCTGCATGTAGTTGCCGGCTGACATTTTTGAAACAAGACTGGTTTTTTTTTAATCCTGCGACATCAGCCTACAAGTAGAAGATGAAACCACCTAAAAGGCAGAGAAAGTCGACAAATAAAGCACAGACAACACAAAGAAGCGCTGCCGGTCAAACGACAGAAAACGCCAAATTATGCAAAAATCAGACTGCAAATGCCTCAGCTGACCACGCCGTCCCAGGTCCGTCAGTTTCAAGAGATGGCTCTTCATCAACCACCCAAAACCCTTCGTCGTCTAGAGTAGACACGATACTAAAGACTGAAAACCAGTCAAGAGGAGCATCCAATATGGACCAGTCTCATGATATGTCCGACCACCCGTCTCGGACAGACCCAGTTCAACAGCGCAGTTTCAGACCGTCGACAGGAGCGATAGTAAATCCAGAGCCTACTACTTCAGACAACACAACGGTTTCGTACAGTGGAGTAAACACGCCAGAAGGATTATCTACCCAGCCATTTCAGTCGGGGTTGACAAGGTCAGGACATACATCCCTGAATGCCCAACAACGAGGTACGTTTACCAATAACACGTCTGTAGATTCACAAATAAGCAGCACCCCAAACTACACTACTAGTGTATTTGACCCTATAAGTGAGCACATACCCCAAAACATTAAAGAAAAAATATGGGCTGGTGAATACGTAGATCTTTCGTTACTCCTAAAATCTGCAAAGGATTTATTCTCAGAATCCCATCTGACCGGCAATTAATGGGGGTCAAATCTCAGTCGTGCAACAAAAGCAGAGTCTAATCACAAACATACATGTCTGGACTTCTGCCTTCATGGTTTTTATGGATTCACGAAACCGGGTCCTGCCATTTTGACATGACCCATTTCTTTCGCCCCGTGCTTACTTGTATCAATAATTAAAAGCACAGTGACGATTCTTGTCATCTTTATTCATCAATCGTCCCTTCAATACATTTCGTTCCATTCAATGTGAGCAATTCAAAGAGAAACTGAGCGAAATTTGGGGTTGGGGTCAAGCTGATCATCATTTTGCGGCACATTATCGCTTATTTCTCAATTAATATACGATGACATAGCCAAAATGTTTCATCTGACAACAGGAAATGGTTAATAAAGCATTTATTTCCCCCAAGTTCATGCAAAAAACAAATGAATAAACAGAATTCTTACCTTCTTCTTGCCTTCTTACAGTCCGGTTCCGTTCCGGAATTAGATATGCACGAGTCCAAACATTTTTTGCCGGGTCAGTTTGTACACAGTGCATACCGGGAAAATTAAACAGTATAGCTGATTTTTTAAGTCGCTCTGATTTTCAGAAATTCCAAAAACTATATCCTGGTGCAGAAGACGAGAAAACGCCAATACCAAACCATCTATGTACGAGTTAGCCACAGAAATTGATGATCTTGTCGAATCTTCCAATGCTTCGAACACCTGGAAAGTTTACAAAACGGCAGTTGATTCCTTTGAGAACTTTCGACAGTTATATGATATAAGCCAGTCTTGGCCCCCCCCCCCCCCCCTTAATGACATCCTTTTTTATATTGCTTACCTATCCCACACGAATCATTCTCCGTCCACAGTCGTGACTTATATTTCTGGATTAAGTCATTTTCATAAATTGCACAACTTTCCGGACAACACACAAGTGTTTGTGGTGGGAAAAATGATAGAAGGTTTAAAGCGGAAAAGACCGTCCCAACCAGATGTTCGCGTCCCTATCTCACTCGATTTGTTAAAGCGCTTGATAGCATCATTACGCTCCATTTGTACCTCAACCTATGAAGCCGCCCTCTTTTCCTCCGCGTTCAGTTTAGCATTTTTCGCCCTTTTCAGAATCGGGGAAATCGCGTCTGATAGTAACAATCGAACAGGAACTCGTGTTATCCGCTTTCTGGACTTTATGTTTAAGGTCTCCGATTGTGGACACGAGGAACTGCACCTAACTTTAAAATGTTCTAAAACAGATCAACGGTTAAAATCCGTGACTTTAATCATACGGAGACAGGTTGACAAATTGATTTGCCCCATAGAAAGCCTGAAACGGTATCTTAGTATTCTCAGTAATTTTCCGGACGGGAACCTATTTATACATTTTGACGGATCAAACTTAACGCGATACCAGGTTTCCTACATTCTGCAAAAATCATTAAACTTCTGTGAAGAGTAGGGTCTTTATAAACCACATTCATTCAGAATCGGGGGTGCTACTAAGGCTTAACGACTCGGTTTTGATGACGACACCATAATACAATGGAGGCGCTGGTCATCGAACGCATACGAAAAATACATTCGTCTTGATCTTTAGATAAATCAATTATGCTGTCATAAATGTACTTAATGCGAACCAAATTCTAAATTCAGTAGTTTCTTTTATACTTTCTAGGCCCCAAGAATATATGGATCATAGGATCTTCAATAGTGCATTGGACTCGGAGAACTGCCTTTACTAGACACTGCAAAATACAGGTTGTAATGTTTTCTGGCTAGGCCAAAGGGGAATGACTTGGGATTGTCTTAATAGAGTAGTAGACAAAAATGTTTCAGAGCTCCGATTGGCGAAATTAATTGTCATCCAGTTGGGTTCAAACGACCTTGGAATTAAGAAAACGTATCAAACTGGGCCTTCTGAGGTTGAAAGTCATGTGCCCAAATGCAAGAATTGTATGGTCCGAAATACTTATGAGAAGGTATTGGCACAGTGCTCAGGATGGTTGAGCACTGGAAAAGTCTAGAAAAAGATTAAATTTGCTGGTACGAAACTTTATGCAAACCACTGGTGGTTGTGTAATAAGGCACAGTAATATCCGTGCGAGTGAAAAATCGCTTTACAGATTCGATGGCACTCATCTATCAAACACTGGTAGTGAAGTGTATCTAAACAACATACAAGGTGCAATCGAACTATTTTTATCAAATGATGGGCCGCTAGTCCCCCCCCCCCCCCCTGCTGATAATTGATTTCGCCAAAAAAGGGTCTTATGGAAAGCTTTAGGGAGTGGCATATTTGCGTGGCGGTGACCCGTTTTACGGCTCATCTGGCGGGATATGGCAAGATGATGACGGGACATGTCAGTATCCCAAAATGTGCGTCAGCTTGTATTTTGAGGTTTTTTCTTCTGTGTTACCACAGAGTTTCTATGGTCTTCTCTGTTCACCAGACAGACCGGTGATTGAATTGATACCAGTTCGGATCCTTAGGTTATATTATTGAACTTCTGCCTAAAAACCGGAGAATTTGAGGTTAAAATATTTGCTCACGTATCGGGGTTCAAGTACCCGTTATCTCTCTTGCCCGTGTGTTATCACGGTACCGGGAGGATTATTCTCGCTTCTACTGTTACCAGTAGAGCACAGGCTTGCCAAATTACTGTAACCGGCGGTCTGCCTCTTCATCTTGCCATATCCAGTTCACGCAAACATTTAATTTTTTCGCTGTGGCCATTATACTCCAGCACTCGTCTTAATTACTGCCTTTTTACATGAATCTTTTATTAAGTGTGTTTATCTTATTCCGATAAACAGATTTAATTAAAGTGAATGAGTATTTATTTTGGTTTACAATCCCCCCTTTCTGCACCCCTAACATCTGCATCTGTTCCCTCTTATTTTGCCTCGTTACATGTATCGCGTGATTATATCGCTCCTGCATGTAGTTGCCGGCTGACATTTTTGAAACACCCACCACCTTCCCCGTTGCCTCCCCAAAACCTTCTCTTTTTCTGCTGCTGTTTTGTGAATTTTTCAGGTGATGCTTGTTGGTGCTGGTACATGTATGAGAAATACCGACGAAAGATGCTTGGCGATTAATGGACGAACTTGGAAATTGAACAGAGACTACTTAAAAAGCCATCATACAGTCGTCCGAACAGGCCCTTGGTTGTTGATAACAGGACAATTTCATTTTAAGTGACTATAACACATGCCATTAAATTTGTTCTCGCATCAGTCGGTATTATGTAAAGTGACTTTTTATTTCCTCTTTTAAATGAAGAACTCGATCTGTGGAAAATGACATTCGCCGAAGATTTTATGAATAATCGCATCCTAGTTTATAATGTCAATTGATTTAATATGAGACTGTACATTTATGTATTTTTTAGTATTTAATTTTCTCAGAAGTTCAAGGAAAACTCGTAATAATAACACCAAAATTGTATTGTTATTTACCTATCTCAATTCTTTGTAAATTATTTTTTTTACTAATTGATTAATAAAAATGTCACAGCTTCTTTGAGTGCGTTGGCGGGATATGGCACGATGATGACGGGACATGTCGGTATCCCAAAATGTGCGTCAGCTTATATTTTGAGGTTTTTTCTTCTGTGTTACCACAGAGTTTCTATGGTCTTCTCTGTTCACCAGACATACCGGTGATTGAATTGATACCAGATCGGATCTTTAGGTTATATTATTGAACTTCTGCGTAAAAGCCGGAGAGTTTGAGGTTAAAATATTTGCTCACGTATCGGGGTTCGAGTACCCGTTATCTCTCTTGCCCGTGTGTTATCACGGTCCCGGGAGGATTATTCTCGCTTCTACTGTTACCAGTAGAGCACAGGCTTGCCAAATTACTGTAACCGGCGGTCTGCCTCTTCATCTTGCCATATCCAGTTCACGCAAACATTTAATTTTTCGCTGTGGCCATTATACTCCAGCACTCGTCTTAATTACTGCCTTTTTACATGAATCTTTTATTAATGAGTTATTTATGTCGCAATAAGACTTCTGTCCTCAGTTCTACTGACCGTTTAAAATAGAAGCCAATAACTCTAAAATGTCGCAAGGAAGCAGGATTTAGTAAATATACTAACTTTTGTTCATCAGAAAAGTTTAATAAAAAAATTTCATTATCTAATTCAATATTAAAACAGAGATTCTCTCAGATTCTGATTTACTTTACATTTTAAAATAAAATGACTCCACAATTCTTGCATATGAATAGAATAGAATATGTTTATTTGTCAATTAAAGACGCCCATGATAGGCAGTATAATTACATGAAAATCACAATATTTACATTAATTGGTATGATTAGATTGATTGGATTTAACATACAAGACATACAAAATACATGTAAATATTAGGGATGGCAACGATTACTCGGTTAACCGTCGGAAAGCTCGTAACCGGTTAGCTACTTTGCGATTCGATTATTCGTTAAGTTTTGATAAAATATGATGAAAATATCTCGATCTTGTCACTGTTTTCTCAATTCATAAAAGTTAAAAAATATTTAAAGTACATGTATAGTGTAACAGTAAATAAACTAAGATATCGGATTAAATCAATAATTAAATAACTGTGATAAGACACGATAACTATCCCTCGGCCATTCATGTTTTTACAACCATAACTAATTACAACAATTGTAAAAACTGTTCATCTGTCTAATTAACTTGTAATTGAAATGTTTGAAGTTTCATTACAAAATGCCTCCACCACAATCGAAAGTTTGGTCGTATTTTAAACGAGATGTGGAGTCGAAAATTGTAAAATGCAAACTGTGCAATTTAGAAATGACATACGGGAGGAACTAGCAATATGCTTAATCATTTAAAGCTAAAACATTCGTCAGATGACTCGTATGAAACAGAATTATCATTGTACAAACGTAAAAGGTGTGATCCTAACGTAAATCCTTTAAAGTGGTGGAAAGAAAACAGTATCAAATATCCCAGATTGTCAGTGCTTGCGCGTCAGTATCTCAGTATTCCCGGAACATCCGTACCACCTGAGCGCATATTCTCAGCCACAGGATAACTCGTCAATAAATTAAGAAACAGACTATCTTCTTCTGTCGTGGACCATGTCATTTTTCTTAATAAGAACTATGTACCAGAACAAGCAGATACACAATAGACCGTGACAATGTTTAATCTTAATCTAAAAAAAGAACTGTACAGATAAATTTTGTTTGTTTCGATGTTTGTAATTCTTTATGTAATATAAGTTTATTATTGACATCGCCTTATTGATTTGTCCCTTGCAAGATTACATCTGAACAATGATATCTACCGGTTAACCGAGTAATCGGTCGGAAGATTATTCGAGTAACCGGTTAGTAAATTCTGAACGGTTTGCCATCCCTAGTAAATATACAATTTTGTAATCAATAATTTTGACAAGTATAGTGATCCCTGTAATAGATTAAGAGACAATGCATTATCCACAGTTGTATATCTAATTCAGATATATAATTATTATTAATATTGTATAACATAAAATAAAATATTACTATTATTAATTTTGAATTATATCATTTCTAGATGAATGTAACTTTAGTATCATATCAGAAAGTTGATTTATGATGAAATTGTCTTCATTGGACATTAACCATATAAATTGCTCTCTAATATCTAAATATTTAAAGTTATAATTATTATTATTTATAAGATCAATAAATGGTGTTCTCACATTTTGAAGTGCTTCACATTTTAATAAGAAGTGAATTTCATCTTCAACTTCCTTTATGCATAATTTACAAATTCTTTCTTTTGCCTGAAGCCCTCTGTGTCTTTCTCTTTCTATTTCTAAATTAAGATTACTTATTCTTAATTTTGAGAGTAAAATTCTTTGTTCATCATTTTTCATAGATAAATAGGGTTCTAGACTTATGTTATTCTTAAATAATCTATATGTTCTTAATTTATTTCCAAAATCTGTATTAATTTTATCACCATGTAAAGATAGGAATCACAGTCTATTATAATTAGATTTAAGTTTAGTGTACAAAAAATGTTTTAAATTTGTTTTTGAGTTCATAACAAATCTTAAGTCAAGTTTTAAATATTTTAATAAGGACAGGATAGTACTATACCAACTTTTATTATTCTGATCATATAATAATTTTGATACAGAGAGAGCCTCAGACAAAAGAATGTCTTTACTATTAGATATACGAGTTAAATAAGAAAACATAGAAATTATTATTTCAATAAATAAAGAATACCATATGTATCTTCAGAATTTCTTTTGTATTTTAAAATGTTACCTGCTATCACCCAAAATTCATAAGAAAGTAATTAAAGATTAGACAGAGCAACAGATATATCAATATCACCAAGAAGAGTGATATGTCTATCACAGTGATTTACACACTTTATGTCTCTGACTGTAAGGTAGTAATGGCTCTTTGAATGAAAAGGTAAAATATTCAGTTTAAAAATACTCACACTACACATGTGCATCCTGCACACTGCAGAAATCCATCATTTCTGACCAAAGCCCATGTAACATACGGAGATTCTGATTGCCTGGTTTCTGGTATGCAGTTGGATTTCAGGTAGACATAACCAGTGTTTGGAACTACATGTAGGTGAATATATACATCTATTGTGGTTTGCCAAGAATAGTTTGTAACCATTGTCATTTTTAATATTTGTCAACCGTTCTTCAGTTCAACTACCTTTTTTCAACAAATAAAGCAATACATGGTAGCTTCCTTAAATCAGTGTCCCAGTCATCAATTTCTGTAATACTTTTTAGGGTTACGGATTTCTCATTTACAAGAACAGTCCTGCGCAATTTGTCCATATCTTTGTAATCGTCTGGAGTTGTCAAGACATCAAGTTCTAAATCAAACGCAGTTTGACACAAACGAACTAAAGCGACCTTTCTGTATATGGAACATGTAATTCCTCTATCCATAAGATACGACTTTAATTCTGGAACCAACATTCTTTCA
This sequence comes from Bathymodiolus brooksi, assembly GCA_963680875.1. NCBI lineage: Eukaryota > Metazoa > Mollusca > Bivalvia > Mytilida > Modiolidae > Bathymodiolus > Bathymodiolus brooksi. Next base: position 133,944,637 of record OY804578.1, read on the forward strand.
AAATCTCCCACTAACGTTAGGTTAAATCTCGCAATATGATTGGTTGATATTGTCCTAATAAATTTCAGTGCAATATTTTATTAAGTCAATTCGAATTATCTCCCTTACACCGTTGACTTTATATGGAAAACAATGGAGTCAGAGGTGAAATATGGAGACAAAACCATGACAAATTCCATATCCCATGGAAAACTGAAAGGTGAGATACATGGTTGTATGGATTCAAAATCATGATACATTCATTGTCCTAATATGGAAAACATTAGATATGAGGTTTGGTTGCAAAATCTGGATAAATTCGTTACATAGTGTACAATTGTCCTAATACGGAAAATATTGGGTCAATAAAATTCATATCGGGCTCGGCTACCTCGCCCGATATGAATTTTATTGACCCGATATTCTTCCGTATTAGGACAATTGTACACTGTGTAACTAATAGTATCAGACAACTTGTATCAGACAGGCGACTTTCGTTAATTTCAAAGGAAAACGTACATAATGTTAAATAAAGCTGAAATATTGCTGAAAGTGGCGTTAAATCAAATCAAATTAAATCATTCTGTTCTCTTTGTTTGGTATTTTACATTTACCTTTGGTATTTCAATTCACCACACCTTCAGATTAATGCCATTTCATGCCTATAAACATGCATTAACATCCATATCTTTTTATTTGTTAAATCCATATATAAAATCAACAGTACTGTCATTAATACAAATCCTGAAAACGGAACACTGTCAGAGTTAGTGTAGCTCTCTTCACAAATGTTACTTTATTAAATGAGAAATAAAATATCTTTTTTTAGAATCGATTTGTTAGGCCTTTTATTCTCTCACTGGACATGGATGACTGATTCTGTAAATTTGAAGATAATTTTTGCATCCGATTTGTTTCCCGCATTGAATGATATTTAAATTATCACGACATTGTAAACATGATAACGACTCACTTTTTACAAAATATTATTTATGAAAAATGTCAATATTGTCTTAATCTGAGTAAACAAAATACAAAATATATTGTATTTATTTGATCAATACGACATGACGAGGGTAAATAAAAAGAAATATATATATCAATCAACCTGACTTGGTAAATAAATGCTGCACTTCTAAAGAAATATATATATGTCGATCAACCTGACTTAGTAAATAAATGATGAATTACAAGACAATCACGAACGTCTTGTTACGTCTAAAGAAAAAAATATATGTCGATCAATATGTACATGTTAAACAAACAATCAAATATGATGATAGGTTTCTTTTGAATAAATACAATTGGCAAAGTTACTCAAAATAGATACAAGTATTAAAGTTTACGTAACAACAATGAATTGATAAAGGCATGTAGCATTTTATATGTCTAACGTTACATGGCACGTATAAAGAGGTTGTGCCATTTGTACGTTTCAATGAAGTACCTGTATTGTATATATTATCTACTGATATAATCATAATATAGATCGATGAAAAGGATATTTTAAAGTTTGTTTTGATTAAATCAAGTCGGATTCAATAATACGCAATAGTACAGATAAATTTCATACTAAATATTGGATATATAGACCTTTTTACATATCAATTTTATCTGGTCTGTTGAGGACTTCACAGTGATATAGCTGCAAAATTGCTCGTGTGGCGTTAAGCAACAATAATTTACTCTATTGAGGACAACTTGTGTCTTTATGGCCCGATGAGTCTTCCAGATATATGTGTAGTAAGTATTTCAATACAATATCTAGCTAAGGTTGTTTAGTTTAGTTGTTTAGTGTTAGTGTCTAACGCCACTTTGAGAAATATATCAGTTATTGTGACGTTACGTTTTGTTGGCGGAGGAACAAAAACAGCATTCATACTTGTCACTGCAACTGACGAATTTCACCACATACAGTTGAATCGAGTATGCCTCGTCACGGGTATGGAATCAAACTCGCACCGATTGCAGAAGTACATGTAGGTATTGATTGCATATAATTAAAGGTAGATGTAAAATTTAACTGGTATATGATCACGGCCATGATGAGTCAGTCCTATCTTCCTAAAAAATATATGATAACGGATGTTAATCTTCCCATCCATGTTTATTTTCATCGGTAAGAAGAGATAGATATATTGGTAACAGACACACATATAGATAGATTTTTTATTAATTCGTTAATTATTTACAATATATTTCTATCTGTATTATACACATGCTCAGAATGATCATTATACTATGTGAATTTATTGTATTAATGGGAGAAGACTTCGTAAGTTGGTAAAACTTGTGTCCTATCCCTTTTGTTAATTTAACAAATAAAATCATCAGAAACTAAACTAGATAGATTTCATCTACGTCAATACAGTGAGGGTTCGTTATTTAAAAATCTCTGATTACATTTAATCACTAATTAAATATCAACATACAGTATAGTTCGTTTATAACGAAGTCCAGGGGACTCTCGATCTTAGTTCGTTATAGGCATCATTCGTTATAAGAGAAACAATGTAGAATTACCTCCCCTTTTGAAAATCGTACTGTAGAACTTTGCTGGCTCGAACTCGAAGCGACTGTCAAAATCTGTTCTAGCTATCGGTAGTTCGAGCCACCGAGGTCGCGTAATTTTAGAGAGAAAAAAATCTGGTTCTGACCCGGGCAGTTTCATTACGCTATGATAACTGATGCACAGTAAAGTGGGCCTTTATCGTAAAAAAAATATTTAATCCATTAGACAGTTCTCAAAGACCGGCTTCTGAATACCTCTTTGGTATCTTCAAATGTTCCTTAGAGACATTTTTTTTCAACTTTGTTCACGATCTATTTTATAAACAGGAAATATGAGGTCGGGTATTAACACTTGGATCGATATCGGTATAATGCTGATAATTCGGATATATATTTTTAATGACCAATTTTAAGATTGTAGCCATTTTCCTTTTTTTTTATTTGAATTTGAAGAATACTTGTTTCTTTTTGGTATTATATACACATAAAAACTCAGGTTAATCGAAATTTCAGAACGAGTATATTTCTTTTGTTTTTGGTATTTAGATGAACCTTGAGACCACGCAGTTTGTTGTTTAATTAAAGAGTCTATCATCAAAGAAAAAATAAGCAATAGCGAATGAATTAATCTCACACATGACTTTGTTTTTAATTTCTTTAGCTTGTGCAACCATTCATTAAAATTTAGATTACGTTTTATTAATTTTTAATGCAATAAATTAGCGCGTGTGTAATTAATTGACAACTTGTTAATCACAACCCATTTTATTGTTTGAAAATTTTAAAGAAAAGTCTTGATTGACATCATTAACAACATCAAAGGTGGGATTATTGATTTTTCAATTATCAATAACGGAAGTGTCAAGTGCACTTGACCATTCTAATATGTGATCGGTCGTGCATAACGGAAGACAGGTAAAACGATTTGTTTGTTCAGTAATTTTCTTTGTTATATCATGTCAATTTTGAGTAATAAAAACGTTGTTTGGGTTTAAAATTCTCTTCGTTATAAGCCTGATTTCGTAAAAAAAAATTCGTTATGGGCCTTCACAAATACATTGTTTAAATAGCGATGGGACCGGGGAATTATCTTTACTTCGCTATAAGCCTGATTTCGTTATAAGCCTGTTCGCTATAAACAAACTCTACTGTATTTACCTTATATGGTTAATGACAAAAACGTTTTTAACCTAATCCTCTTTATTTGTACGGCGAATGATATTTCAAGCTGTGCGTGTAGTATTTGCACAAATTAAGATGCATCATCACTCCATAGTTTATAGCTTGCCATATATTTATACATATAATTGGTAATCAGTGATGCATACGTAGCATCTTCAAGTTGATCTGGTGATACTTAAGTTTAATATATCATGGAAACCACACCAATACACATGGCTTTGTCAATATTGGACGTATATATTGAGGATACGCTACAGGTCAGTCAGATCACTCACCTAATTATTTTTTTTAAATTGGGGGGAGGGGGTCTATTTATTTTTATGTGATACTTTACATTATTTTATATATTTATATATGAAAATGTTATCTTCAATCATACTAGACGTTTTGAAGATGTGTTCATACTTCTATATTATTCCAATCCAGTTTGCGTTTTCAATTAAAAAAACAAAAATATATATTGCAATGAATTGTATATTGTACATTGTTTTCAACTACTCTTTACAAAAATCTGCTATTGTGACACTAATACACTCTAAACCTGTTATCTCAAGCTAGCGAACATCAAATGCATAACTCGTTAGAATTTAATATTTAAGCCAAATTGTTAAAATTATGAAAGCGTTTAATAATTTAGATTAAATCTCAGATAACTCCAATACTCCGTTACTTCGAAGTATAACCGCCCTCGTCAGAAAGTATAACCGCCCTCGCCAGAAAAAAGTTCGACTGTATAAGGAACACATTTATGATGTTCTCTGTATATATTTAAATACAAAGTTATATTATTAGCATACTAACATTAAGATGCCATGTAATATATTATTAAATAACAAGTATACCTTATCACGCCTTTCACAGTAAGAAACAATATTAGGATATACAATTACTACATATATGACTTATTTCATCCGAGAAATTGAAATATTTAAATTCGGAATTATTTTTCCTAATCTGTAAATTCATTATTGGATCTTTGTAATTATTTTCATCTTTATACATGTAGTTTAATAGACAGATTACGTTTTGCGTTTTTCTTTATGTTGAGCTGAGATTAGTAAGAAAAAAAAACATGAGACACTATCCAATTTTACACTTATACATAGATTAAAGTAAAGGAACAACTTGTAGTAAGAAAGGATGTGGATGTAAATGAACGTAAGAGACTACCCAACATTACACTTAGATATAAATTAAAGTAAAGGAACAGCTTGCAATAAGAAAGGATGTGGATGTAAATGAACATGAGAGTCTATCCAATTTTACACTTAGACACACATTAAAGTAAAGAAACAACGCTTTTAATGCTGTTCTACATTTCACAGTAAAAGTAGCATCTTCAATAATGAGCATAACTCACAACCTGGAATTGAGTGAGTTATTGATGTATGACGCCAAATGAGCAATTTTTTCAGCTATATCATGGCGAGAACAAGATATATTCGATGAGAAGATAACCATAATGTCTCCTTTGTACTATCACGCTGAATTGGATCTTTATAGTGTTAGCTGACTGAAGCAACAGTCCGTGGGTAGATATGCAGCTCCCCTCGAATACATTATCCTGATTCAGAGCCAGTCAGTCTTTGTTGTTAATCCTAAATCATGTGTGCTTTTCGAAGAAGCTGCAAATACCAATTTTATAGTCTTTGGTTTAATCCGATTGAGGCTCGAATGCACGATTTACGGCTCTCGAGGCGAGCACGCTAACCATTACACCACCGATGCCGTTCCCTGGGATGGATGGGGAATGACTCCTAGTGTGTAGTTTAGTGGTACTCTGTGGCCAAATGCTATATCTTGGCGTCTTTCTCGTTTTTGTTTTATTTGGTGGGTATATATAATTCCATTTCCCACATCTGGGGTTATCAACAAGAAAACAACATACGGGTTGATTTAAGCATGAAACAAATGTTTACAGTTTCTAAATAATATAATTATTAATAAAAACTAAGGTTCTGATCCTTCAGACAAAGGTGACCTTAGCTGATTTTGACTATCCTGTTTAGACCCTTTGGTTTTATTGCTTCCAAAACTTTAAATTATTTGGGTTTCCAATCTTTCGATTTTGAGTATACCTGATCAATGTTATTCTGAGCGTACCTGATGATGGTTATTCTGAGCGTAACTGATCAATGTTATTCTGAGCGTACCTGATGAAGGTTATTCAGAGAGTACCTGATCAATGTTATTCTGAGCGTACCTGGTGAAGGTTATTCTGAGTGTACCTGATCAATGTTATTCTGAGCGTACCTGATCAATGTTATTCTGAGCGTACCTGATCAATGTTATTCTGAGCGTACCTGATCAATGTTATTCTGAGCTTACCTGATCAATGTTATTCTGAGCGTACCTGATGAAGGTTATTCTGAGCGTACCTGATCAATGTTATTCTGAGCGTACCTGATCAATGTTATTCTGAGCGTACCTGGTGAAGGTTATTCTGAGCGTACCTGATCAATGTTATTCTGAGCGTACCTGATCAATGTTATTCTGAGCGTACCTGATCAATGTTATTCTGAGCGTACCTGATCAATGTTATTCTGAGCGTACCTGATCAATGTTATTCTGAGCGTTCCTGATGAAGGTTATTCTGAGCGTACCTGATCAATGTTATTCCATAAATGCGCCGTGTGCACTAATTTTGATATCTACGTTTTTATTATTGTCTAAATATGGCTGAAGTAATCTTACAAATACTGTCATCATTGTTCTGGACCTCCTATTACGATGTTACAAAAACAGACAAAAACACAGGGCTCCAATTAGGTAAATCGTAAGAAAACTAGATTAGACAGTATAATGTAGTTTGAAGTGGGATGACCAACTGGATGCACTGTGTATATATTTAAGAAAATAGCATCTAAAAACTGAAAGGTGAAGAAAAGACTGTTATTACATGTATTGTCGACCATCTCTGTTCTGATATATATCTAAAAACTGAAACGAGGAGTTCAACAATCTAACAAATAGATAGCAGATAGCATCTAAAGACAATCGATCAATTACTTAGCTTTGAGGCTGTGATAAACGTGTAGTAATAGTTCATCATAATAATAACAAATCTATAGAAACAGCCAGATGCCATTACAGTGTTTCTACTTCGATTTATCCTTTTTTTCTGAGCCGAATTATATTGGTTTTTGTTAACAAGATATTTTTATTTAGTTCTATATACACATTTGCTCTGTGACACAGTCGCATACTATTTGAATTAAACCTCAATATATTAATATCAAACTTTTATTATTATCAAACATCATAAACATAGCTTATATCACTGCCACAATAGGGATATAAATGATGAACATAGCTTATATCACTGTCACAGTAGGAATATCAATGATGGACATACCTTATATCACTGTCACAGTAGGGATATCAATGATGAACATAGCTTATATCACTGTCACAGTAGGAATATCAATGATGAACATAGCTTATATGACTGTCACAGTAGGAATATCAATGATGAACATAGCTTATATCACTGTCACAGTAGGAATATCAATGATGAACATAGCTTATATCACTGTCACAGTAGGAATATCAATGATGGACATACCTTATATCACTGCCACAATAGGGATATCAATGATGAACATAACTTATATCACTGTCACAGTAGGGATATCAATGATGAACATAACTTATATCACTGTCACAGTAGGGATATCAATGATGAACATAGCTTATATCACGGTCACAGTAGAGATATCAATGATGAACATACCTTATATCACTGTCACAGTATGGATGTCAGTGATGAACATAGCTTATATCACTGTCACAGTAGGGATATCAATGATGAACATACCTTATATCACTGTCACAGTAGGGATATCAATGATGAACATAGCTTATATCACTGTCACAGTAGGGATATCAATGATGAACATAGCTTATATGACTGTCACAGTAGGAATATCAATGATGAACATAGCTTATATCATTGTCACAGTAGGAATATCAATGATGAACATAGCTTATATCACTGTCACAGTAGGAATATCAATGATGGACATACCTTATATCACTGCCACAATAGGGATATCAATGATGAACATAACTTATATCACTGTCACAGTAGGGATATCAATGATGAACATAACTTATATCACTGTCACAGTAGGGATATCAATGATGAACATAGCTTATATCACGGTCACAGTAGAGATATCAATGATGAACATACCTTATATCACTGTCACAGTATGGATGTCAGTGATGAACATAGCTTATATCACTGTCACAGTAGGGATATCAATGATGAACATACCTTATATCACTGTCACAGTAGTGATATCAATGATGAACATAACTTATATCACTGTCACAGTAGGGATATCAATGATGAACATAGCTTATATCACTGTCACAGTAGGGATATCAATGATGAACATACCTTATATCAGTGTCACAGTAGGGATATCAATGATGAACATAACTTATATCACTGTCACAGTAGGGATATCAATGATGGACATAACTTATATCACTGTCACAGTAGGAATATCAATGATGAACATAGCTTATATCACTGTCACAGTAGGGATATCAATGATGAACATAACTTATATCACTGTCACAGTAGGGATATCAATGATGAACATACCTTATATCACTGTCACAGTAGGGATATCAATGATGAACATACCTTATATCACTGTCACAGTAGGGATATCAATGATGAACATAACTTATCACTGTCAATATAGGGATATCAATGATGAACATACCTTATATCAGTGTCACAGTAGGGATATCAATGATGAACATAGCTTATATCACTGTCACAGTAGGGATATCAATGATGAACATAGCTTATATCACTGTCATAGTAGGGATATCAATGATGAACATAGCTTATATCGCTGTCACAGTATGGATGTCAGTGATGAACATAGCTTATATCACTGTCACAGTAGGCATGCAAATGATGATCATAACCTATATGATATATCACTGTCAAAGTAGGAACAACATTGATCAGTATACCATATTTCATTGTCACGGTAGGGACAAAAGTAATGAATGCAACTTAAATGAGTACATTACTTTTATTTCTAAGAAAGCCGATGAAATTGCATCATTCGTGATGCACTAATACCTAGCTGATGTGGATTGTATAATGACTTGAAGCAAATATAGTAAGTAATTTCTCCTAATAGTTTAGTTCCCAGACAGGTCTAGACAAAATCCTTTAAACTAGTTTCTGGACAAGAAAAAGGAAACATATGTTGTTTAATCATATTGTGTGTATAGTCGTCTAGAACAGTTAAAGATTCAAAATCAGTGGAATTAATTTACTCCTCCGTGCAGTTTGAGTGAGTGAGTGATTGTTGTTTAACACCAACGTAGCAATATTCCAGCTATCATGGCGAGAACATGGTACATTTCGATCAGATAATGATGATGTCCGCTTAGTACTAGACAAACACGCTTAGTTAGATTTTATAGTGCTAGCTCAGTGAAACAATAGATATGTCGACCTACCCGGACACATTTTCATGATTCCGAAACAACCAGTCTTTGCTCTTACTCCTTAAAGTTGTGTACTTGGCGGAGAAGCAGCACATACCAATTATATACCCAAGATCTGCTACACTTTAGACGAAACACTTTAGCCATTACACGACCGATTTGGTCCTTACAGCTTGAAGTTATCGCTATGTACTTTAACCTCAATAACCGAGCAAATCGTTCTTCATTTAAATAAATGATCCATTTCAGGTAGATATTCTGTCAAAATTAACTACATAGTAATGATCCATTATAACCTCGTTAAAACCCCATTTATATATAATTTAAAACATGTTAAATGTTACTTTTAACTTTTATTTTTTAGTGTATTCTAAATTATTTAAATTGTGAGTATATAAACATTGACATCTTGATATAAATCAAATCAAATAAATTTTATTACAATTATGGGCCCTCGAGGGGCAAACAGAAATTACACATATAGTAAAATTACACATATAAACTCACAAGAGGGAAAGAGTTGATGATTGATAGAACATGACATACAAACATGCTATAAATACATAAAGTATATAATATAAATATATAGTAGTAATTGGGGCATGTTTTGGTAAAGAAATCTTTCAACAGAGTTTAAGATCTCCTGATTTTCACAATTCAACAACCAAAATATGATTGTACCTAGTTGGCTCTATAAATACAAATATAATTTGGATATTTTCTACCCATGGTGAATAATTGACAGCAAGGAAATAATTCTGTTGATTTTTAAGATGAGGCTGTTATTATTATATCACACTTTTTTGATAGCGTTAACTTTTCTTTCACGTTAAAGAAATGAAAAAACCTCATCTTGGTGGTATAATGGTTAGTGTGGGGTCAAACCAGAGATTATGATATTGATATTTTTATGCTTTTCCAATGAAAGGCGACATTAATGAGTACTAGGAAAATAGTGGTTGGCTTTGGGTCTACATTTGGAGTGTGACAACAGGCCACACACGCCCGCTCATAGTTAGTATCTACAGCTAGTTGTCTTGTACGTGAAAGGTTTAACGCATTCCCCAAGCACGAGATTCCCATTTATTCAAAAAGGTTGTACCCCGTTGTGGAATATATCTAAGTCCTATTTCTATACCCGGACTTTCCCACGGGGAATAATGGTAAGAGGACAGTGGTGATTATCTATATAGACGATCCATCATTTTATATAACTACAATATCCCCTCTCAAATATACATATTAACCCTAGTAGTGGTTAAACATTTTATGTCATTCCGTAATTTCACATTTTCTCAGTGTTGTCTAACAGACAAAGAAACTAACTGTTCCGTGAGTTATTTTGTTATAATGTAATAATATCTCATCTAACAATTGTAAGTTTAAAACTTATTGTTTAAAAAAAAATCGTTTAATGTTAACGTGTGTAGATATCACTTGATACGCCAGTAAAGTACCATTAAATATTGTGTTGCCTTTGTCTATATTTATTTAGTTGTTCACTTTATAAACCTTATGGGTAATGTTGGATATAATTAGACAGATTAATGGTTCTTGTATATCAACTTATTTCAACATTCTTATAAAATATGATTTGTAAACAGACATGGACCTGGATGGATGTAAGTTGTATCATATGTTTATTTTGTTTTTATTTTAATATATTCCGTCTTTTTGTCTCCATTGTTTTTTTTATGTGTTATTGTTATCATCAACATAGTTCAAATACTGCACACAACACACGACTTAAAACAACAATACACAAATCATTTGTTTACATTTTGTTTTTAAATCATGTTTCTGTCCTTTAAATAAATATATTTTTCATATTATTAATCACTGGTGGGTTTAATCTTTCTTTTATTAGTTTGAAATGTAATGATTTTGAGTTTTAAACGTGTATTTAAAAAGCGCAATTATAATTATAAAATTTTATTTCATCTTTTATATTCGTTTAAAAGTATTTTGTTTTTCATTTTCTTATGTCTGCTGCAGATCGGCGGATTTCTCTAGTTTCTCACACCAATAAAACTGACCGCCCGCCCATGATATAACTGAACTATTGTTGAAAGTGGCGTTAAACACCATCATTCCTTGAATTTTTCATGTCATCATATCCATTATTACACTCATCTTAGGGTATGAGTTATGCTCATTATTGAATACCCTACTATGACTGACCTGTAGAACAGAAATAACAGAGTTGTTTCTTTACTCTAATATGTGTTTAAGTGTATTGTTGGCTGATCTCTCGTGTTCAATTACATCCATATAATTTCTTATTAATCAAAAACTTTGTATTTAAAGTCCCCAGATGAAAGGATCAATAAATACACAAAAATCGTGAGAAAAGTAAGAAATTTTGGGATTTCCTTATTTGGTTTTATATTTATCTTTTGCCAACATAATTGTACAATGTATTTGCATTTTTATTATATCAGTATTTTTAGAGTTCAAATAGTTGTCTTAACTTATATAAAAGCTCTAACATAGAATTCCACCGACCTGCTGCAAATCACAGACAAACTTGATCACATAAAGATTTCTCATGCCCACCTCTCCATGATAGCATGGATGACAAGGCAATCAAACTCACAATAAAAGTGGTGGTATCCACTTATTATATAGGTTGATCTAAGTCACACTGTCAAACCGCATCGGCGGTGTAGTGGTTAGCGTACTCGCCTCGAGTGTGGTAGACCGTTGGTTCGAGCTCCAGTCGCGTCAAAGCAAAAACTATAAAATTTGTATTTGCTGTTTGTCCGCTAAACAGGTAACTTAAGGAGTAACAACAAACACTCCTTGGCTATGAATCAGGCGTATGTGTTCGAGTGGAGCAACATGAATACCCGAAAACTGTTGTTTCAGCGAATTAGTACAAGTAAAACCCAACTAAACGCGCTAATCTGGAACAAAATGGACTTCGTCATGATCTTATTGAACACGTCATGATCTTATTGAACAGTAACTTTATGCTGAAATAGTGATATAAATAAATAGAAAATAAACACGTATGAATAGAGTTGTATCATATATTATTCACTTATTCGTTGTTGATAAGAAACATATTTTTTCTATATATAACCAAAACAGTATCATAAACTCCTACATTTATTGAGAGTTCAGAGCCATCTTGGTCAGTAATTACTACTTGTCAGAACCCCTGACAATACTTACGTGTAGAAGACAATATTTTCCTCGTTCACCTCTTCATAACCTTTAATTGTATAAATATCTTATGATTCAGGGACGATTTGTTTACCTAATTAGTGATAAGATATAAGCTGTTTTCTAACAGGTGTGTTTACTAACAGGTGTGCTCATTAATACTTTAACAACAGTGATTCTGTTGGGACAAAACGTTACATCAACATAATAACATAATAAACAAAGATGAAGCGCTATATCAAAATGGTAGGTTGTTTTGTTTATCTTCTTAATTTCATTCTATTCTATATTTAGTCTATTAAATACAGTAGAGCAAGGATTAATGAGTTATGCTTATAATTTATATTTTTCTGTGTAATGTAGATAAAAGGTATGTTTGTTTGAATTTATTATGTTTTATTTTACTGCGATTGTCTTGCTGCATGTTATTTTCAAGTTAACACATACTTTCCAAAAGAAGTGAAATTAAATAAAAATCGCATCTTTGTTATGTCTTTACAGAATCGACCAAAGGAACTGGGATACCTGAAAGATGGTAGAGAAAAACAGTCTGACAGTCGAATTTCAAAGAACAAACATTTAGGACTTTTGACTAAACAGGCTTTAAATGAAAATAACGTTACAATGGATCACACGTCTGTTAGTACATCACGTTGGACTAAACGTGCTAGTTCAGAATCAAGTCTTCTCCGAATGAAAAGGAGAGAAAATAACACTTTAACAACACGAGGAAATTATTTCCCCTCAGTTGAAAATGCTGTGAAACATTTCAGGAGGAAAATGGACGGTCCTAGAGTGGTATCTGTGTCAATCCCGTTAAATAAAAGACAAAGTTTTGCGGACGGTTTCGACGAACACCGACTTAAGTATCACCACCGAAGTGTTGATGAGTTAGAAAAAATGTCTCACAATTCTGAACGATTAAGAACTGTTATCGACGAGGAAATAGATCTGGATTATATAAACATTGTGTATGAAGCTAATAAACCATCAAAACAGCGCTGCATCTCGCTTTCATGCGCGCCACCTCTGATGTCCAAGTACTTTTCTAGACAAATCAAACTACAACAGAGGATAGATTCCCGGGAATCAAGTGCAAAAGAGGGTAGTGAAAGGACCCAAGATACAAATAGCTATGTGCCAAATCAAACAAGTTCTAACGACGAGTTTATAAACACAGACACTGAAAGCACTGATAGTAAATATTACAGACCAATCAACAATAAGATATCAGTACATATAGAGTACAGAACTGACAATTCTGTGAAACAACACGATAATTCAAATATGCCCGACAAACATGCCAGTCCTAAAGTTTCTACGAGAATACGTGGTAATATAGACCCATTGCAATCACCTCACAGATACTCGTATTATTGTAAATCTACTGGTTTTATAGGAGGTGTTAATAGAGCTAACACTAGAGACATGAGGAAGGTATTTAGATACAGTAAACACATCAATCAAAACTTTAGAGCAAAGAATTAAAATAATGTTATTGTTGTTATACTGTGTGATATGGTGCAATAAGATTAAATCGTGTTTATTGTTAATCTTATGTTAGTTAGAAAGGATATGGATGAAAATGAGAGACTATCCAACTTTACAATTGGCCACAAATTAACGTAACGGAACAGCACTTTTACAACTGCTCTACATTTCACATACCCGCAAATATGGGGGAGAGGTATGTGTGAAACGACCCCTAGTTTCTTTACCTCCGGTTGTTTATTTTTATTGCGTATATATCAAAGTGACGGCTGAAATTCTAGACATTCAAAGAGGGGCTTGACCTATCAATTGGTTTAAACCCGCTATTCGAATACGCTTTTCACTGACACATGTTTCTGTCAACGACCGTCGTAGTGTTCTAGAGTTTAAAGTTATCCGATTCAGTGTTTTTCCTTTGTTGTTGGTGTTTTTCCTTTGTTGTTGTTGTTTTTGGACTGTTTAATAGTCTTTTTCGTTTTTCCCAAAGCAGTGTTTAGTTCTAATACTTGATTCACTTGCTAAATGTCTTTTTTTATTAAATGTGCTATGTTACATTACGATTTCAAAGCATGTCCATCATCGTTGTATTTCATGACAAATACAAAATACTCTGAATTTAACAGTGGCACAATGGATGCCACCAGTGGAGGTGGAACTGCTAACACTTCTGGAACACTTGGGTTCAGCCCCGTTTTCAGTTGGGTTCGTATTGCTCAATGTTTAATTTTATTTGTAGTATTATGTCGACAATTGTTTTTCTTTTTGATCTTTTCCTTTTGGCCTTGTGTTGTCTAACTCTTAGATTTACGGCTTCTGATTACCCATTTGGTATCTTCAAACCTTTCTCGCATTGAAAAACCAAATTTGGTTTGTTGTTATTAAATAATGTATGAAATCACAAGAATATTATACCTACAAATACAAAATAGGCACTACACCGACAAAGCCTCTTTATCGTGAAAACCACCCGGTTCATTGAGTAATAAAGCGAGATAACCCATGTTTGTGAAAATGTCTTCCTATAGTTTTTTTAAAAATATGATAAATAAGGGTAATAACAAAATTACCGAACTCCGAACAATCTTACAAAGGGAAAGTCAAAACTCATAAGTCTATAAACAGACAAAATCAGTCAACAACCGGAAAACTGTGAAAACCGTAATGACCCTAACTTGGTACAGGCATTTCTAAAGAAATGGTGGGTTGAATCAGATTTTAAAGCGCCAAACCTCCCCCTTTCACTGCGGTTCAAAGTTTCCAGCTCTCACTATAATAGTATTTATAACAATACTTGAACAAAACAGGTAAAACAGTTGTCAAAGCAGCACCAATCTCAGTGAAGTAAATGTCAAAGACACTTTTGCGTCACACATTGATAAAAAAATATTTTTGACATTTTTGTTGACACCTTATCTTTATACATTTTCACTATGTGAAAATCGATCGTTTATAATCTTTTCTGCAGAGACGGAATATATTTCGACAAGATCTTGGTATCGGAATATAAACTTTTTAAGAGATCGAATAAGACGAATCTTTTTATAGCCCTGGTCCAGTAGCCTGTTTCTCAGATGAAAATGACGTTTCAGGAAATCAGAATAAGAGGGCACTTAGTGCAGCCGTTTGCGAATGCAATCTGTTGTTTGGCTGTTTATAGCCATTTCTTATGATATGTTTTTTTTAATTATTACATTACTTCCGTTTTTCATTGAAATGTTACAATATGATTGGCTATGAAGTGGTCACATGATTATAAAAGAGATGTTTCACATCCCAAATAAAACTCAAATCCGAACTTGCACGTGCCTCCATGACGACGTCAGATGTAAACAATCAATGGCGTAGTAATTTCCAACAGCAAATAATCTAACACAAATAAAATTCACAACGAAAAATTCAACTATATTAAATTTTGGTGTGATTTAAATATAATTATAAGAATTGAATGCATTCTTTTGAAGTTTCATTTGGGTATGAAAGCGTTGATCGAACTACATTTTCAACATGAAGAGCTACTGTGCTTCATTGAAATGTACTTCGGTCAACGCTTTCATACCCCAATGAAACTTCAAAAGAATGCATTCAATTCTTAGATGTTTTTTTTTATATCATAGAAGTTTTCTATTTTTTGTTATATATGTAATATGAATAAATTATATGTGTAATATCCTAAAAGCAAGCATACTTGGTATGACTGAAGACAAGTTTGAATATACCAAAAGGGTGATTAGAAACCTTAAATCTGGGAAGACAGACAGTACAATGGCCAAATCAAAAAGGACAAACAACGATCTACAAAACATTACACAGAAGAATGAACAACACAAAGCTTACACAATGTCATTCCTTGTATAATATACATGTAGTATTTATAATAACATCTCATAGTATATACTCTTCTCAGTCATTCATTGTATAATATACATGTAGTATTTATAATAACATCTCATAGTATATACTCTTCTCAGTCATTCATTGTATAATATACATGTAGTATTTATAATAACATCTCATAGTATATACTCTTCTCAGTCATTCATTGTATAATATACATGTAGTATTTATAATAACATCTCATAGTATATACTCTTCTCAGTCATTCATTGTATAATATACATGTAGTATTTATAATAACATCTCATAGTATATACTCTTCCCAGTCATTCATTGTATAATATACATGTAGTATTTATAATAACATCTCATAGTATATACTCTTCTCAGTCATTCATTGTATAATATACATGTAGTATTTATAATAACATCTCATAGTATATACTCTTCTCAGTCATTCATTGTATAATATACATGTAGTATTTATAATAACATCTCATAGTATATACTCTTCTCAGTCATTCATTGTATAATATACATGTAGCATTTATAATAACATCTCATTGTATATACTCTTCTCAGTCATTCCTTGTATAATATACATGTAGTATTTATAATAACATCTCATAGTATATACTCTTCTCAGTCATTCATTGTATAATATACATGTAGTATTTATAATAACATCTCATAGTATATACTCTTCTCAGTCATTTATTGTATAATATACATGTAGTATTTATAATAACATCTCATTGTATATACTCTTCTCAGTCATTCATTGTATAATATACATGTAGCATTTATAATAACATCTCATAGTATATACTCTTCTCAGTCATTCATTGTATAATATACATGTAGCATTTATAATAACATCTCATTGTATATACTCTTCTCAGTCATTCATTGTATAATATACATGTAGTATTTATAATAACATCTCATAGTATATACTCTTCTCAGTCATTCATTGTATAATATACATGTAGCATTTATAATAACATCTCATAGTATATACTCTTCTCAGTCATTCATTGTATAATATACATGTAGTATTTATAATAACATCTCATAGTATATACTCTTCTCAGTCATTCATTGTATAATATACATGTAGTATTTATAATAACATCTCATAGTATATACTCTTCTCAGTCATTCATTGTATAATATACATGTAGTATTTATAATAACATCTCATAGTATATACTCTTCTCAGTCATTCATTGTATAATATACATGTAGTATTTATAATAACATCTCATAGTATATACTCTTCCCAGTCATTCATTGTATAATATACATGTAGCATTTATAATAACATCTCATAGTATATACTCTTCTCATATACATTTTACACTTAAAAATATATAATCAAGAGAAGAAGACCATATACATAGGTAATTGTCAGAGGCTGTTAAATACATACTGCTTTTGTCAGCAGTAGCAACAGCACTTTGATTGTTTGAAATTAAGTGATCTTTAGCTGATGATAAAATCACAATGGAAATGTAAAACAAATGAAAAGTGAATTGATGCACGACGTTTTCCAATTTCTCTCTTAAAACGCACGAACAACTTTGCATTTAACATGACTGATCGATTTAAATTCCACCACTCCTACAACGGATCTGGTAAAACGTAGATTAATGATATATAACGATATACAACTTTACATGCAAAACTTTTAAAGTAATGGAATTTGTCGTTATTAAATATTTATGGTGACAATAACGTTCATCAAAGGTTTAAATGTCGTTATGGAGGTTAATGAAGTTGTTATATATTTCAGCACGGCATTAATATATTCTTAGTGATGATAAAATAACAGAACTTTGATGAGGTTTAAACAAAAATCAATTAGATCTCAGGCTATCCATATGGCACAGTATAAAATATGGCTTGACACGTTTACGCGTATTATTGACTTTTAATCAAAAATATATCGCTCGTCCTATCATTAATAATGGCAATTCTGAATGATGGTCATTGTTAACAAAGAAACCACAATAAAAACAATGTTACAGTATTAAAATTTTCATTTTGCGGATGAATTGGAGCTATTTTAAATCTGATGGATGTTTATCAACAGAGGTTATCTCCTCTTCCGGGTCCACATGGTTCAATTCGTAGCTATAGAATGAAAGTTATACTTCCGATTTTTGTACGTTGAAGAACTGATCTGATCTGTGGCATTGTCTGATATAAGCGAATCATTACGACAAAGCTAATATTTATGAAAAGATAACAACAAGCGACAACATACAAATAGTAGATACAAGTGATGAAACCTAATACAAGACCGGATATGACAAAACAAACAATACAATGACAGGTCTGTCCTTTACTTAGCATGGACCATGGTCAGCGTCGTTTGCATTAAAGCAACTTGAACTTGAGAAATATATAAACATAATAACAGCCATAGTATTTTATTTCGTTAAATGAAGACATTTTCATAAAAGAAAATAACTGGTAATATGAGTGAGTGGTTTTTGGTTAACGTTAATTGAGCAAATGTTCAGCTATATTATGAAGAGGACAAGTTATATTCAATGAGATGATGATGATATCCGCTTTATGCTAGATCTGGATTGGTATAGTGCTAGCTCACTGAAACAACAGTCCGCGGATAGACATGTCATTCCATTCGGATACATTTTCTGATTCCGAGCCAACCAGTCTTTTCTCTTTCTCCTTAATGCTGTGTGGTTAGCGGAGAAGCAACACACATCCATTTCATAGTCTTTGGTTTAATCCACACTGGGCTCGAGGCGAGCACGATCTCCCGTTTCACCACCGATGCGGTTAACTGGTAATATGTCAGATTCTTCTACTGAATCATGAGAGCTATGCTTCCGGCAACAAGTAATGATTTGTACTATCATTTCCGACTTCCAGTTGGTGATCTCGAAATGCATTTACATTAGCAAACCCAACATGTCAGTTCAAATATGTTTGTCTGATGTTGAACTCCATGTACCTGTGATACACTGTAGGCCTAAGGTACGACCAACAGGAATGCATGTATAAAAAGAACCTTTAAAAGCAATACAATGAACAAAGACACTGCGAAGAAAACTAATAAGGCGAAAATGACATGGCAAACGTATATACTCCACCGATTCGGATATTGGTTATTCTCCAACGTATGGCTAGGTTATGTTTTTTAGCGCCACTTTCAACAATATTTTAATTATATCGTTGTTGTCAGTTTTATTGGTGGAGCAAACCGGAGTACCCGCAATACTTCCAGAGCCACAGGGGGTTTCGTGACTATTTAATATGTGTCTACGAAGTTAATGTCTGAGATGTTCAAACTGACAAAACATATTTCAGTTGCACAGGAATGTATTTCAGAGGAAATTACAGTCACATAGCACTTTTCATATACTTAATAAAGCGTCCACACGTATCATAGCATGGCTACAGTGTATCAGCGGATGACAGACATGTTTTAATATGTACTTGATGATCTCTGTTTTTCTTAACGTGCTGTCGATTATTGTACTGTTATTTTGTATCTTATCCGCCCCTCCAATAATGAACATATCACTGGACTCGGCTGTCATCTACATTACGTGCAGAAACTATCCCACATTCGTATGATAAAGTTACCTGATGCCACACTGATAAATCTCAATTTACAAGTGGTAGATGATCTAGAGAAGAAAGAAAGGGTTCTATGACGGGGAAAATCACGGGGATGCGATTGGTCTGGTCCTGAAGAGGCTCCCAGTTGGAGTCAGACCGGTAGAACGAATTATTTATAGATTTAATTTATCGTCAATCCAGTGAATACTTAAACTTCAACTTCAACTTGGATACTCGTCAAAATCCATACTGGACATCTACTAACGAGGACTTAGGCGCATGAGAGTAGTGTGATGTGCGCGAATAATCCAAAACAATGTTTTTTAACTCCGGTGATTAAAACATAGCATGTATTTACACTGTACATCAATTCAAAGCTCGTTAGTTGGTGGTGGTTTTCCGTGGTTGGTGCTCTTGGGTGGATGCTTTGAAAGCTTCCAGAGACGGTGCAAGCACAACCGGTTCTGACAGAGTGTTCCAGATGGTATAGACAGGGAGAGCTTAAATAAA
This sequence comes from Bathymodiolus brooksi, assembly GCA_963680875.1. Classification (NCBI taxonomy): domain Eukaryota; kingdom Metazoa; phylum Mollusca; class Bivalvia; order Mytilida; family Modiolidae; genus Bathymodiolus; species Bathymodiolus brooksi. The sequence goes on from OY804578.1 coordinate 133,964,893, forward strand.
AACAAATTGTTAATGTAAACAAAAGGAAAATATCATAAAATGTCATGAATTTGCCAAGAACCATCAATTTAAAACGGAAATGTCCTAAATAGTGCTAAATTGAATGTGCATTTTTTGCTACCGATTTTAAATCCCCAACCTTCTTTTACTATTTATAATTATTTATTTGATCATTTTCCTTATTTGAGCTAATTTTGTCAATTTGAACTTCCGAGTTTGCGACCTGATATATCCTATTGTGTCTTTGTGTCATCTAATGAATTTAAAATAATTCATTTTTTATTAAGCAATGTAAGAAAAGTTTGAAGATATCAGAGAGATAAATCAGAGGAAGATATCAGAGAGATAATCAGAATCCTTAATCAGAAGAAGGGCAGCTAATGCAGTGACCAAAAGAGAAAAAAAGACAAATCAATAATATACAGAAAACTATAGATTGAACACCACAAGCCCAAATAACCGGGGATGAAGTCCAGAAGGATAAGTAGCCCCTGTACCACTAGTGGCTCCCATAGTGGTACTCTTGCTACAAACCCGGATTATGATTACGACACACAGACCATAATTATGCGTGGTCATTGTGACACTTAAAATCCGTAGCGGCTAACCCAGTCATGGCGGCGATCGTAAAACATTCCTAGTGATGACTTCAACTTAACTACTAGGAACCCTTGTTAGAAGGGGCCCTCTATCAAGTGATGGCTTCAACTTAACTACTAGGAACCCTTGATCCAGTAGCTTCCTTGTTAGAAGAGGCTCTCTATCAAGGAAAGTAGGATAGGAACCACAAGTTCTGGAATATCGTACAACATGATTGATTGATAGATACTCCATATACAGGTGCTGCTGGAATATTGCTACATATAAATGGAAAGCTCATAATGGGAAAATTGAAATCATCTCTTTTGCCGTGAAGTTTCGTTCTCATAAAGGTCAATTTCTAGATGTAGGTCAAGTCATGAAGCAGACTCGGCCATATCTGTGGTATCCCTTATTTTAAGCTCATTGGGATAGGTGTTATCAACTTATTTGGTGACAGGACATCATCTATATACCAGAATGTGAATTAAAGGATTTGACTAGCCTCTTTTCGTTTGTCTTGAGATACATGTAAGAAATTTGCTTCATACAAATAAAGGAACAAGTCGGCGAGAAGAGGGGCACAGTTTGTATCCGGATATGCCGCTTTTCTGTTTAAAAACACGTCCGCCAAACATATAAAATGTGTTGCCATTTAAGAAAAGACGCAATGTCAGTTTCAGAGAATTTACGAATTCTACATGTAATCTTTATATCTATGCATAATATTTTATTCTTTGTGATGCAAAACTATCCATGTTAGTTCTATAACAGAGAACCATTGGCGTTCACCACCATTTGAAAATTAGATTTACACAAGGCCAAATATGGAAACAATCGCCAACTAAGAACTAAAATCCTATTGCCAATACCATTGATTGACAATAGAGCATGGTACCATAAAGGAATAATATTAACAACCTCAGGATCCCCTGGTGTCATCTCGGCTTTTGTGGAATTTTGCTTTGATATCTTGTTTTGTTTTACTCTTGTGCTGGTTTAGCTTAAGCATATTTTATTTGCTCAAATGTGCAAAAAGGATAAGACACAAGTTAAACAAACTAATGAAGTCTTCTCCTATAGTGCTGGTATTGGTGTTGCTGTATCCGGATCATCAATCTACTTGACAATCTTTGGTCTATCATGAGTTAATCATATAGTGCTATCATTAAGAACAAAAAATGAGAAATATACTGTTAATATCAAAATTCTTTTTTTTCGCACAATCTTTCAAAATGCAGTGCTTTTAACATTTAATCACAATATAAAATATAAAACAGTGTTGTTATTTATGATCCATGCGTTCTTATATATATATATATATATATATATATATATATATATATATATATATATTATCATTGAAGCTAACTAAACAAAGAACGTGTTGTATAGAATAGTTCAAAACAGTTTAAAACTTAAGTGATATATAACTACTTCATGAATTGGTCATTAAACGAATAATAATTTATACAAAGGTCCTATTTACAGTTATCTCCCCTTAGATCAACGGGTGTTAATATGATTTGACAGGATTTAGATCACACCTTTCAACAGCTTAACAAATACATAATTGTTGTCTGTGATGAAAGATTGTTCCACCGGGATAAACAAAATCAAGCCATGTCTGTATCTACCCATAAAATGTTTAAAGTCTGGTATTAAAAAATAACTATGTGATTAACTTGATTGAAACTCTATAATGGACAATGTTTTATTAATTTACAGGGTTTTGTAGAAGGTATGTTCGAATTTTATTTGGCTATGGTATGATTTTTTATGGTTGGTTTAGTTGGTTTATAGTGTTTAACGCCACTTTCAATAATATTTCATTTATATCATGGCGGTCAGTTTTATTGGTGTAGGAAACCGGAGTACCCGGAGAAAACCACTGACATACAGCAAGTCACTGACAAACTTTATCACATAATGTGGTATCGAGTACACCTCGCCGGAGCGGGATTCGAACTAACAACGTTAGTGGTGAATTTTATAACAAACAATGCATTCGATCATAGGCTAACAATGTAACAGTCACAACTGACTGAGATGAACACTACATTTACGTAAGGTGAATCGTATCTAAAATAATGTTAAGAACAAATGCTTACTTGGTGGTCCATTTGACTATGTTTCGGGTTAGCTGGCTAGTCAAATGAATAGCCTCGACCAAAACTATAGATACATGTATGAATAATTGTGATTTTCTGCCGAAGGAGTAGGATAACAGAGGCCATGGTGAATATACATGTACTTCTACAAAGATTTAATATACATGTACTTCTACAAAGATTTAATATACATGTACTTCTACAAAGATTTAATATACATGTACTTCTACAAAGATTTAATATACATGTACTTCTACAAAGATTTAATATACATGTACTTCTACAAAGATTTAATATACATGTACTTCTACAAAGATTTAATATACATGTACTTCTACAAAGATTTAATATACATGTACTTCTACAAAGATTTAATATACATGTACTTCTACAAAGATTTAATATACATGTACTTCTACAAAGATTTAATATACATGTACTTCTACAAAGATTTAATATACATGTACTTCTACAAAGATTTAATATACATGTACTTCTACAAAGATTTAATATACATGTACTTCTACAAAGATTTAATATACATGTACTTCTACAAAGATTTAATATACATGTACTTCTACAGAGATTTAATATACATGTACTTCTACAGAGATTTAATATACATGTACTTCTACAAAGATTTAATATACATGTACTTCTACAAAGATTTAATATACATGTACTTCTACAAAGATTTAATATACATGTACTTCTACAAAGATTTAATATACATGTACTTCTACAAAGATTTAATATACATGTACTTCTACAAAGATTTAATATACATGTACTTCTACAAAGATTTAATATACATGTACTTCTACAAAGATTTAATATACATGTACTTCTACAAAGATTTAATATACATGTACTTCTACAAAGATTTAATATACATGTACTTCTACAAAGATTTAATATACATGTACTTCTACAAAGATTTAATATACATGTACTTCTACAAAGATTTAATATACATGTACTTCTACAAAGATTTAATATACATGTACTTCTACAAAGATTTAATATACATGTACTTCTACAAAGATTTAATATACATGTACTTCTACAAAGATTTAATATACATGTACTTCTACAAAGATTTAATATACATGTACTTCTACAAAGATTTAATATACATGTACTTCTACAAAGATTTAATATACATGTACTTCTACAAAGATTTAATATACATGTACTTCTACAAAGATTTAATATACATGTACTTCTACAAAGATTTAATATACATGTACTTCTACAAAGATTTAATATACATGTACTTCTACAAAGATTTAATATACATGTACTTCTACAAAGATTTAATATACATGTACTTCTACAAAGATTTAATATACATGTACTTCTACAAAGATTTAATATACATGTACTTCTACAAAGATTTAATATACATGTACTTCTACAAAGATTTAATATACATGTACTTCTACAAAGATTTAATATACATGTACTTCTACAAAGATTTAATATACATGTACTTCTACAAAGATTTAATATACATGTACTTCTACAAAGATTTAATATACATGTACTTCTACAAAGATTTAATATACATGTACTTCTACAAAGATTTAAACGGTGAAAACATAATAATGGACACCAAACGAAGTACTGGCATGCCGGACGAATAGCCACCAGAATATTCGTCCTTTCGCTACATTGCGCGTTTCCGCATAAACAGGATTTTTTTACACAGGCAAAATGAATCCGATTGAACTGCAAATTGTCATATATTTGTTTTGAAATGCCCCTCTTCCTCACAGATATAATAATCCTGGAATCCTGCTGTAGTTGATGTCAAATGACATGTGCAATGCATTGGTCGGACGAGTGGCGTGGTGGCTATTCGTACAACATTTCTTACTTTCATCTGCAATTTAAGTATTTCATATTTGTCATTTAGTTTCTCGATCTTCCCTTGTTGTATACATTCCCCCATTAAAAAAATCATTTCCTGTCACTATTCTTAAACATTTTATAAATTCGTTAAATTATTTACCGACATAACTTTCCACCATGAAATTGTTATTGATCACATCCGATTTTTAAACTATGCCCCAATATTTATATATATCAAAGACCATACAGAAAAAGATGGACGTGTCATTAATATGTATTATAAGGATGCTGGATACATATCCACAAAAGAAGGTATTATATTGTATATGCTTAAAACAAATCATTAGAAAGTATATGAAAACTTATTCAGAAATCGTTTAGCATAAATTTGTATTTAAACCTATATTTATTTGAAAAATGTTTTCACTTATCTAAGAAAAAAAACCGTAATGTAATTTCACCGAAAATGTCTGCACTAGAATTTTAATCTCCTTGCTACCAGCTAGGAAAAACAATGGATACTTTTAGTTTTATATGCATTCTACGATTACCCTACTTCTTTTTCATACCTTTTCAGAATAAGATGAAAACTCTTGCAAAATACATAATTACCCGATTTTTTTTTACTTGATTTCATCATAAAACCAATAGTCCGTACAGTAAACATTTTAATTCTACAACCACAACGAACAGTAAAATAAAACATTGAAATCTCGCGTGTTTGTACTTTTTTTTAACAAATGTAATGAAAGAATCAAAAACTCATAAATAAGGTTGACAATGAAAGGAAAATATATCTTTTTGTGAAAAATAACCCAATTTTTTTATTATGCAAAAAATTGAGTCAATCAATAAACATTACATGCATAGTAAATCTACAGATTTACATAACGTCAATACTGATAATCAAATCATCAATTGAACTTCACTGGGGTTTATTTAAAGTGTGGTGTATTCATTGATGGTTGCGTCTGAAGCAAATGTTTATATATAAGTACATTCAGAATCAATTGATCCGTACACGATGGTAAGTTTTACTATATAAACTCTATATGGTATTGTTCTGAAACAATGCCGTCTCGTACTTAGCTGTAAAAGAAAAGCATTTCTTATTTACGCCTTTGTCCCCTGTTTGTTAGTGCTAGTGCATGTTTTCATGGTCTATTGCTGTCTTGCTTTCTTTTTTAATCAGTTGTGCGTTTTAGCTTTTTGTGAAATATTGATATTATTATACTTTATGTATGTAAGCTGTAATTTTATTGGATAAGACGAGGGTAACATTCTGCTCTGACACATGGCTCTGCGGGTAACAAATTTTTTACTGTCCCCCTCTCATTCTAGGTTCTAGCAAAATTACTGAACATCTGTAAAAATGAATAGACTGAACACGAAATGAAACATTAAAATGAAGAAAAAAACATTATTGCAAACGAGAAAGTGAAAACATTCAGTATAATAAATTAAATAACATATAGTTGAGAGGGTGGTAGATCAGATTTCTACCCTTCGAAACAGACATTGTCAACCTCGGCTTCGCCTAAGTTGACAATGTTTTTCTCAGGATAACAATCTGATCTATCAACCTCTCAACTATATATTATATCATACCATCAATGTTTGACACCAATAAAACTGATCGCCACGATATAACTGACGTACTGTTGAAAGTGGCGTTCAACACCATAACCATATCCCTCAATCTTTGATTACTTCAAAGGTCTAGGGGAAAAGAGGAATTGACGTCAAATGACATTATGAATGGAAGGTTAACATTATATTCATATTACTCGAGTATAGTAAATCTGTCTTCGAGCCCCGGTCGGGTCAAACACGCAGAAGTAAGGAGTAAGAGCAAAGACCAGTTGGCTCGGAATCATAATAATGTGTTCGAGTGGAGCGACATGTCTACTCGAGGGCTGTTGTTTCAGTGAGTTAGCACAATAAAAATCCAACTCAGCGTATTGGTCTAGAACAAAGCGGATCATTATCACCATCATCTTATCAAAATGTTACTTGTTCTCGCCATGACATTGCTGTGTCTCCTATGCTATGATATATGGCTTCTGATTATCTCTTTGGTGTCTCCAAACCTGTCGTATTCGTACAGAAAATCAGCCGATCAACAAGTTATAGTTCTGGATAGTTAAAGTGAGTTTCTTTAAAAATAATTATATTAAACACGCAGATGTTTGTTCTATCCTGTTCATAATATAAATATGCCGCGGTATGTCTTATTAAATTTTTTTTTTTTTTTTTTTTTTGCATTCCAGCGCCTTTATGATCTACCAAAATACTAAAAGATATCAAAAAGGTACTTGTTCATATGCGCAAATGTCAGTTTTTTTGTTTATTTACTTTTTTCATTATTTATTTTTATTTCATTTTAACAGAGTCAAGCAGATGCTACAAAAGTGAAGCATACCATAGGAGAATTGCAATATATGTTGCAAGTTGTTCAAGGTGCTCAGCGACAAAACTCTAACACACAACGAAGTAAGTCCAGGAAATACAATGTTAAAGATCACAAAGATATACTAGATTATGAAAAAATCATGATGAAAGAGAAATCAAATTCAAGTTTAAAAGTGAATACAAGCCATAAAGACGGAAGATTACCTGAATTAACTCCAACCATGCTTCCATCAATTCAGAACGCTGTAGAACATTTTCGAAAAACAATGAAAAGAACAAATAAATCTTGTGTACATCTTCCGCCATTGTATCAAAGTTGTGGTGTAGGCGGACATTCGGGACGTATCAAGTATAAACACAGATCATTGGAAGATCACATGAGATATTCGGAAAACTGTGATAAATTACAATATATATTACATAAGGATAATGTTCCAAATGTAAAGAAAAGTAACTTGGAATCGTTGGAATGTTCGCCGCCATTAATATCTACTAGGTTGTCAAGGGAGATAATCACTAATAGACAAAGGGATGTTGTATCCGAAAACAAGCGAAACAACCTACAAATTGAAAGCGACGAATTTAAGAAAATTGGCGACAACGATAAAGGTGAAGCGGAATCAGAAAATAAACAATTCGAACAAACAAATGACTCTGAATTGAAAACAAGGAATAAATTTCCCGAACATCATGTACCAACAAAGAGTAGTTTTGCGTCAGTCCCAACAGAAGAACAATCTAAAAAGAAAAGAGTTCGCTTTAATTTAGATCCTCATATTCACAAATATACCTCCGTCAATACTTTAAAAGCCTCGAGACGGAAGGCTAGACAACACATTATCACAAATTCCTACAAATTTTCTTATTCTAATGCCATAAATGGCCATCACAAAAGGAGCAAAACAAGGATCGGGACGAAACAAACATTCAGAGGTCATCATCCCGACAAACAGTATCTATGGAGTGTAGTGTTGTAGTGGTGATACGATGTATATTTAAATTTTGGCTTTGAAATGAAAACATTAAATAGTCTAGTCAAATATCACATGTAGATGTCAGCATGTTGTGTTATGCAGTTTTATCATGACTTGGTTGACCGTTAAGGAATATCTGTGTCACAAATGACGACGGATATGTTCCACTTGTCGGAAACACTTCCCGGTCCTTTCCTCGTTCATGACTTATCACCGGGTTTGTAACTAGATGAATACGACGGGTGTCACTAGTTGAACAGGAACTGCCTACCCTTCCGGAGCACCTGAGTTCACCGCCGATTTTTAGTGGGGTTCGCGTTACTCGATCTTTAGTTTTATATGTATGTTTTGTAGATCCTAGTTTGTCCTTTTGTCCTTTTTCTTTTGGCCATTGTGCTGTCTTTTCTTCTTCGATATACGGATTCTGATTACCCCTTTGGTATTTTCAAACTCTTCTGTTAGGTTTCACTGGTTCATATATAAGGACGTTTCGTTATATAGATGACGTCCTTTCACTTAATAATCATAAGTTTGTGACTATATTTACCACATATATCCCAAGGGTATCACATATACAGCAAGGTCTGCTTCATATCTTAACATGCATCTAGAAATTTGAGAGTGTTTGACGTTTAAAAAAAAACGAAACTTTACAACAAAAGATACTATTTAAATTTTCCTGTTGTGAGCTTTCCTAAGATGTTTAAGATCTTGTGGTTCCCATCATGATCCCCTTGATGGAGGATACTGCTAACAATGTAGCTTCTGATCTAAGGATCTCTAGTGGTAAGATTGAAGTCATCATATCGAAAGTTTAACGGTCACAACCATGACTTGGTTAACCGTTATGAAATATCTGTATTATAAATGACCACGAATACGTTTCCTTTGTCGTAATCACAATCCCGTCATTTCTCCATTCATGACTTTTCAGTGGGTCTGCAACTAGTTTAATACGATGGGTGCCACTAATGAAATCATCTCTTTTGTCGTAATGCTTCGTTCTTAACGGACCCTCACTGGTAATTTCTAGGATGAAGGTCAATATACATAAAACAGATCTAGCTGTGTCTGTGGTATCCTTTATTTCAAGCTTAATGAAATAGATACGATCAACATAATCACCAAATTTGGAATTATTTGTGATAAGATATCATCTATATAAAAAAAAATCGAAAAGAGGAAAGTGAAATTAAAGGATCGAATAGCCTCTTTTCGATTTTCTTGAGAATCCCCCGCATGATTTATTTAATCTTCGTGACAAAGACGTTGTCATAGATACGATATTAGTTCTATTAAAGAGAGCCGATGACCCCAACCTCATTTATATATTAGATAGTACACAATTCCATCGGAAGACATAATGGTCAATTTTGAACAAAAATCTAATTGCCAATACCATCTTGTATTATCTGTACACATCTGACAGAATACCTTTGAACATGGTGTTAATATCTTCCGAAACACTTTTTGAAATATAAAATGAGACGATTCTTTAAGAAGAGTTTGAAGATACCAAAGGGGTAATCAGAATCCGTATATCTAAGATACCAAAGGGGTAATCAGAATCCGTATATCTAAGATACCAAAGGGGTAATCAGAATCCGTATATCTAAGATACCAAAGGGGTAATCAGAATCCGTATATCTAAGATACCAAAGGGGTAATCAGAATCTGTATATCTAAGATACCAAAGGGGTAATCAGAATCCGTATATCTAAGATACCAAAGGGGTAATCAGAATCTGTATATCTAAGATACCAAAGGGGTAATCAGAATCTGTATATCTAAGATACCAAAGGGGTAATCAGAATCTGTATATCTAAGATACCAAAGGGGTAATCAGAATCTGTATATCTAAGATACCAAAGGGGTAATCAGAATCTGTATATCTAAGATACCAAAGGGGTAATCAGAATCCGTATATCTAAGATACCAAAGGGGTAATCAGAATCCGTATATCTAAGATACCAAAGGGGTAATCAGAATCCGTATATCTAAGATACCAAAGGGGTAATCAGAATCTGTATATCTAAGATACCAAAGGGGTAATCAGAATCTGTATATCTAAGATACCAAAGGGGTAATCAGAATCTGTATATCTAAGATACCAAAGGGGTAATCAGAATCTGTATATCTAAGATACCAAAGGGGTAATCAGAATCTGTATATCTAAGATACCAAAGGGGTAATCAGAATCCGTATATCTAAGATACCAAAGGGGTAATCAGAATCTGTATATCTAAGATACCAAAGGGGTAATCAGAATCTGTATATCTAAGATACCAAAGGGGTAATCAGAATCTGTATATCTAAGATACCAAAGGGGTAATCAGAATCTGTATATCTAAGATACCAAAGGGGTAATCAGAATCTGTATATCTAAGATACCAAAGGGGTAATCAGAATCTGTATATCTAAGATACCAAAGGGGTAATCAGAATCTGTATATCTAAGATACCAAAGAGGTAATCAGAATCTGTATATCTAAGATACCAAAGGGGTAATCAGAATCCGTATATCTAAGATACCAAAGGGGTAATCAGAATCTGTATATCTAAGATACCAAAGGGGTAATCAGAATCTGTATATCTAAGATACCAAAGGGGTAATCAGAATCTGTATATCTAAGATACCAAAGGGGTAATCAGAATCTGTATATCTAAGATACCAAAGGGGTAATCAGAATCTGTATATCTAAGATACCAAAGGGGTAATCAGAATCTGTATATCTAAGATACCAAAGGGGTAATCAGAATCTGTATATCTAAGATACCAAAGGGGTAATCAGAATCTGTATATCTAAGATACCAAAGGGGTAATCAGAATCTGTATATCTAAGATACCAAAGGGGTAATCAGAATCTGTATATCTAAGATACCAAAGGGGTAATCAGAATCTGTATATCTAAGATACCAAAGGGGTAATCAGAATCTGTATATCTAAGATACCAAAGGGAGGTAATCAGAATCTGTATATCTAAGATACCAAAGGGGTAATCAGAATCTCTATATCTAAGATACCAAAGGGGTAATCAGAATCTGTATATCTAAGATACCAAAGGGGTAATCAGAATCTGTATATCTAAGATACCAAAGGGAGGTAATCAGAATCTGTATATCTAAGATACCAAAGGGGTAATCAGAATCTGTATATCTAAGATACCAAAGGGGTAATCAGAATCTGTATATCTAAGATACCAAAGGGGTAATCAGAATCTGTATATCTAAGATACCAAAGGGGTAATCAGAATCTGTATATCTAAGATACCAAAGGGGTAATCAGAATCTGTATATCTAAGATACCAAAGGGGTAATCAGAATCTGTATATCTAAGATACCAAAGGGGTAATCAGAATCTGTATATCTAAGATACCAAAGGGGTAATCAGAATCTGTATATCTAAGATACCAAAGAGGTAATCAGAATCTGTATATCTAAGATACCAAAGGGGTAATCAGAATCTGTATATCTAAGATACCAAAGGGGTAATCAGAATCTGTATATCTAAGATACCAAAGGGGTAATCAGAATCTGTATATCTAAGATACCAAAGGGGTAATCAGAATCTGTATATCTAAGATACCAAAGGGGTAATCAGAATCTGTATATCTAAGATACCAAAGGGGTAATCAGAATCTGTATATCTAAGATACCAAAGGGGTAATCAGAATCTGTATATCTAAGATACCAAAGGGGTAATCAGAATCTGTATATCTAAGATACCAAAGGGGTAATCAGAATCTGTATATCTAAGATACCAAAGGGGTAATCAGAATCTGTATATCTAAGATACCAAAGGGGTAATCAGAATCTGTATATCTAAGATACCAAAGGGGTAATCAGAATCTGTATATCTAAGATACCAAAGGGGTAATCAGAATCTGTATATCTAAGATACCAAAGGGGTAATCAGAATCTGTATATCTAAGATACCAAAGGGGTAATCAGAATCTATATATCTAAGATACCAAAGGGAGGTAATCAGAATCTGTATATCTAAGATCTGTATATCTAAGATACCAAAGGGGTAATCAGAATCTGTATATCTAAGATACCAAAGGGGTAATCAGAATCTGTATATCTAAGATACCAAAGGGAGGTAATCAGAATCTGTATATCTAAGATACCAAAGGGGTAATCAGAATCTGTATATCTAAGATACCAAAGAGGTAATCAGAATCTGTATATCTAAGATACCAAAGGGGTAATCAGAATCTGTATATCTAAGATACCAAAGGGGTAATCAGAATCTGTATATCTAAGATACCAAAGAGGTAATCAGAATCTGTATATCTAAGATACCAAAGGGGTAATCAGAATCTGTATATCTAAGATACCAAAGAGGTAATCAGAATCTGTATATCTAAGATACCAAAGAGGTAATCAGAATCTGTATATCTAAGATACCAAAGGGGTAATCAGAATCCGTATATCTAAGATACCAAAGGGGTAATCAGAATCCGTATATCTAAGATACCAAAGGGGTAATCAGAATCTGTATATCTAAGATACCAAAGAGGTAATCAGAATCTGTATATCTAAGATACCAAAGGGGTAATCAGAATCTGTATATCTAAGATACCAAAGGGGTAATCAGAATCTCTATATCTAAGATACCAAAGGGGTAATCAGAATCTGTATATCTAAGATACCAAAGGGGTAATCAGAATCTGTATATCTAAGATACCAAAGGGAGGTAATCAGAATCTGTATATCTAAGATACCAAAGGGGTAATCAGAATCTGTATATCTAAGATACCAAAGGGGTAATCAGAATCTGTATATCTAAGATACCAAAGGGGTAATCAGAATCTGTATATCTAAGATACCAAAGGGGTAATCAGAATCTGTATATCTAAGATACCAAAGGGGTAATCAGAATCTGTATATCTAAGATACCAAAGGGGTAATCAGAATCTGTATATCTAAGATACCAAAGGGGTAATCAGAATCTGTATATCTAAGATACCAAAGGGGTAATCAGAATCTGTATATCTAAGATACCAAAGAGGTAATCAGAATCTGTATATCTAAGATACCAAAGGGGTAATCAGAATCTGTATATCTAAGATACCAAAGGGGTAATCAGAATCTGTATATCTAAGATACCAAAGGGGTAATCAGAATCTGTATATCTAAGATACCAAAGGGGTAATCAGAATCTGTATATCTAAGATACCAAAGGGGTAATCAGAATCTGTATATCTAAGATACCAAAGGGGTAATCAGAATCTGTATATCTAAGATACCAAAGGGGTAATCAGAATCTGTATATCTAAGATACCAAAGGGGTAATCAGAATCTGTATATCTAAGATACCAAAGGGGTAATCAGAATCTGTATATCTAAGATACCAAAGGGGTAATCAGAATCTGTATATCTAAGATACCAAAGGGGTAATCAGAATCTGTATATCTAAGATACCAAAGGGGTAATCAGAATCTGTATATCTAAGATACCAAAGGGGTAATCAGAATCTGTATATCTAAGATACCAAAGGGGTAATCAGAATCTGTATATCTAAGATACCAAAGGGGTAATCAGAATCTGTATATCTAAGATACCAAAGGGGTAATCAGAATCTGTATATCTAAGATACCAAAGGGGTAATCAGAATCTGTATATCTAAGATACCAAAGGGGTAATCAGAATCTGTATATCTAAGATACCAAAGGGAGGTAATCAGAATCTGTATATCTAAGATACCAAAGGGGTAATCAGAATCTGTATATCTAAGATACCAAAGAGGTAATCAGAATCTGTATATCTAAGATACCAAAGGGGTAATCAGAATCTGTATATCTAAGATACCAAAGGGGTAATCAGAATCTGTATATCTAAGATACCAAAGAGGTAATCAGAATCTGTATATCTAAGATACCAAAGGGGTAATCAGAATCTGTATATCTAAGATACCAAAGAGGTAATCAGAATCTGTATATCTAAGATACCAAAGAGGTAATCAGAATCTGTATATCTAAGATACCAAAGGGGTAATCAGAATCCGTATATCTAAGATACCAAAGGGGTAATCAGAATCCGTATATCTAAGATACCAAAGGGGTAATCAGAATCTGTATATCTAAGATACCAAAGAGGTAATCAGAATCTGTATATCTAAGATACCAAAGGGGTAATCAGAATCTGTATATCTAAGATACCAAAGGGGTAATCAGAATCTCTATATCTAAGATACCAAAGGGGTAATCAGAATCTGTATATCTAAGATACCAAAGGGGTAATCAGAATCTGTATATCTAAGATACCAAAGGGAGGTAATCAGAATCTGTATATCTAAGATACCAAAGGGGTAATCAGAATCTGTATATCTAAGATACCAAAGGGGTAATCAGAATCTGTATATCTAAGATACCAAAGGGGTAATCAGAATCTGTATATCTAAGATACCAAAGGGGTAATCAGAATCTGTATATCTAAGATACCAAAGGGGTAATCAGAATCTGTATATCTAAGATACCAAAGGGGTAATCAGAATCTGTATATCTAAGATACCAAAGGGGTAATCAGAATCTGTATATCTAAGATACCAAAGGGGTAATCAGAATCTGTATATCTAAGATACCAAAGAGGTAATCAGAATCTGTATATCTAAGATACCAAAGGGGTAATCAGAATCTGTATATCTAAGATACCAAAGGGGTAATCAGAATCTGTATATCTAAGATACCAAAGGGGTAATCAGAATCTGTATATCTAAGATACCAAAGGGGTAATCAGAATCTGTATATCTAAGATACCAAAGGGGTAATCAGAATCTGTATATCTAAGATACCAAAGGGGTAATCAGAATCTGTATATCTAAGATACCAAAGGGGTAATCAGAATCTGTATATCTAAGATACCAAAGGGGTAATCAGAATCTGTATATCTAAGATACCAAAGGGGTAATCAGAATCTGTATATCTAAGATACCAAAGGGGTAATCAGAATCTGTATATCTAAGATACCAAAGGGGTAATCAGAATCTGTATATCTAAGATACCAAAGGGGTAATCAGAATCTGTATATCTAAGATACCAAAGGGGTAATCAGAATCTATATATCTAAGATACCAAAGGGAGGTAATCAGAATCTGTATATCTAAGATCTGTATATCTAAGATACCAAAGGGGTAATCAGAATCTGTATATCTAAGATACCAAAGGGGTAATCAGAATCTGTATATCTAAGATACCAAAGGGAGGTAATCAGAATCTGTATATCTAAGATACCAAAGGGGTAATCAGAATCTGTATATCTAAGATACCAAAGAGGTAATCAGAATCTGTATATCTAAGATACCAAAGAAGTAATCAGAATCTGTATATCTAAGATACCAAAGGGGTAATCAGAATCTGTATATCTAAGATACCAAAGAGGTAATCAGAATCTGTATATCTAAGATACCAAAGAGGTAATCAGAATCTGTATATCTAAGATACCAAAGGGGTAATCAGAATCCGTATATCTAAGATACCAAAGGGGTAATCAGAATCCGTATATCTAAGATACCAAAGGGGTAATCAGAATCTGTATATCTAAGATACCAAAGAGGTAATCAGAATATGTATATCTAAGATACCAAAGGGGTAATCAGAATCTGTATATCTAAGATACCAAAGGGGTAATCAGAATCTGTATATCTAAGATACCAAAGGGGTAATCAGAATTTGTATATCTAAGATACCAAAGGGGTAATCAGAATCCGTATATCTAAGATACCAAAGGGGTAATCAGAATCCGTATATCTAAGATACCAAAGGGGTAATCAGAATCTGTATATCTAAGATACCAAAGGGGTAATCAGAATATGTATATCTAAGATACCAAAGGGGTAATCAGAATCTGTATATCTAAGAAGAACACATACACAACACAATGACCAAAAGAAAAAGGACAAACAACGAATTATAAACCATACACATACAATTAAAGATCGAGAAACACGAACCCCACTAAAAAACCGGGGGTGAACTCAGCACTCAGCAGAAAGTGATATGGTAAGGAGTCTGAATACAAACTGCAAGCTCGACTGTAAAAGAACGAGAATCAAAATTCCCCATAAGGACTTTAGAAATTTTCAGTATCCGCATTTGATTGATGCTACTACGTGAAAAGACTTTGACAGGAATTAAGATAGATAACTCGTTGCATTATGAATAGCTGAATGCATTCATAAAAATCTGTTGTAAGGATTCCATGGTGTAAATCACTGTAACTGGGTGTTAATTGTAGTAGCAAACAAATCTACTGAAGGATTTTCATATACATTTACAAGTTAAAGAAAAAGTTTAGGATCAAGAATCTAATCTAGATGTCTTTAAATTTTTAATATCATCAATATGACATTTACCTTGTATGTGGTCGATAAATATCAATAAGAATACAATTGAAATATCTCATTATAGAACGTGTTCAATGTATCAGATGTAACACCATTGTCATTTATATATACATAAATACAGATACACAAGTATTTAAATAACTTTAAATTACAGTCAAATCTGCATTAAAGGTCACCACTGTATAACGAATCATTGTCTAAGAAGGGCAGCTTAATTTTCCCCATTAATGAATAGTACAATGTACATATAATTTTAACATGTATATAAAGCGCAACTGCTCATAAAGGCCACCTTTTCATATTCCTTTGAGTGTCTTTTATATATGGTTTGACTGTATCTGACTTTCCAATAACTTGGCTATGAGTGTACGAGATGATGGTTACTCTAGAAACATATCATGCGCACTAAGTTAAATACATACGTTTTCATGATTTTTACCAAATATAATCAGTACTTATTTCAAGATAATTTATATAAGAACTGTATTTTCATATGTCAACAGACCATTTCTCATTGCTTCTATTAAATACAGCAATGCAGCCTAAAGAGGAATTGTTGTTATATGGCTTTTTCTGGATTTCTGTGGTCAATTATTCTGCTTTGAGCGTACCTAATGAAGATTATTACAGAAACGCACCGAGCGCATGAAATTATATATCTAGATTTTCATAACAATGACTTGGAGTATACCTCAGCTGGTGGCCTATAAGTTCAAGAGGGTATCATCGGTCCAGTAGTCAAAGTTTCGGAACTGACATTGCTTATTAGATTATATTTGTTATGGCATTTATCATTCCTAAATAATATAATAAAATGAAAAACATGCCACACAGGCACACTGTAGGTACAACATAGAAAATCATAGAAAGAGACAAAATCTACCCATAACACACGCATACATGACTAGGCTTGGTACAGGCATTTCAATAAAAAGTGACGGGGTTAAGCTAGTTTCATGGACCCAATGGTTATCAAATCCCCCTCTAGTATAGGTAACCTATTATTAGTCCTGTTTATGTCCTTTGACTAACTTGCTCCCAAATACTTTTTATATTATTTACCTTTTCAATCGTAAAAGTTTATTCCAGAAATGCGTCACGCGCACTATATTAAATATCTATGTTTTATGGCTGCATCCAATATGTCTATGAATATCAATATTCTAACAACTTCAAATCATTGCTAAAAAATGGAGAAAAGAAATCTTTGGTATCTAAACACAGATAAAAAAAAAACACCATCAGGAGTAAATCAGACCAATCTGCTTAACTGATTCAGACAAATGATATGGTATAGGGGAGATAATTCAATCAAATCTATATCGAAAGCTATATATACTAATGGAAAAAAGAAACTATGCATTCTAAAAGTTTACATATATTTTTTTATGACCGGGTATTTAATTTTTTATTAGTCATGACTAGTTGAAATATTGATTTTTATGCTATCGACCAGTAGCGGGAAACTTGCACAGAATTTAACACGCACTAAGAGTACACCTCGTGTATTTGGCCTTCTTTTGTTTATCATTCTCGCTTAACGATTTGTGACTGTTTGAGGTTTACTAAGGTTTGTTTTTGCCTCTACACACCAGAAAAACAGTTTTGTTTGAATGACATTAATTCCAGTGTTATGCCACGTCTCGACGAAAATCAGCGTCTTCGCGCTATTGGTATGTTCCAAGCTGGACTGGCACAGAACGTTGTCGCTAGCCATTTTGGCTGTCATCGCAACACGATACTGTCATTATGGAGACGATTTAGACAATCTGGCAACACTAGAGACCGCAGACGTTCAGGTCGTCCAAGTGTAACGTCACGTCGTCAAGATAACCACATAAGGCTGGTGCATCTGGGAAATCGATTCCAGACGTCAAGTCTTACTGCAAGAAGCATCCCCGGATTACGACCAATCAGCTCTAGAACAGTCCACAATAGACTTCGTGAACATAACATCAGGCCAAGACGTCCCGCAATCCTTCAAATGTTGCTGCCTAGACACCGTGCAGCTAGGCTGACATGGTGTAGACGTTATTTAAGATTCAGAATACAGGATTGGGCCAACATCCTGTCTACAGATGAATCCCGATTTCACTTAGACAGCAGTGATGGCCGTTCTCGTGTTTACCGCCGTGTAGGAGAACGATATGCAGACGCCTGCGTCATTCAGCGTCAATCGTTTGGTGGGGGCAGTGTTATGGTGTGGGGAGGCATAACAGCACATGGCAGAACACCATTGGTTGTTGTCGCCGGAAATCTGACCGGTATACGCTATCGGGATGAAATTGTTCAGCCTTATGTCATTCCGTTCATCCAAGCTCAGGCCAACAACGTCACATTTCAGCAGGACAACGCTCGACCACATGTTGCGCGAGTAGTGCGGGGACTATCTGACACAGCAAAATGTTGATTTGTTACAATGTCTAGCAGTTTCACCCGATTTTTCACCCATTGAGCATGTTTGGGATGAAATGGAACGACGGTTACGCCATTTGCCAAATCAGCCAGTGACTTTAGCGGAAATGGGTCCAGCATTGATCCGCATTTGGAACAATATCCCACAAACATTTTTCAACAACTTGGTTAGATCAATGCGTCGCCGTTGCCAAGCATGCATTAATGCAAATGGTGGACACACACACTACTGACTTTGTTAATGTCTAAAGAGCTTTGCGTTGTTTAAAACGTTTACCAAATGAATTCAAGTGACGTTAAATGTTATTGGTCTGATGGTTTGGTGAAAAATGCATTATTCGACAATATATTGTACACAATTGATAAATTTTATTTTGATATTGATTTTTAATTGATTTTTTAGTAATGCACAGTTTCTTTTTTCCACTAGTATATGTAAACTAGCCATGCCAGTAATCATTAATTAACATTCACATTAGTAATTCAGTAGTATTTAAAAGCTAAATTAAAGGAATTATTAATTATAATTTTAACTATAAATGGATTATTAACTGGAAAAACTGACTTACTTATAGTCATGTTATGTCATAGACTGTAAAACAGTTGTAATATATGTGTTTTTTGTGTCTTTGCTTAGAGTATTGACCATTATTGTATAATCTCTGTAAACTAAGAAAAATACACATCGAGTAGTGAAATAATATTTATACACGAATGGCCTTACTCTAAGAATTTATTTATTTTCAGATAAATCTATGAAGCATATTTCTTGAAATATATTATCAATGACAAATCGCCTAACATTCAATGTGTGTTGTTATTAATGCAGTAAAGATTAAGTGTACAATTTAGTAAACAAAGTAAAACTCACAATTATAACTACTAAAGATTAACAATGATGATATTACATTATTAACTCATTGATAACGATACCACCTATACTCACTGTAAGGGATCACAGACGACTGAAGTTATTCTGTTGACAGTCGAAATGTGGGTTTTAGATAACTGCACAGAAGTAAGAATACTCATTATACCTGTTTTGATTACCTCTATTACTGTGATTATTTTGGTTGTTAAAAGATTTATTTACATTGTTAATTAAAGGGTTATGCTTGCCAAGACAATTTTTACATTTTGTTTATTACTGACTGCAAATATGCTCATTGAAGGGATAATTAAATACCTTCTTTAGTCAAATAATTCCTGATTGCCTACTCTCTACTAGATAAACAAATACTTTGAAAAAGGGACATTGCAGTACTACATTTAAAATTATATTGTAAAGTATAACATACTTTAAAATGTTCTTCTTAAGTTCATTTTTTTGCAAACTGGCAATGATAGGTTCCTTTCGTAATGAACTCATCACAAAGTGCAACACATTATTCTTGTCTATATGTTCTAATATAATTTGTTAGAAAATGTGAAAATATGCATTCACAATCTTGATCATCATTTTGTAGCACTTCAATTGCCACATATCACAGAGCTTATGGTTCCTGTCATGATTTCCATTATATATGGCTGTTGTTGACAAGGCAGCTACTGAACCAAGGGTTCCTAGTTAGTCATCACTTCAAAAGTTTTGCGGTCGCCACCATGATGTGGTTGATCATTACGGAATGTCTGTGTCACAAATGATCTAGGATATGATCCATTATTCGTAATCACAATCCTGTCCTTTCCTTATTCATGACTTATCACCGGGTATAAAGAGTAATACGACGGGTGTTACAAGTGGAGCCGGAACTGTTTACCCTTCCGCTGCACATGAGTTCACCCTCTGTTTATCTGTTTAATGGGATTCGTGTTACTTTATCATTTATTTCCTGTGTAGTGTTTTGTTTATCATTGTTTGCATTTCTATCTATTTTTCTTTTTTTGTGTTGTCTGTCCTTCTTCGATATACGGCTTCTGATTACCCCTTTGGTATCTTCTAACTCTTGGCCATTGTGTTGTTTGTTCTTCTTTGATATACGGCTTCTGATTACCCCTTTGGTATCCTCTGGCCATTGTATTGTCTGTTCTTCTTTGATATACGGCTTCTGATTACCCCTTTGGTATCTTCTGGCCATTGTGCTGTCTGTCTTTCTTCGATATACGTCTTCTGATTACCCCTTTGGTATCCTCTGGCCATTGTATTGTCTGTTCTTCTTTGATATACGGCTTCTGATTACCCCTTTGGTATCTTCTGGCCATTGTGTTGTCTGTCTTTCTTCGATATACGTCTTCTGATTACCTCTTTGGTATCTTCTGGCCATTGTGTTGTCTGTCTTTCTTCGATATACGTCTTCTGATTACCCCTTTGGTATCTTCTGGCCATTGTGTTGTCTGTCTTTCTTCGATATACGTCTTCTGATTACCCCTTTGGTATCTTCTGGCCATTGTGTTGTCTGTCTTTCTTCGATATACGTCTTCTGATTACCCCTTTGGTATCTTCTGGCCATTGTGCTGTCTGTCTTTCTTCGATATACGTCTTCTGATTACCCCTTTGGTATCCTCTGGCCATTGTATTGTCTGTTCTTCTTTGATATACGGCTTCTGATTACCCCTTTGGTATCTTCTGGCCATTGTGTTGTCTGTCTTTCTTCGATATACGTCTTCTGATTACCTCTTTGGTATCTTCTGGCCATTGTGTTGTCTGTCTTTCTTCGATATACGTCTTCTGATTACCCCTTTGGTATCTTCTGGCCATTGTGTTGTCTGTCTTTCTTCGATATACGTCTTCTGATTACCCCTTTGGTATCTTCTGGCCATTGTGTTGTCTGTCTTTCTTCGATATACGTCTTCTGATTACCCCTTTGGTATCTTCTGGCCATTGTGTTGTCTGTCTTTCTTCGATATACGTCTTCTGATTACCCCTTTGGTATCTTCTGGCCATTGTGTTGTCTGTCTTTCTTCGATATACGTCTTCTGATTACCCCTTTGGTATCTTCTGGCCATTGTGCTGTCTGTCTTTCTTCGATATACGGCTTCTGATTACCTCTTTGGTATCTTCTGGCCATTGTGCTGTCTGTCTTTCTTCGATATACGTCTTCTGATTACCCCTTTGGTATCTTCTGGCCATTGTGTTGTCTGTCTTTCTTCGATATACGTCTTCTGATTACCTCTTTGGTATCTTCTGGCCATTGTGCTGTCTGTCTTTCTTCGATATACGTCTTCTGATTACCTCTTTGGTATCTTCTGGCCATTGTGTTGTCTGTCTTTCTTCGATATACGTCTTCTGATTACCCCTTTGGTATCTTCTGGCCATTGTGCTGTCTGTCTTTCTTCGATATACGGCTTCTGATTACCTCTTTGGTATCTTCTGGCCATTGTGCTGTCTGTCTTTCTTCGATATACGTCTTCTGATTACCCCTTTGGTATCTTCTGGCCATTGTGTTGTCTGTCTTTCTTCGATATACGTCTTCTGATTACCCCTTTGGTATCTTCTGGCCATTGTGTTGTCTGTCTTTCTTTGATATACGTCTTCTGATTACCCCTTTGGTATCTTCTGGCCATTGTGTTGTCTGTCTTTCTTCGATATACGTCTTCTGATTACCCCTTTGGTATCTTCTGGCCATTGTGCTGTCTGTCTTTCTTCGATATACGGCTTCTGATTACCTCTTTGGTATCTTCTGGCCATTGTGTTGTCTGTCTTTCTTCGATATACGTCTTCTGATTACCCCTTTGGTATCTTCTGGCCATTGTGCTGTCTGTCTTTCTTCGATATACGTCTTCTGATTACCTCTTTGGTATCTTCTGGCCATTGTGCTGTCTGTCTTTCTTCGATATACGTCTTCTGATTACCCCTTTGGTATCTTCTGGCCATTGTGCTGTCTGTCTTTCTTCGATATACGTCTTCTGATTACCCCTTTGGTATCTTCTGGCCATTGTGTTGTCTGTCTTTCTTCGATATACGTCTTCTGATTACCCCTTTGGTATCTTCTGGCCATTGTGCTGTCTGTCTTTCTTCGATATACGTCTTCTGATTACCTCTTTGGTATCTTCTGGCCATTGTGCTGTCTGTCTTTCTTCGATATACGTCTTCTGATTACCCCTTTGGTATCTTCTGGCCATTGTGTTGTCTGTCTTTCTTCGATATACGTCTTCTGATTACCTCTTTGGTATCTTCTGGCCATTGTGCTGTCTGTCTTTCTTCGATATACGTCTTCTGATTACCTCTTTGGTATCTTCTGGCCATTGTGCTGTCTGTCTTTCTTCGATATACGTCTTCTGATTACCCCTTTGGTATCTTCTGGCCATTGTGTTGTCTGTCTTTCTTCGATATACGTCTTCTGATTACCTCTTTGGTATCTTCTGGCCATTGTGCTGTCTGTCTTTCTTCGATATACGTCTTCTGATTACCCCTTTGGTATCTTCTGGCCATTGTGTTGTCTGTCTTTCTTTGATATACGTCTTCTGATTACCCCTTTGGTATCTTCTGGCCATTGTGTTGTCTGTCTTTCTTTGATATACGTCTTCTGATTACCCCTTTGGTATCTTCTGGCCATTGTGCTGTCTGTCTTTCTTTGATATACGGCTTCTGATTACCCCTTTGGTATCTTCTGGCCATTGTGCTGTCTGTCTTTCTTTGATATACGTCTTCTGATTACCCCTTTGGTATCTTCTGGCCATTGTGCTGTCTGTCTTTCTTTGATATACGTCTTCTGATTACCCCTTTGGTATCTTCTGGCCATTGTGTTGTCTGTCTTTCTTTGATATACGTCTTCTGATTACCCCTTTGGTATCTTCTGGCCATTGTGTTGTCTGTCTTTCTTTGATATACGTCTTCTGATTACCCCTTTGGTATCTTCTGGCCATTGTGTTGTCTGTCTTTCTTTGATATACGTCTTCTGATTACCCCTTTGGTATCTTCTGGCCATTGTGCTGTCTGTCTTTCTTTGATATACGGCTTCTGATTACCCCTTTGGTATCTTCTGGCCATTGTGCTGTCTGTCTTTCTTTGATATACGTCTTCTGATTACCCCTTTGGTATCTTCTGGCCATTGTGCTGTCTGTCTTTCTTTGATATACGTCTTCTGATTACCCCTTTGGTATCTTCTGGCCATTGTGTTGTCTGTCTTTCTTCGATATACGTCTTCTGATTACCCCTTTGGTATCTTCTGGCCATTGTGTTGTCTGTCTTTCTTCGATATACGTCTTCTGATTACCCCTTTGGTATCTTCTGGCCATTGTGTTGTCTGTCTTTCTTCGATATACGTCTTCTGATTACCCCTTTGGTATCTTCTGGCCATTGTGCTGTCTGTCTTTCTTTGATATACGGCTTCTGATTACCCCTTTGGTATCTTCTGGCCATTGTGCTGTCTGTCTTTCTTTGATATACGTCTTCTGATTACCCCTTTGGTATCTTCTGGCCATTGTGCTGTCTGTCTTTCTTTGATATACGTCTTCTGATTACCCCTTTGGTATCTTCTGGCCATTGTGTTGTCTGTCTTTCTTTGATATACGTCTTCTGATTACCCCTTTGGTATCTTCTGGCCATTGTGTTGTCTGTCTTTCTTTGATATACGTCTTCTGATTACCCCTTTGGTATCTTCTGGCCATTGTGTTGTCTGTCTTTCTTTGATATACGTCTTCTGATTACCCCTTTGGTATCTTCTGGCCATTGTGCTGTCTGTCTTTCTTTGATATACGGCTTCTGATTACCCCTTTGGTATCTTCTGGCCATTGTGCTGTCTGTCTTTCTTTGATATACGTCTTCTGATTACCCCTTTGGTATCTTCTGGCCATTGTGCTGTCTGTCTTTCTTTGATATACGTCTTCTGATTACCCCTTTGGTATCTTCTGGCCATTGTGTTGTCTGTCTTTCTTCGATATACGTCTTCTGATTACCCCTTTGGTATCTTCTGGCCATTGTGTTGTCTGTCTTTCTTCGATATACGTCTTCTGATTACCCCTTTGGTATCTTCTGGCCATTGTGTTGTCTGTCTTTCTTCGATATACGTCTTCTGATTACCCCTTTGGTATCTTCTGGCCATTGTGCTGTCTGTCTTTCTTCGATATACGGCTTCTGATTACCCCTTTGGTATCTTCTGGCCATTGTGCTGTCTGTCTTTCTTCGATATACGTCTTCTGATTACCCCTTTGGTATCTTCTGGCCATTGTGCTGTCTGTCTTTCTTCGATATACGGCTTCTGATTACCCCTTTGGTATCTTCTGGCCATTGTGCTGTCTGTCTTTCTTCGATATACGTCTTCTGATTACCCCTTTGGTATCTTCTGGCCATTGTGCTGTCTGTCTTTCTTCGATATACGGCTTCTGATTACCCCTTTGGTATCTTCTGGCCATTGTGCTGTCTGTCTTTCTTCGATATACGTCTTCTGATTACCTCTTTGGTATCTTCAAGCTTTTCGTAAAGCTATTTACAATACTTTTATTAACAACACATATATTATTGAAGTTGACTCTGTTAACATTTTGAATATACTGGGCACCTATTGCAAAGCGTCACGTTGTGTTTTTTAAACATGTTGAGCCTGAGGTTTTCTGTCTATTAATGTTATCTTCTCTTCTTGTATACTTAGTAAGTTATAAATGACAATGAACTGTAGAATGACATACAATTAAATGATAGGAGTGTTATCGTCTAATCCGTGCAGGTATTATATAATCGTGTCGAAAACATGCAACTTAAGAAGAACATGCAAGTACATTCGTGACAATCCTGTTGATTGCTAAGCTTAATATATATCAGGAGAAATTAGGTAAAGTACAAAGATAAGCACATAGATATACAGTATCACATACGCATTAATAATTTTGTATATATTTTTTCTCCACATATTGTTTTTTTTCCTTCTAATTATTTTGTAATTTTCTTTAATTCAGTGTGTTATCATGTTTACAAAAAAAAGTGGGGAATTCCAAGATAACTCGCTATGTAATTTAATAAATCCTGCCAAGACGATAATAAGTGTTGTTATACTAAAAGGAGTGATCAGAAGCCGTAAATCGGAGGACAGACAATACAATGGCCACAAGACTAGAGGACAGACAATACAATGGCTACAAGACTAGAGGACAGACAATAAAATGGCCACAAGACTAGAGGAGAGACAATACAATGGCCACAAGACTAGAGGACAGACAATATAATGGCCACACGACTAGAGGACAGACAATATAATGGCCACAAGACTAGATGACAGATAATACAATGGCCACAAGACTAGAGGACAGACAATACAATGGCCACAAGACTAGAGGACAGACAATATAATGGCCACAAGACTAGAGAACAGATAATACAATGGCCACAAGACTAGAGGACAGACAATACAATGGCCACAAGATTAGAGGACAGACAATACAATGGCCACAAGACTAGAGGACAGACAATACAATGGCCACAAGACTAGAGGACAGACAATACAATGGCCACAAGACTAGAGGACAGACAATACAATGGCCACAAGACTAGAGGACAGACAATATAATGGCCACAAGACTAGAGGACAGATAATACAATGGCCACAAGACTAGAGGACAGACAATACAATGGCCACAAGATTAGAGGACAGACAATACAAAGGCCACAAGACTAGAGGACAGACAATACAATGGCCACAAGACTAGTAGACACAATATAATGGCGACAAGACTAGAGGACAGACAATACAATGACCACAAGACTAGAGAACAAACAATACAATGCCACAAGACTAGAGGACAGACAATACAATGACCACAAGACTAGAGGACAGACAATACAATGGCCACAAGACTAAAGGACAGACAATAAAATGGCCACAAGACTAGAGGACAGACAATACAATAGTCACAAGACTAGAAGGCAGACAATACAATGGCCACAATACTAGAGGACAGACAATACAATGGCCACACGACTAGAGGACAGATAATACAATGGCCACAAAAAAAGGACAAAGAACAACGGTGGACAAAACACTAACTAGAAAATACAGATTGAGCAACACGTACACCACTAACAGAAATGGCTGCTCCGGAATAGTAAGTAAATTTCTGCTCCGATTGTGGCTACCCTGCCGTTGCTCTTATACAAATTCGATGATAAGTCATGGAAGAGGAAATGAAGTGTGCAGTGTGAGTACGACAAGAGGAACATGTCCGTGGTTATTTGTGAAAAGTTAGAAAATGTATGTTTGTTGCATATGTTTATTGCAAATATACTAACAAGTACGAATAATCATATGTTTACAAATATAAACCTGGTCATGATAGGGTTGCATGTACTTTCAACAAATGTTCAGTTTTAAATGGAACATAGTGAAATTAAGAAAACATACTTTCTATTCGATACGCTGATGATGAATGTATTTTTTTTTCTTGGCAGGGTTCAATAAATGGTTTTTATTAATATAGAATAAGACCTAGACAGAATAAAAAGCTTTATCGATTAACGACAGATAGCCCATGTAATGTAATGTATTTTAGTGTGACATGATTTCAAATGCATTTATCCCAATATATATCACAGATATAGGGTTAGCCGAATCCTTTAATTCATGTTTCCGCTATGTTAATGATGTTCTGTCACTGAACAATTCTCGATTCAGTGATTAACCTCATCTCATCTATCCATAAAAGCTTGAAGTAAAGGATACCTTGACATTCACCTTGAAATCGATAAAAGATTAAGATTAAAACAAATCTAGACAGAGAAAATAAAAATATACGTAAAAGGGGAAAGATACATTGTCATTTGAAATGTATGGTTGCTACGGTCAACTAGAACGTGATGACCACCGTATAATTTTTGTAGCAATGACTTCAACCTAAGAACAATGTAGCCGTCTTTGGATATTGTTTGCTGAAAGAGTTGAAACGTTTTCTTTTATTATAAAAACAACGCTTTACCATTGATGTATGTCATAGTTCTAATTTCCAATTTGTTTTTCATTACACACCTTTGATAAATGATAGTATTGAACATTGACATCTAGATTATCTATCATAAACGAAAGTGGAATTTGTCGTAATTGAACTACTTGTTATTAAAAGACAACTCAGTTCAGTTTTCATGGCACTCATATATAAACAACAGAACTATTATTCTCCGCTGATGAATCAAATACGCAACCGACACTTAACATCAGAAGTAAATAAGTGTTTCATGTGCATAATGAGTTCAACAGCGGATTCAAGGGAGATTCATGTTGTTTATTTTCTCCAAATACACGTTTTAATGTTCGTATTAGTTTTTTATTAGTTCCATACTGCGATGTCAGCTGCTGTGTAAACACGATGTTATGTTCTTTATACTCTCATTTGTTTTGTAGGGGATTCATATCTTATTTAAGCTATTTGTATTTTTTGCGTAAATTGGTGTCCAACAAAATGTCAATATCAGCTGAGGCCCTTGTCTTGCAACAGTAAAGCGACGGACGTCACTATAGTAAGAGGTTTCTTGCCATTCCCGAGCATCCAAGATTACCGCCGATTTGTAGTTCGGTTAATGTTGCTAAATCAATAGTTTTTTTAGTAGTGTTTTTATCGACCATTGTGTGTTTGTTGTCCATTCTCTTTGATTCACTGCTTCTGATTACACCTTCTGTATCTTCAGTCTTTTTTTATGGACAAACCATAAAATTTCCTACAACGTTTCAATACTACAGCTAATGCATATAGCAATCTCTAACTCAGACAATACAAGGAAGAGTTATCTATCTTACAATACAACAATAGATGACGGTATTATTATATTATGTCTTTGTTGTCACTATTTTGCCCACAAGTAATATTTTACTACACCATTCAATATTCATACAGCTTACAATATATTTGAAATTTGTATGTTTAAAACTCTGCAAATCAAATGCAATTTCTTTTTGTTCAAATCTTGAAACCCGAACACTATACGGTACCATATAATTATCATGAGCATAGCTACATTAAGCAAACATATAATTCTACATATTTTTTATCGGAACATATCTATGAACAAATTGTTTGCATGAACACACATTTATTTTCTACACATACCTTTAATCTTACGATTTTACGAACATTTTGTCTTTTATATATATTTATCTTATTTAAATATATATTCACAGTTAAGAACGAAACTTTACGACAAAAGAAATGATTTCAATTTTCCCATTGTGAACTTTCCATTAATATGTAGCAACATTCCAGTAGCACCTGCATATAGAATATATATCTCTCAGTTGATCCGATATTCCAGAGCTTATGGTTCCTATCAGGACTTCCTTGACAGAGGGTTACTGTTAATATGGAAGCTACTGAACCAAGGGTTCCTATTTGTTATGCTCGAAAGTTTTGCGATCGCCACCATGACTTGGCTAATTGTTACGGAATATCTGTTTCACACATGATCACGTATATGTTCCACGTAAGCACTTCCCGGTCATTTCCTCATTCATGATCGTTCAAAGACTTTGTAACTAGAGTAAAAGGACGGGTGTCATTAGTGGATCAGGAACTTATAATCATAATCTGTAAATCGAAGGACAGACAACATAATGGCCAAAGGAAAAAGAATAAGAACGACACACAATGATCTACAAAACATTACACAAAAACTAAAGTTCGAGTAACACAAACCCCACTAAAAACCGGGGGTGATATCAGATGCTGCGGAAGGGTAAGCGCTTCCTGTTCCACTATTGGCAATAGGTTCATTTTCATCGGTTAATCAACATTCCAAAGATAAAACCATTTTAGAAGTGTATCCAATATTAAATTTGGCTAACTATAACACTATAAAACTAAGCTATGTACATTTTGTACAGAAACCAAAGAAAGTCTGGTTCACATCTTTCAGGAATGTAACTATGTTCGGAACTTTAATGCAAAGGACATAATTCTTGGCTTGACTGAACACAGTTCAGCCCAGGGCACAATCAACAATGTTTTAATTATTTTGAAATATTATATATATGTCTGCAGATGCAAATGTAGGGACATTGATTTAGAAGGTGGTCTTGAATTCCTGAAATATGCTATAAATATTGAAAAGGCATCAATGATATATCTGTCCCCAGTACAAAAGGAACATGTTAAAAGAAAATGGTTAGATCTGGAGGCGGTATTGAGTGGTTAATATTAATATATATCTATTATACTAAAATATATGTTACCTTGTAAACTTAAAATGCATTGCTAACTTTAAATTTCAAAAGTTATTACAAAACAGTATGTTATGAAGATCAACTTGTTTATACATTGTAACTTTTTCGCATTGAAGCATTGTGTTTATAGAATCATGTATGTATAGATCTGTTCTTGGAAAAATAAACAAATTACAAAAAAATACCTATAACACTTTAATATTATAGCTGAGACAAAGCTCATCTCGACTCCTTAACCACAGATATTTTCTATCAATGGTATGTATAACAACATGTATTACATGTCATTGTTCCCTGTCCTGAAAATAAACACGTATTTCAATTAAGCACTTGTAATTGTAAATGTTTTTATAATATCAATTAGTAAACTCACAATATTTATCTTCCGCGAAAGAAATATGCCACTGACTCCTATATATGGACATGTTAAACAAAGTTGGGTAGGCGTTAAACTCAGACAGGCATGCAGAAACAGGGTACAACCAGCCTACTTTCATTTTTCGAATGTGGGGACCAACTTGGATTTGCCATTCAGTTAAAAGAATTTCCCGTGTTTATCATTCGTGAATTAGGAAGAAATGATACTAATGTACATGTAAATTAATATAAGAGGCTATCCAACCTTACATTACACTTAGTCATCAATTATGCCTCAGAATATGCCCTTATATTATATTTGAGTCAAATCCCATTTCGACTCATTAATGGCAGACATTTTCTAGCAATAGTACTAGTGTATATAGCAACCTGTATGCAAACATCAGTTTTGCAGCTTAAATTCTAACGGTTATAGTTCAGTCACGTGTGCTTTATGCTACGGTACAATGATCAGCAGTCAGTTTCACCATGCTGTATACAATAATTTGGACCTGCCGACTTTGTATCCTTCTGTCCTTTTTAGCGAAGGACACATCCTGCAAATCGCTAAACCACAATATAAGATTTTATAGCAATATACATTCAAAGTAATTTCAACATATATACTTATGAGTTTTGACTTTCCCTTTGTAAGATTGTTCGGAGTTCGGTAATTTTGTTATTACCCTTATTCAACATTGTAATCTTTTATTTGAGGGCGGCAGCAAGATCTGTGGATTTTCAAAGGTCATGATATGGACTGAAATGTGTACGACTGAAACGTTGACATGGATATCGACTTCGGCTCAGTCCATATCAAAATTTCAATCCATATTATGACCAATATCCATAAATCTTGATATTACCCTCAAATTAAGTAACTATTATATAAGTATTACCTGTCATTGTTCCCTATCCTCCTCCTAAAAAGAAAGACGTATTTCAATTAAATAATTACAATTGTAAATGTATCTTTTAATATCAATTAGTAACAGCATAGTTGAAAACGTTAAAATCAGACGGGCGTGTAGAAACAAGGTACATTCCAATAAAACAAATTTTCAAATGAGAATTGGCTACCATCTTGGATTTCCGATCCATTTAATACCATAAACTTTGTAGATGACTATCCAAATATTATACAGTTTGGGTTTTCAGCTATGACTATATAGCATGGTCATGGAGTTGACAGGTCGAAAAATAGATAAAAAAGGACCACAAAAATCGAGGAAAATGCAATTTGTCATTGTTTTATTTTGTTGCACTTAAATCTGGAATCCCACAGAAACACACCAAGAACCAAAATAAAATTATAGTTTTCTTTATTCCAATTGTTCATACTAATACATCTTAAAAATTATTTGATTCTACTGTTACTAGGAGCAAAAAGTAAAATTGGCTTTAAAAACATGTCGTACTGCAAAGTTAACATTAAATCTTTGTTATGCTCTAAATAAATACAAATGTTTAAATCTCAGTCGATAGCGGGATGGCTTCCATAAGTGTATTGCCTGTTTGATTTATGCTTTGAATTCAAACCCGATATGCTCAAAACTTTTTTTTATTCTTCATTTAGTTAACAAAGTAAAAACATATAATACAAGTCTAGTTAAAGGCACACAGGCCGTTATTTTAATAAACAACAATGTTTCCCAATATAAGACCTAATCTTTGAGTGAAAAAACCATAAAGATATATTGCAGTTGAAATATTTCATGATATCATACGTAAATAGCATAGAAAGAAGGAATTGCGTTGCTGTTTGATTTTCTTCCATCCAGGAAAGAAGTCAATGTTGACCCGCCCAATGCTAAGCATTCGAAATTGTTTCACTAATTAGGACATTATAGCAGATTTTTTTAAACCTTGCTCTTTGTTCAGAACCATTTTATTAGTATACAACATCGAATATGGGCAACTTTTAATAAACAAAAAATTCAATTATGACAGCCTGTGTGCCTTTAACAGAGTAAAAACATATAATTGAAATACCCAGGACACTGTATACATGGTTTTATTTAATACAATTTTAGAGCTCAGGACAAGTTAGTATTATACATTTCTTCCCTACAACAAGTATCATCATTGCCTCATCAAACATTAACTTGTACCTCATCAAACATTAACTTGTACCTCATCAAACATTAACTTGTACCTCATCAAACATTAACTTGTACCTCATCAAACATTAACTTGTACCTCATCAAACAATAACTTGTACCTCATCAAACATTAACTTGTACCTCATCAAACATTAACTTGTACCTCATCAAACATTAACTTGTACCTCATCAAACATTAACTTGTACCTCATCAAACATTAACTTGTACCTCATCAAACAATAACTTGTACCTCATCAAACATTAACTTGTACCTCATCAAACATTAACTTGTACCTCATCAAACATTAACTTGTACCTCATCAAACATTAACTTGTACCTCATCAAACATTAACTTGTACCTCATCAAACATTAACTTGTACCTCATCAAACATTAACTTGTACCTCATCAAACATTAACTTGTACCTCATCAAACATTAACTTGTACCTCATCAAACATTAACTTGTACCTCATCAAACATTAACTTGTACCTCATCAAACATTAACTCGTACCTCATCACACATTAACTCGTACCTCATCAAACATTAACTTGTACCTCATCAAACATTAACTTGTACCTCATCAAACATTAACTTGTACCTCATCAAACAATAACTTGTACCTCATCAAACATTAACTTGTACCTCATCAAACATTAACTTGTACATTACAGATCTAAAAACCCAAACCTAAATATAGACAAACTTGTCCTACATCTCTAAATCATTAATCGGACAATAAAAGCTGATAAAAACAGAGGATACAAAGAACCAATATTTTGGATTCTAATGCAGACATTAGAAAATCCAAAAACAAGCAAATGCAATCAAGCATACAGGTGTACAATCAGTGCCAAAACTTCTGCAAAACAATAAGCTTTGGCCACAAGAATAACATTGATATACCTGTAATGACACCAGTACCAGTTCCTGTTCCTGATAGAAAAATAACAAACGACTTATATAACAGCATAATAACAAGTGCAATCAGCCAATATGATTGTGAAACATTTCATTTCATAATACATTGTACTAATGTTTAATCTGATCTTATGTAAATTATCTATGTTGTAATGATGTTCTGATGTCAAATTGATTTTCTGTCTGAAAGAAAAAATGAATTTAAGAGAAGACTAGGATTTATTCCTAGTTTTGCCTGAAAGTGTCTTTATCAAGTCCAGACAAGATATTGTTTATTAGTTAACTTAATTAGGCTGTATTTTCCCCATTGTTCAGTCAAAACAATGAAAGATACATGTAGCATTGATGGTCAGACAACATGTGTTACTCTCACTTGTACTTCATCTGATAAACAGGCTACTGGACCAGGGCTATAAAAAGATTCGCCTTATTCGATCTCTTAAACAGTTTATATTCCGATACCAAGATATTGTCGAAATATATTCCGTCTCTGCAGAAAAGATTATAAACGATGGATTTTCAAATATTGAAAATGTATAAAGATAAGGTTTCAACAAAAATGACAAAAATATTTTTTTTTAACAATGTGTGACGTAAAATTGTTTTTGACATTTACTTCGCTGAGTTTAGCGCTGATTTGACAACTGTTTTACCTGTTTTGTTCAAGTATTGTTGTAAATACTGTTATAGTGACAGCCGGAAACTTTGAGCCGTAATGAAAGGGGGAGGTTTGGCGCCTTAAAATCTGATTCAACCCACCATTTCTTTAGAAATGCGTTTACCAAGTCAGGGTCATTACGGTTTTCACAGTTTTCCGGTTGTTGACTGATTTTGTCTGTTTATATACTTATGAGTTTTGACCTTCCCTTTGTAAGATTGTTCGGAGTTCGGTAATATTGTTATTACCCTTATTTAAGAGATAAATAATTTTAATAAAAGTGAAATATTCCATATCGATTTACTCTTTCGCGAAAATTAATCGCAGTGACATTATGTTGATTTATACTATGCCTAATTGTTCAACGACAAATATACCACGGTTATTTTCCCGTTTATGGTCAGTTCTCAACCCATTTCCTGTTTCTACAGGGATTCCGGTTCCTGTCAGTCTGGTGCCCATTCCGGTTTCCCTAGAAACTTATGTGCCAGTTCATGTTCCTGTCATTTCAGTTCCTTTCCTTTCCTGACCTTGTCATTCCGATACTGGTACCTGTTTGTCCAGAAACATGTGTGTCTCCTGTTCCCGTCATTCTGGTACCTGTACCTGTTTGTCCAGTTCCTGTTCCTATCATTCCAGTACCAGTACCAATACCAGTTCCTGTCCCTCCAGTACCAGTACCAGTTCCTGTCCCTCCAGTACCGGTTCCAGTTCCTGTCCCTCCAGTACCAGTACCAGTTCCTGTTCCTGTTAGAGTGTAAGTACCTGTATAAACTGTTCCTCCAGCTGTAAAACGATAAAATATGTACAATATACATCATAACCGTTCTTTGTTTTAATCGTTTTAATATATCATGGAGATACATTATACCAGTGTAATAGTTATCTGTTTTAAAACAAATATTTAAAAATACATGTTAAAGCTGAAAAGCCAATGAAATATTTTTAGAGATTGCATTAATATTGTCTTTATCCTGCAGACAAAAATCACATTAATCAATGGGCGATGACTTTTGAATTAAATAATAAAATTATACAATTATTCTTTGATTGCCAGTTTTGATATTTTCTGTCAACAGATAACATGTGCAATGGGTATCAGAAAAGCTATATTTCGGTCATAAACCGTTTATAGAAAAACCATATCCAGTCAATGCTAATAGACTGCTCAATTAGAACGAGCGCATGATAAAAGACAATAACATTTTCATGTGCTACAATAAAAATGAAGTCATCGCTCATCAACTTTTTGTAATTTAGTTTAAAACGCCAATAAAATCACTATTACATTCCTCGGACAAGATGACTGAATTGTTTGTATCTCACCACTGATTTATACCAACACAAGTGAATTCACAACAAAAAAGTCAAATTATACATGTATTTGTCATAAATAAATACTAGTATTATTGAAATGCTTGTGATATGTGAAGCATGTATAATAAGAATTAGTGATACTTACAACAGAAACATGTCCTAGCACAGTTGTCTCTTGCCCAACCCGCAAAGTCTGATTTTGTACATGTGCCGTTTCTTGCATAATCAGCACAATTATTGAGTGTGTCTACGCATGCCACTGAAATGTTAAATAATTCGGTAACAATGTTTTTCATTCCATTACTGATGTTCTAAAGTAATCTGATAACAAACTATAGTAATATTTCTGCATAAGAATAATGCTGTGCACGGGAAAAATAATATTTACTTTTCAGTGAGAAAATATCAACTTTCGTAATTTTCTTCTCTTTGAGTTATGTATCGAAGTCGAAAATGAATACTTGTGCTACCATTCCTTCTAAAATATAGTCAAATTATGTCGGCATAAAACATTTCGTTTTCATTTTGATTGTACATGTACATCTATTGAAAATATAATCCTAAAATTGCAAGATTTGAACTTTCAACCTGATCTTGAACATTTTTGCAATTCTTTTTTGTCTAATATGGAATCTATTCCTGCTAGATCATGCTCATATTTGTCCAGGAAAGACCATATGAACTGGGACCTGTTCCTGTAACCTGTTTTCATGAATCAAATGTGCCAGTTACTGTTTCTATCATTCCGGTTTCCGTACCTGTTCCTGTCATTCCATTACCCGTTATTGTTCCTGTCATTCCAATGCCCGTTCCTGTTCCTGTCATTCCAATGCCCGTTCCTGTTCCTGTTCCAGTACACGGTCCTGTTCCAGTGCCCGTTCCTGTTCCAGTGCCCGTTCCTGTTCCAGTGTCCGTTCCTGTTCCAGTGCCCGTTCCTGTTCCAGTACCAGTACCAGAGATTTAAAAAAACAATTATCTTTTTTTTCTAAATTAAAGCAAAAGGAAATATAACCGAAAATAGCTACCTTACCATTAGTCATAAAATGGATACAATTACCATAATATTAAATCATAAAATATTATTTCTACTATTTTACAAAGATCAAACTGGTTTCAAATCTAATTAATCTCACTGT
This sequence comes from Bathymodiolus brooksi, assembly GCA_963680875.1. Lineage (NCBI taxonomy): Eukaryota > Metazoa > Mollusca > Bivalvia > Mytilida > Modiolidae > Bathymodiolus > Bathymodiolus brooksi. The sequence goes on from OY804578.1 coordinate 134,001,155, forward strand.
CAAGATGCAAGATCCTTTGATTATATCCGCGGTTTTTTCGTTAGTTTTCTCATTTTATTTAACGACACTGCTGACATATCTACAAGTGAATTTACAAAAAAATATTCATTTTAGAGTTATCAAAAATAAATAATATGGAAGAACGCAGGTGTAATAAGTCATAAAGATACTTACAACAGAAACATGTCCTAGCGCAGTTGTCTCTCGCCCAGGGCTCAAACTGTGATTTTGTACATACTCCTCTTCTGGAATAGTCAGCACAGTTGCTCAATTTGTCTACGCATGGCACTGAAATGTTAAGTAATTGGCAAATGAACATTTTATTTTTGTTTTTCATTGCAAGAAGAGTGTCTTAACATCTTAATCATAATCGTATGTACTTAACTATAAAAGTAGTAGTAATCTTTTTTTCATATTTTATATAAGAGCAATGTTGTGAATAGACAAACAAAAATAAATCAACCTTTCCAGGGAGAAAAATATCTATGTGTACATCATCTTGTGTTCAAATATATATATATCAGAGCAAAATTAATACATCCGTTAAAAACGTCCAATCAACACCATACAATATTTCGTTTCCCCATTTTGACTATGCATCATTTATAGCACAAAATATATAATCCTACATTGCATCAGTTCTACTTTCACCCTGACCTTGAATCATTCCAGTACCCGTTCCTGTTAAAGTAATTTCCGTACCCGTTCCTTGTTAAAGTAATTTTCGTACCCGTTCCAGTCCCAGTCATTCCAGTACCCGTTGCTGTACCTGTTTTTTCAGCACCATATCCTATTCCTGTCATTCCAATACCATATCCTGTTCCTGTCATTCCAGTACCACATCCAGTTCCTGTAACTGTTCCTGTTATTACGGTACCCTCTCCTGTTCTCACTTGTCTACCTGATAAAACGTGATTGGCGACAATTATTAAAAAAGACACCCATTATAATGATTAGACACATTCTATTGTCTATAAACACACCGGGTATTCAGGCACACGGAACCGTAGTTGGCACTAAGAACGCGGGCGCTGATAAAAAAAAATCAAAAAACAGGGTAGGTATGTAAACGTGATAAATAAGGGTAATAACAAAATTATCGAACTCCGAACAATCTTACAAAGGGAAAGTCAAAACTCATAATTATATAAACAGACAAAATCAGTCAACAACCGGAAAACTGTGAAAACCGTAATGACCCTGACTTGGTACAGACATTTCTAAAGAAATGGTGGGTTGAATCAGATTTTAAAGCGCCAAACCTCCCGCTCTCATTACGGTTTAAAGTTAATAGTATATCGGCAACGCGATTGTTTTATCGACCATTCTCATTTTTGTTGTTGAAATTTCGGAATTAAATTACTTGTACATTACTGACGTGAATACCATTTCAAAAACAAATTGGTCCTTCCTCTTTCCAAATTCTTCCTACACGAAAATTCCCCATAGTCAATGGTTAATAGACATTTTGGGTACGTCAATTTGCCCACTAAGAACCGCGAATCAACTTGAAAGAATGACAGTCGGAACGCGGGCTTTGGCCACTAGGATCAAACAGAGTACTATTTTGCAATACGATATAATATGTCAAACCAAAGACTATAAAAATTGGTATTCTTGATTCTCCGCCATGCACACAGCATTAAGGAAAAAGAACCAGGTCTATCCGCGGACTGCTGTTTCAGTGAGCTAGTACAATACACATCCAACTAAGCGTGTTGGTCTACTATAAAAAGTTTCTTTTAATTATATTTATATATATAACATATCATACGATTTGACCTGTGGCCGATTTGACTTGGGGTCGATTTTGTTTGAGGCCGATTTGACCTGTTACCCTTCCATGTACGTTCCTGTATAAGTTGTTCCTCCGGCTGAAATTCAACTTCAATACACTATATTGCTAAATTAAATACACCAGACAACCAAAACTGAAGCCCTTGCTACCATTATTTTTATTACTATAAAGCCTGTATATCTGCACAAAAAGCATGTAATTTGAAATATCCATATAGTCACAAACATATATAGCCCAAGAAATAAATTTGTACCCATTGGCGTACATCAATACATTATTGCAGATATGCTTCATAAACGACGACATAGGACTAGACATAGTCATTAACTTATAAAGAGATGATTCAATAAATGATTTCATTATTTAACAATGTTTCTTTAAAAAGACGTTTTACTTGCTTCATTTTAAAAATATTCTCAAATATCATGTAGGTTTTTTTTAAATTAATGAAAATAGTTTTAGATTGGTTGTACTAGGGTTTGCATATTAAACTTTGGACAGCAGATTAAGTGTAAACGTCCAGGAATTAAGCTGCACAACCCAAAATATAAATAACACACATACTTACAACAAAGACACGTTCTAGCGCAATTGTCCTGCACCCAGCCTGCATACTCGGTTTTGCTGCACGTTCCAAAACGTGCATAATCAGCACAGTTGTCGAGTTTATCAACGCAGGTTACTGTAATGTTAAAAAATTCACTGACGTCTTTCTTCTTATTTCTCGTTCATCAAAATAAAATGGACGACGATTTCGTAATAAAAACAATAACGGCTACTATAAACCAACAATACATCGTCATAACATGGCATTTAACTTATTTTTTACACGAATAAATGTGCATATATAACACAGATCTTACATGAAAATATGGTGTTTACTTAATGTTAGGATTTGTCTCTACTTATCACAATATTTCTTGAAAATGTCCCCAATTGAATGCTATTGTCAAAAACAATGCTACAGAATTGGTAGAATACTATTTTGCACTCTTGTGAATGTTCTATACCTGTCATTCCACCACCTCCTTGTGCCATTCCTCCACCTCCCTGGATCATTCCACGACCTCCTTGGAGCGTCATGCTACCTCCACCTGACGATCCTATAATTGAAATTAATTCAACATGCAGAGATTTAACTGTTATATATTATCCTTGTGTAAACGGGAATGTTATTAATAAAGCTTCTAAGCCTTATTACATCTATAAAGACAAGCATGAAGATACCAAAGGGGTAAATCAGAAGCCGTAATTCGGAGAAGGACAGACAATACAATGGCAAAATGAAAAGAATCAACAAGACAACCAATGGTCAATACAATATTATACAGAAGCCAAATGATCTATCAACATCAACTCCACTAAAAGATGGGGCTGAAAATAAACGTTAGAGAATACCGAAGGGGTAATCAAATGTGGACAATCCAACGAAACTGGCAACATAGGATACACAAGACACAGGACGAAAATAAACGTTAGAGAATACCGAAGGGGGCAATCCATAATAGACAATCCAGAGAAAATGGCAACATAGGGTACACAAGATACAGGACAAAAATAAACGCTAGAGAATATCGAAGGGGTAATCACATATGGACAATTCAAAGAAACTGGCAACATAGGATACACAAGACGAAGAAAAACAAAACAAAAACACAACACATAATGTGCTGGACACCATTATACACAAGTAAACACAAATAACGTAAATAAGACATGATCTCTCCTACAAACAACTAGAGATAAAGAAGAACCGAACATCGTTTTCATGCGGAAATCATAACGGACATCAGAACACGGATTTAAGAACATAAAGACACCTGATAGAAAAAGACAAAAAACTAAAAAGATGAGCAACACGGACCCTACAAAAAAACCGGGGGATAAATCAGGTTATCGCGAAGGGTAAGCCGTTCCTGCTTCTCATAAGACACCCACCGTATTACGTAAGTCCGGTAATAAGGCTTGGCATTGATAGAGGAGAGAAAATATCAACGTAAAGAGTAAAAGATCCATTGTCATTTGAGATAGGGGTATGTCATGTGCTCCATCTTGTAAAAGATCCATTGTCATTTGAGATAGGGGTATGTCATGTGCTCCATCTTGTAAAAGATCCATTGTCATTTGAGATAGGGGTATGTCATGTGCTCCATCTTGTAAAAGATCCATTGTCATTTGAGATAGGGGTATGTCATGTGCTCCATCTTGTAAAAGATCCATTGTCATTTGAGATAGGGGTATGTCATGTGCTCCATCTTGTAAAAGATCCATTGTCATTTGAGATAGGGGTATGTCATGTGCTCCATCTTGTAAAAGATCCATTGTCATTTGAGATAGGGGTATGTCATGTGCTCCATCTTGTAAAAGATCCATTGTCATTTGAGATAGGGGTATGTCATGTGCTCCATCTTGTAAAAGATCCATTGTCATTTGAAATAGGGGTATGTCATGTGCTCCATCTTGTAAAAGATCCATTGTCATTTGAGATAGGGGTGTGTCATGTGCTCCATCTTGTAAAAGATCCATTGTCATTTGAGATAGGGGTATGTCATGTGCTCCATCTTGTAAAAGATCCATTGTCATTTGAGATAGGGGTATGTCATGTGCTCCATCTGGTAAAAGATCCATTGTCATTTGAGATAGGGGTATGTCATGTGCTCCATCTTGTAAAAGATCCATTGTCATTTGAGATAGGGGTGTGTCATGTGCTCCATCTTGTAAAAGATCCATTGTCATTTGAGATAGGGATGTGTCATGTGCTCCATCTTGTAAAAGATCCATTGTCATTTGAGATAGGGGTATGTCATGTGCTCCATCTTGTAAAAGATCCATTGTCATTTGAGATAGGGGTATGTCATGTGCTCCATCTTGTAAAAGATCCATTGTCATTTGAGATAGGGGTATGTCATGTGCTCCATCTTGTAAAAGATCCATTGTCATTTGAGATAGGGGTATGTCATGTGCTCCATCTTGTAAAAGATCCATTGTCATTTGAGATAGGGGTATGTCATGTGCTCCATCTTGTAAAAGATCCATTGTCATTTGAGATAGGGGTATGTCATGTGCTCCATCTTGTAAAAGATCCATTGTCATTTGAGATAGGGGTGTGTCATGTGCTCCGGAACGGTAAGCAGTTCATGTTTCACTAGTGGCATCCAGCGTATTACTCTTTTATTAAAAATATGTTGTTAAGTAATGAATAAGGAAATGACGGGATTGCTCTTACAACAAATGGAACATATCCGTGGTCATTTGTGACACAGATATTCCGTAACGGATAACCAAGTCATGGTGGTGACCCTAACACTTTCGAAGTGATGACTTCAACTTAACTTATAATAGGCTACGAGGATCTAGATATCACATCATTTAATTGACAGTAATACTTCTGTAAAGGACTGCTTACAATGTTTGGACCCATTTGAAAAACATTTGGAAAGAAGGAGTTTTCCCTTATAATCGTGTTCTAAACATATTTGAGAACAAAATGTAATTAGCAGTTAAAAAGTGCGAAAATATATGATTTTTAATGTAACATTATGAATATCTCCTCATTTTGTCCCCCTTCAAATCCCCCAAAATATTATTTACATCCTCTTTGAGATACTTTTAAAAAAAACAGGGGCTCCCGTATACAAATTGTCGAAACAATACAGAAAACGAAATGCAAATATTCAAGATTTGTAAATTCAACCCTAGTTAACGCATCTCCTTTTTGACCCCATCCAAAATCTCATTTATACCTCCCTCTGCAAAACCTTATAAATTAATACCTAACACCTTGCTACCTAGAAACAAAATTTCAAATGACCAAGAGATACATAAAAGCAATCAACGAAAGATAACTCTAGCACTCTATGGACTAGAGTAAGCACTTCTTCTTTGTATACAAACGCAGCCATTCCTAGACTTGTGACAAGAACATGATTTTCCAAAGGGGTTTACCCTATGATTTGTTTACCAAAACTTTACATTTTCCAGTCAATATGAAGATAGTTATTATTGTTGGATTTTCCCCCAGAAAATCCTTTTAATTTGCACACATGACCTATAAATCAATGAATATAATTTTGGAATGGGACCATCTTAGTATGTTTTGGACTAAATATGGCTTTATTCTATTCAGAGATTCTAGAACAATTTCCAGGATTTCCAATTTTCCACAATCAGAGGCCTTGGCGATCATATTTGATTTCCAGCAAGATCACCGACCGCTATGTGGAAAGAGGGTCACCCAAGGAGTACTATATCCAAATTTGGTCTAATTTGGCGTAGTGGTTCTTTAGAGGATCAACATGGGCAAAATTAACGAACGACGGATCCAAAGTGATCACATAAGATATTTTGGTCCATTAAACTAGCGAAACCCCATCACATTTTATTGAAGTGCCTGTACCAAAAACAGGAAGATTTGTGGTGATGTATTTGTGTGTTAATCCTCTTTCTACGTTTTATTTTAATTAGATTATGGAACTGTTCCGACAGCGTGTATTTTTATGTTTTTCTATTAGATTATGGAACTGTTCCGACAGTGTGGTATTTTTTGTTTTTCTATTAGATTATGGAACTGTTCCGACAGGTGTATTTTTATGTTTTTCTATTAGATTATGGAACTGTTCCGACAGCGTGTATTTTTATGTTTTTCTATTAGATTATGGAACTGTTCCGACAGCGTGTATTTTTATGTTTTTCTATTAGATTATGGAACTGTTCCGACAGTGTGTATTTTTATGTTTTTCTATTAGATTATGGAACTGTTCCGACAGTGTGTATTTTTATGTTTTTCTATTAGATTATGGAACTGTTCCGACAGCGTGTATTTTTATGTTTTTCTATTAGATTATGGAACTGTTCCGACAGCGTGTATTTTTATGTTTTTCTATTAGATTATGGAACTGTTCCGACAGCGTGTATTTTTATGTTTTTCTATTAGATTATGGAACTGTTCCGACAGCGTGTATTTTTATGTTTTTCTATTAGATTATGGAACTGTTCCGACAGCGTGTATTTTTATGTTTTTCTATTAGATTATGGAACTGTTCCGACAGTGTGTATTTTTATGTTTTTCTATTAGATTATGGAACTGTTCCGACAGTGTGTATTTTTATGTTTTTCTATTAGATTATGGAACTGTTCCGACAGTGTGGTATTTTTATGTTTTTTAATTAGATTATGGAACTGTTCCGACAGTGTGTATTTTTATATTTTTTATTATATTATCTCATCTAGTGATTCATTAAAATCTCGACATTCACTAACTGAATTCATGTGACTTGATACCGTTTTAACTATTCATATATATTAACGCAGTGTAGAGAGGTATGAAGGTATGATTATGAAGCTTGCATTGTAATGAAGAGGAAAAATATACAAACCACATTTTCCACAGAAAAGTGCACAATTCTCAGTAACCCATGCAGTGTATGTTGGATCAGAACAGACAGCGTCCCCATAGGCTTTGCAGTTGCTTTGTTTATCTGTGCATCCTTTGAAAAGATATGAACGTGTCTTTATTAAGTACAACAATGATGGAAGCGTGTGCTAAATTCAAAATAAACAAAATAAAAACTAGCATATACATCAATCTAACAAGTCTTACTTTTATCATAAATTCAACCTCTGAAATACTAATTCAGGAATTTGTGTCTCTTTTGTTTAGAAAAATCACTTAATTTAATATGCTACTTGAATTAATGAATTACCTGATGTCATGCCAGTACTGCCACCACCTTGATTACCGGTTCCAAAAAACAGATGGAAACCTTAAAAAAGAGTAAAACAGATATAAGATAAACATAGAGTGTAGACATTTCCGATAATATATGAATATTGTATACTAGTATATATTATTGTATACTAGTATATATTATTGTATACTAGTATATAATATTGCATACTAGTTATATAATAATGTGGTCTTATCCAGGTAATATGCCAAAATATTACCCAGGTCTGAGAGACATATTACCCGACCTGTGTACTATTTTGGCATATTACCTGGACAAGACCACATTATTATATGAATATTGTATACTAGTATATAATATTGTCATACAAGTATAACATATTGTCATACTAATAATAATAATATTTAGACTATTGTCATACAAGTGTTAACTTATATTATGCTAGTACCGACTATCATCATGATAGTGTAGACTTATGTCATACTAGTACCGAATATCATCATGAGTGTAGACTTATGTCATACTAGTACCGACTATCATCATGAGTGTAGACTTATGTCATACTAGTACCGACTATCACCATGATAGTGTAGACTTATGTCATACTAGTATAGAATATTGTTATACTGATGTCTACTAATATCTACAAATGATCTCCAGCGTCATATTAGGTGAGAGGTGGTTGTTCGCTTAGTTGATACTGGTGGAATTGTTGACACAAGGTGTGTCACTAGAGGAGCATGAACTGCTTACTCTTCCGAAGGACCTGAATTTACACCCGGTTTTTTCTGTTGCTCCATCTTTAGTTTTCTGTGTAGTGTTTTGTAGATCATCGTTTGTCTTTTTTCTCATTTTTGGACATTGTATTGTCTTTCCGTCTTCAATTTACAGCTTGTCATTACCCCTTTCATATCTTGAAACTTTTCATATACTAATGTAAAATAAAATTGTACCAGTATATACTAATATAATTTTCTTATTCTAAATGTTTTCTTCAACTAATAGTAATATTTCTTACCACCATCTCCACCTGTAAGAAATAAAGGTAAATACAATTACAACGTCAATGTCTTATTAAGGTGGTTTGGCACTACAAGCCAGTATTCTGTATATTTTTAATAAGATTCCCAATAGGTAATAAAACTGGTGAGGGAATAATGTATTAAATATTGTCTAGCAAATAATGATAGCATGTAGACTACTGTCGTACTAGTATAAATTAATTTGATGTGAATACTGCAAGCTGATTGGCTGATCCACCTGGAGCAACATTGGTTATACTTGATAGCCTGGGATGATATTGTGACATCGCCAACGACAAATGCAAGTAGTCCCATGAAATCATCGTAATTAACATCAGGAATCATTAAATTGTGTTGTAAAATTATAAGGCATGTGTTAAATTTTTGAACAAGTTATACTTGTATAATCTTATTTGGTACAGTTTACGCTTTTTATAAATCGCTTAGCTGTTTATTAAGCGTAAACTGCTCTAAACCAGGTGATATTGTATAAATTGTTCAAAAATTGTACATATTTCTTAAGTAAACTAATATTATACTAGTACCAACTATTGTCAAACTAGTGTAGACTATCATTATGATATTGTATATAATTATCACACTAGCGTTGACTGATGTCATACTAGTATAGAATATTGTTGTTATGCTAGTGTCGTACACTTGAGACTAATATCATACATTTGATTTCCAACGTCATATGTCGTATTCTCTTTTTGTGTTCAATGAATTGGGCGAGACTGTTCGCTTTGCTGATACTGTTGGAATTGTTGACACAAGAGGTGTTACTAGAGGAGCATGAACTGCTTACCCTTCCGGAGGATCTGAATTCAACCCAGGTCGTTTTGGTTTTTTGTGAGATTCCTGTTGCTCCATCTTTAGGGACCGACCATTTAACTTGAAGGGGGGGGGGGGGGGGTATGGTTTTTTGTTTCGTTCAGAAATTTTTTTCGGACAACACAAGAGTTAGAATATTTATTTTCTTTGTCGCGCAAAGCGCCAATTTTTTTCCAGAATTTAACATTAGGTTATATGACAAAAACTCTGAATCAGATTAATTTTTTTTTCCTCCACCAAAATCAGAATATTTTTTTCAGCATCATTGGGAATCTGAATATTTTTTTTTGAAAAAAACCATAACCCCCCCCCCCCCCCTTTCAAGATAAATGGTCGTTCCCTTAGTGTACTGTGTAGTTTTGTGTAGATCATTGTTTATTTTTTCTCCTTTTTTGCCCTTGCTTTTTCTTTGTTTTTCGGCTTCCAATCTCCCTTTTGGTATGTTCAAAACTTTTAATATTAGTGTTGAATAATACTATTGTAGAATAATATCATCTAGTGTAGAATAATATTGTTTAAGTTTGGACAATAATTTTTCCTATTCTAAATATTTGTTTAAACTAATAGGATTTGTACTTACCACCATCTCCTCCTGTAAAAAAAACAATAAATACAATTGTAACTACAATACCTTATAATACAGTAGGTTCCCACCGGTAATAAAACTGGTGAAGGAATAATGTATCAAATACTGACTGGCTACAATACCTTATAATACAGTAGGTTCCCACCGGTAATAAAACTGGTGAAGGAATAATGTATTAAATATTGACTGGCTACAATACCTTATAATACAGTAGGTTCCCACCGGTAATAAAACTGGTGAAGGAATAATGTATTAAATACTGTCTGGAAAATTACTTGACTAAGTTGTGAGAATCGTTCATTTCTCGTCAGTTTCTCAATTAGTTTAATGCAGATATTTCCAACCTACAGCTGAAAATTGATAAAGTAATATCTGACTCTCATGCATCAGTAGTTGTCAAACATAGTCGTCCTGTGGAATATTAATATTGCTGGTCGATCATGACCTCTGATATGCTTTACGAAGATTCATGCTCCGGGTCACCAATAATATTGGACCATTGTATATCTTTTTTTAAAGCCAGATAATGAATATTTTTCAGTATACATACATTTTTAGCGAAATGTAAAGCAGATATGATAATAAAAAATAAAAAAAACTTTGGCTAATAGACTTTTTTGGAAGAACAATTAATAAAATTTATCAATGTTGAAATACATTGTTGACTAGTTTCTGTGGTTATTTATTAATTATTCTTATTCTATATATAAGAATAAGGAATTTTAATTTTGCTATGGACTAAAACAAAATAGATTCAGAGCTAATAGTTAGTTAACCAGGATAATTCGCTGAATCTGATTTTGTTTTGTCAGTTTTTGGTGTTGCCATCCAATTATTGCTGTAAAAGTGTGTTTTGCTTTTAGGTCAAGGGAAACAGTATGTTTATATTTTGTGTTGTTGTATCAGTTATCAAGATGGTATGGTTAAGATCTCATTAACTGGTCCATATTGTGTTCTGAATACCAAGCCAGGATTTCTGTCGTCCACCTTTTGTGCCAGAGAAATGTCAACTTCTTATTTTTAAACATGTGTTTATTTTTTATGGTATTATAACATTTTTCCATATTTAATCACCCTTTTTCATCCATTTCTAACAAAGAAACACATATTACATTTAGCATATATAGTCTGTTTTAAAATTAATGATATTTCTTTTTCACGTGTGCATGTTTAGCAAATAGTTGCAGACTAATATCATACTAGTGTAGAATAATGTTGATCTGAAATATTTTTTTCTTATTCTAAATATCTGTTTGAAGAGTAAGGAGTATTACTTACCAGTACTTCCACCTGTAAGAAATAAAGGTGATTACAAATTACACCTTCAAGGAAAAGAATATGTTTATATTCTGTTTGGTTGTACATATCTGTTATATATCTGGAGATCTAGTTATAAAGATATAACAGTTATGATCTCATTAACTTGTCCATGTTGTTTTCTGAATACCAATCCAGGGATTTATGTCGTCCACATTTTGTGCCAGAGAAATGTTAACTTCTTATTTTTAAACATGTGTTTATTTTTTATGGTATTATAACATTTTTCCATATTTAATCACCCTTTTTCATCCATTTCTAACAAAGAAACACATATTACATTTAGCATATATAGTTTGTTTTAAAATTAATGATATTTCTTTTTCACGTGTGCATGTTTAGCAAATAGTTGCAGACTAATATCATACTAGTGTAGAATAATATTGATCTGAAATATTTTTTTCTTATTCTAAATATCTGTTTGAAGAGTAAGGAGTATTACTTACCAGTACTTCCACCTGTAAGAAATAAAGGTGATTACAAATTACACCTTCAAGGAAAAGAATATGTTTATATTCTGTTTGGTTGTACATATCTGTTATATATCTGGAGATCTAGTTATAAAGATATAACAGTTATGATCTCATTAACTTGTCCATGTTGTTTTCTGAATACCAATCCAGGGATTTATGTCGTCCACATTTTGTGCCAGAGAAATGTTAACTTCTTATTTTTAAACATGTGTTTATTTTTTATGGTATTATAACATTTTTTCATATTTGATCACCGCGTTTCATCCATTTCTAACAAAGAAACACATATTACATTTAGCATATATAGTCTATTTTAAAATTAATGATATTTCTTTTTCACGTGTGCATGTTTGGCACATAGTTGTAGACTAATATCATACTAGTGTAGAATAATATTGATCTGAAATAGATTTTTGTTATTCTAAATATCTGTTTGAACTAATAAGGGTAAGGAGTATTACTTACCGGTACTTCCACCTGTAAGAAATAAAGGTGAATACAAATTACAACTTCAAGGGAAGCAGTATGTGTATCTATTGATTTAATGTATCGGTTATATATCTGGAGATCTAGTTATCAAGATAGAATGGTAAGGATATCATTGACATGTTGTTTTCTGAATCCCAAGCCAGAATTTCTTTCGTCCACATTTTGTGTCTTGACTTTTGCCAGAGAAATGTGAACTTCTTATTTTTAGACATGGGTTTATTTTTATAATGTTATAACATTTGTCATATTTGATCGTTTTAACATACATATCACAACGTTCCATCTTAAAATAATTATTTCTAACAAAGAAAAACATATATTCTGTTTTAAAACCAAAAATGTGTCTTTTTCACTTGGAAATGCATGTCAATTTCTGCTATACAAGTGAAATGAAAACGAAAATTCGATATGTTTATGCAGAAAAATATCGTAGACAAATAAAAAAGCAAGCCTGGAAAGAAGAAAAACATAAAAGACGTTTTTAGACAGATTTGTGTTTCTTTTAAATTAAAATCAAACACCAAGAAAATCAATTAATAAACCATACGATTAAACTAATAAGAATATTACTTACCACCACTTCCGCTTGCACCTGCAAAAAAATAAAGGATTATTCAACTGCAACTTCAGTATCTCTTTTAAATTGGGTTTGAACTGGAAAACAATATTCCTTGTACTTTGTTAATGAGGTAATAAAGCTGATAAAAGGGTGATATCTTATTTATTGTCTGGCAACTTATATAATTACTCAACCAAAGTTACGAGAACCCTAATATATATTTCCTTATTCTATGGTGGAAACCATGAATTGGTTCATCCATGTTGCATTTCAGTGTCTCCACTGATAACAGATGTTTCCTAGGTACACTTGGGACTCTTACCTAGATTCGATAGAGTACCTGTTCTGAATATCACTGAGTCGAAATCATAACTTAAATATGGAGTTGAGGCTAAAATTTGAACTGCTTTGTTCTAGGTATTTCGTCGATGTGTATATAAATTAGTTAATAAATCAATGTTTTCTTCAATGAATCACAATTTAGACAATAAAACAAGCTACTTTTGTTAAAATTGCAGAGCTTCATTCTTTGTAATGAAATGTCTTTTTGATATAAAATCTTGCATAATTAGTAAACTGTAAAACTGATAATTGCGACATATAATAATTAAAATGTTATTTGTAAATGTTACTGTATTAAAATTTTTCTTCTTCATTATCAATTTTGCAACTTCTCCTGCTTACAAGATGTTTGTATACAAATTGATAAGATATCATAGAATATATTCTTTTTCCCTGATTTAGCAGGAGGCTGCTGATGTCTGGAAACTTATAAATTCAGAGTTACGAGAGTTAAAACATAATGCTATATAATACATGCACAATGATACACTATGAACATCAGTACACCTAATGTTTAAATACAAACCTCCACCAGTAGTTGCGAAGCTACACTTTGGTGTACTACAACAGCCACCTGCATCCTTCATTAATCTGCATCCTTGTGGTAAATTAGAATAGGTAGGACAGCTAAAAAACAACAAATACGAGTTCTCAATAGAATAAATAACATCTGCATTTTTCATTTTCTGGTTAAAGCTATTGCTTGACACCTTTGTTAAATTGAACATTCGCAAATCCTAGCTTACTAATTGGATTCCATTAATATATCCTCCAAATAATTTGAGATAAAGGAAACAACAGAAAAAATATATACTAGTAATTAAGTGCGCAAGACAGCATTTATTAATCTTTGAATTCTCAATACTGGGACCCCATAGATCATGGTGCCTTCAATTGTACTAGATTAAATCTGAAAAGGATAGTTCATGTCAATTACATTAAGTATGTTTTCATTCATGGTAAGAATAACATTAAAAATAACATCAATAGCTCCTCCATCAACTTTATTTATACAAATCTATATCACATGAACCAAAGAACCATCCCTGTCATGTTGTGTTGCATATGTCCAAGTGGTTTTGTAAGAGAAAAGTGAATTTATGTACAACCCATTGACGTCGACGATGGATGAAAAGTGATGACAATAGTCAGGAGATCCGTAATAGATGTTTTTATTGAACATTTTCTTTCAAAATTATTTTGTCCTTGGGTCAGTTTCAATACTATACGGGGCCCGGATGGCTCAATGAGTTAGGTCGTTGGATCTAACAACTCATACAAGCCTATCACCAATACGGCGTTGGTTCGCCTCCGGCTTTGTAAATTGCAAAAAACGGTGCACTCGACTCGCAGCCGCAAGTGATAAAGTTTACAAGTTGGTCGGTGGTTCTCTCCGGGTACTCCGGCTTCCTCCACCGCTAAAACTGGTCGCCATGATATAGCTGAAATATTGTTGAAAGTGGCGTTAAAACACCAAAAATCGAAATCAATCAATCAATATTATACGAATCCCATAAATGATGTAATGGTTAGTATGCTCCTCTAGTGTAATGTATAGTGGGATCGAGTAGACAAACAACTAGTAATTACACGTCTTTGCACGTATAGTGTCCTGTTCTGCCATCTGTGCATTGACAATTGTACTTACAGGGAATAGTCCAGGATTGCCCCTGCTGGTAAGTTGTTCCTTCATAAAGACATCCTCCTACAAAAAGTAAAAATCAAATGTTTATTATAATGTCACCACGATGACGATCGGTTATATTGATAAACCTCACTGAAGAACTAAAGATCATGTTTTAGATCTCAAACTTTTAACCAGTGGCAATCTTACACTCTCAAATGAACAGAGCAAATGATTTTTTATCACGTGTTTGAACATATAAAGAGGTCTGAAAAGTGTCTTGTTTTCTACGCGTCTCACCAAGAGAACAATCTCTCTCTCTCTCTCTCTCTCTCTCTCTCTCTCTCTCTCATTTCATTCTTCATTCTCTATTCTTGTTCAATTAACACATATCAATGTAAGACATATTCATATATAGGTACGTCTATCTAATAATGTTGTAACTTATTGTATATAGGAGAAGACATAAGTATGTTTATGTCGTGTTTTATCCTTTTTGCACATTGGATTTTCACCTTTAAATTACTCGGGAGGTTCCAGTATATCCATATCATGCTAAACGAACGACACAGTACCATATTGTAAAGTTGAAGAGACTAACTTTAAATAGATTTCTGAAATAGGCTTAACAGATCGGACAGTGTGGTATTTGTGTTTCATTTTATTTGATTTTTCTTCTTTAGTTTTTTCTTTTAATTTCATAAAAATAAATGCAGTGTATAATAGAAACTATTACTCATAGCTTACATTCCATATAAAGAAATTGTAAATTCGTGCATAGCGTGACACAGTTAATCTACAGTGATAAGATCAATGAGGATTCTCGTTCCACCAACCGAAATTAAATGCTAAGAAAAAACGATTAACAAAGTCTCCAGGACATAATGAAGAAAAGCGAGGAGTAATCAGAAGCCGTAATTTGTAGAAGAACAGAGAATACAATGGCCAATAGAAGAAAAACGAAATGGCAAACAAAATATCTACAAAACAGAAAACACTACACAAAAAAAACTAAAGATTGAGCATGACGAAACCCGTTGTGGGCGAACTTATCTGCTCCGGAAATGTAGACAATTCCAGCTCAGTTAGTGCTACCCATCGTGTACACCCATATTAATATTTTTTTATTTATTTTACGACGTCAACCAAACTAATACGCAATTATACAATAATTTATCCTTCATATCTAAGAAACATTAGTAGTATATCACTACGGTTCTAGCCATATTTCGGTACCGGAAGTAACGTCACCGAAAGTCACATGACCAGAAGCGGCCCTGACTGGAAGCAGCCCTGACCGGAAGTGATTGTCTGTATAGGCGCAACCGGTTCCCGCGTTTTTTTCTGACTATGGAAGGGTGCACGCATGCGCAACCGGAAGTTGCGCAATATACGCCCTAGTGGTTGACCTTTTGACCGGGAATGACGTCATCAAGCATGACCCCGTAGGTCTTTCCCTGGAAAATATGCGAGCGCGCATCCTGATCGGAAGTGCCCTTGGGGTGCTCTCTAGGACGTCCGTGTCTTATTTATCATTTTCTAGCCCTTTCACTGGTTATTTGCCCCTTTCCCGCCATTTTATTAGCGCTTTCAATAATTACATTTCTTCCGTTTGTTGTTTTCGGATATGTTCGATATGTACTCCAAGTACTCTATGACGTCCGCGTTGCATTTTTGTTATATTTTCAGAGATCTTTTAACGTTTCATTCATTAATTGTTCGTTTTTGCTATATTTTTCGTGAACTTTCTATCTATAACGACGTTTCTTGATTCCTTCCTCTAGTTTTCGTGTTTATTCAACATCTCAATCACTATTTAGTTGACTTGTCGCAGTTTTGTCATATATGTTTACGTTATTTGTGATATTTTCATAATCTGTTTCGCTTTGTCTGAGATTTTGTCGTTTTTCGTGTTTTGGGTGGAATTTCAACGCTATTGCTGCTGCTGCTGTTGCGCCGGTGGCGGCGGTGGAGGCAGCAGCTGCTGCTGCTCTGGGGTAAACGTGTATGGCTGCTGATACTGCTGTTGCTGCTGCGGGAGGAGGAGGAGGAGGAGGGTGGCGGTAAGGAGGATAAAGAGGCAGAGGAGGTGGAGGAGGGAGGGAGGGGATGAGGTGGTCTCTTTGGGTGTAATTATGACTAGCTCAGAAATCTTCCATATTTTCCATATCATTTCACTATTCAACTTGCCTTTTTCCCATATTTGCAATATCTTTTCACCATTCAACTTACTTTTCCTTCATATTTTTCATATCTTTTCACTATTCAACTTGGCTTTCTTTCATATTTTCCATATCTTTTCACTATTGAACTTACCTTTCTTCCATATTGTCCATCTCTTATCACTATTAAACTTACTTTTCTCCTGTATTTTCCAAATCTTTTCACTATTCAACTTGCTTTTCTTCCATAATTTCCATATCTTTTCACTATTCAACTTACTTTTCTTCCATATTTTCCAAAACTTTTCACTATTCAACTTGCCTTTCTTCCATATTGTCCATATCTTATCACTATTCGACTTGCTTTTTTCTGTATTTTCCATATCATTTCACTATTCAACCTACTTTTCTTTCATATTTTCCATATCATTTCACTATTCAACCTATTTTTCTTCCGCATTTTCCATATCTTTTCACTATTCAACTTGGCTGTCTTTCATATTTTCCATATCTTTTCACAATTCAACTTGCCTTTCTTCTATATTGTCCATATCTTATCACTATTCAACTTGCTTGTCTTCCATATTTTCCATATCATTTAACTATTCATTTTATTTTTCTTCCATATTTTCCAATTCATTTCACTATTCAACTGATCTTTTTTCCATATTTTCCATATTTTTTCACTATTCAAGTTACCTTTCTTCTGTATTTTCCAAATGTTTTCACTATTCAACTTACCTTTCTTCCATAATTTCCATATCATTTCACTATTCAATTTATTTGCTTTCCATATTTTCCCTATCTTTTCCTTATTCAACTTACTTTTCTTCTGTATTTTCCAAGTCCTTTAACTGTTCAACTTGCCTTTCTTCCATAATTTCCATATCCTTTCACTATTCAACTTACTTTTCTTCTGTATTTTCCATATCATTTCACTATTCAGCTTATTTTTCTTCCGTATTTTCCATATATTTTCACTATTCAACTTACTTTTCTTCCATCTTGTCCATATCTTATCATTATTCGGCTTTCTTTTCTTCTGTATTTTCCATATCTTTTCACTATGCAACTTGGGTTTTTTCCATATTTTCCATATCATCTCACATTTCAGCTTACTTTTTTTCCGCATTTTCCATATCTTTTCACTATTCAACTTGCCTTTCTTCAATATTTTCCCTTTCTTATCACTATTCAACTTACTTTTCTTCTGTGTTTTCCAAATCTTTTCACTATTCAACTTACTTTTCTTCCATAATTTCCATATCTTTTCACTATTCAACTTACTTTTCTTCTGTAGTTTCAATATCTTTTCACTATTCAACTTACTTTTCTTCTGCATTTTTCATATCTGTTCGCTATGCAACTTGCCTTTCTTCCATATTTTCCATATCATTTCGCATTTCATCTTACTTTTCTTCCATATTTTCCATATAATTTCACGATTTTCTTCTGTATTTTCTAGATCTTTTCACTATTCAACCTACTTTGCTTTCATAATCTCCATATCGTATTAGACATGTCAAATGACCAACAGTTTGCAGACATTATGACTATTTTCTATATTCGTTTTACAGAGTTTTACTATGTTTATATAAATTTCACTGTTCTGGGAGTAAACACCACAATATCATAGTCATGGCGTATGAAATTAGGATTTTAATCATTCTTTCATATTTCCAGAATTAACAAAGAAGAATTAATCTTGAAAAATCAGCAAACATGGAGAGAAGAAAATTCTGATTTGAAAGAATCTTTAGAAACAATGAAAAAAGATATGGAACATAAGGAAGAAACGTAAGTTGAATAGTGAAAAGATAGAGAAAATATGGAAGAAATGCAAGTCGAATAGTGATAAGATATGGGAAATATGGAAGAAAAGAAAGTTGAATAGTGATAAGATTTGGAATGTATAGAAGAAAAATAGGTTGAATAGTGAAAAGATATGGAAAATATGGAAGAAATGTCAGTTGAATAGTGAAATGATTTGGAAAATATGGAAGAAAGGTAAGTTGAATAGTGGAAAGATTTGGAAAATATGGAAGAAAGGTAAGTTGAATAGTGAAAAGATATGGAAAATACGGAAGAAAAGTAAGTTGAATAGTGAAATGATATGGAAAATATGGAAGAAAGGCAAGTTGAATTGTGAAAAGATATGGAAAATATGGAAGAAAGTCAAGTTGAATAGTGAAAAGATATGGAAAATGCGGAAGGAAAGTGAGTTGAATTCTGAAATGATATGGAAAATATGGAGGAAAAGTAAGTTGAAATATGAAATGATATGGAAAACATGGAAGAAGGGATGTCGAATAGTGATAAGATATGGACAATATGGAAGAAAGGCAAGTTGAAGAGTGAAAAGATATGAAAAATATGGAAGAAGCCCAAGTTGAATAGTGAAAAGATATTGTAAATACAGAAGAAAAGTAAGTTGAATAGTGAAAAGATTTGGAAAATACAGAAGCAAATTGTGAAATTAGATGGAAAATATGGAAGAAAAGTAAGTTGAAAAGTGAAATGATTCGAAAAATATGGACCAAAAATAAGTTGAATAGTGAAATGATATGGAAAATATAGAAGAAAGGCAAGGTGAATAGTGATAAGATATGGACAATATGGAAGAAATGCAAGTTGAATTGTGAAAAGATAAGGAAAATATGGAAGAAATTCAAGTTGAATTGTGAAAAGATAAGGAAAATATGGAAGAAAGTCAAGTTGAATAGTGAAAAGATATGGAAAATGCGGAAGAAAAGTAGGTTCAATTCTGAAAGGATATGGAAAATATGGAAGAAAAGTAAGTTGATATGTGAAATGATATGGAAAACATCGAAGAAAGGGAAGTCGAATAGTGATAACATATGGACAATATGGAAGGAACCCAAGTTGAATAGTGAAAAGATAATGGTAAATACAGACGAAAAGTGAGTTGAGTAGTGAAAAGATATGGAAATTATGGAAGAAAAGTAAGTTGAATAGTGAAAAGATTTGGAAAATACAGAAGAAAATTGTGAAATTAGATGGAAAATATGGAAGAAAAGTAAGTTGAAATGTGAAATGATATGGAAAATTTGGAAGAAAAGTAGGTTGAATGGTGAAATGATGTGGAAAATATGGAAGAAAAGTAAGTTGAAATGTGAAATGATATGGAAAATATGGAAGAAAAGTAAGTTGAAATGTGAAATGATATGGAAAAGATGGAAGAAATGAAAGTCGAATAGTGATAAGATATGAAAATGATGAAAGAAAATTAAGTTGAATAGTGAAAAGATTTGGAAAATACAGAAGAAAATTGTGAAATAATATGGAAAATATGGAAGAAAGGCAAGTCGAATAGTGATAAGATATGGACAATATCGAAGAAAGGCAAGGCGAATAGTGAAAAGATATGAAAAATATGGAAGAAACCCAAGTTGAATAGTGAAAAGATATGGAAAATACAGAAGAAAAGTAAGTCGAATAGTGAAAAGATTTGGAAAATACAGAAGAAAATTGTGAAATGATATGGAAAATATGAAAGAAAAGTAAGTTGAAATGTGTTAAGTTAGAGAAAACCGAAGGGTAATCGAGAATGGACAATCCAGAGACATTAGAAACATTCGGTACAGAAAACACAGGACGAAGACAAACAAAGCAAAAAAAAAACACAACGCCGAAAACTAAAAATGAGTAACACGGACCCCACCCAAAAATGGGGATGAACCCAGGGGCTCGTGAAAGGTAGGCAGTTCAATATTTCAAAGACATATATGAACAAAAAGAAGATGTGTCAGGATTTTGCTACTTATTATAAATTCATATAGTAGGTAACAATTATCTAATGTTTTGTATTCCGACACTTTAGGGAGATAGACATGGAGTTCCCCTTAAATATACAGATAATCTTATTGCTATGTCACACAAGATCTTAACTTGACACACATTATACCAAGTCTGTACGGTTCACTTAACTGGAGTTAATTTTCTTGTGGACTGATTTAGAGAATCAATGCATTTTTAAACTAGTAAAGTTCCCTGCATTGGGAACGAGTCAGAAGACCCTGGTGTCCTTGTGTTGGTTAACGTCTTAGATGTATTAAGTTGCTGGGTTGTTATCTTGTCAGTTATAAGGAGAGAATGTATTTACTGAAATGATGTAATACAACTCTGTAGACAGTACTACCTACTATTTATAGAATTATACAACTCTGTAGACAGTACTACCTACTATTTATAGAATTATTTGTACACATAGAATCTGGCTAATTATTATTTAGATTTGTTTTTATTGTGAAAATACTGGTTTAAACTCCTAAATGTATTGAGATTTACTTGATAATATTTTAAAGAAATACTTAAAATGTATGTTCAGATTATTTGCTGAGATTGATTAATCAGACATAATAGATTTGTCATAGAAACGGTTACTCAACATTCATCTTTTTTCTATTTATATTAATTTGTTTATTAATAAAGATGTACAAAGTATACAAAGTTACATATTTCTTCTGTCTACATAATAATGTGTAATGGTTTGGTGTGCTCGTCTCTCAAGTGGTGTACTGGTCTACACTATAATGTGTAATGGTTTGGTGTGCTCGTCAGCACTAAATATATTTCAGTCATATTGTGATAAATGGAAATTAACTGTCAAAGTTAACAAAACCAAAGTCCTAGTTTTCAGTAAGAGAAAATGTCAACAAAATTTCGATTTTACATTAAACGGTGAAAATCTGGATATAATAGATTCTTACATATATCTTGGTATTACCTTAAAATACAATGGTTCGTTTGTGGATGCCAGAAAGAGACTTGTAGAGCATGCTCAAAAGTCACTTTTTGCCATCTACAAAAAAATCAGAAATCAAAATATACCAATAGATTTGCAACTGAAATTGTTTGATTCTTTAGTAGAATCAATTATACTCTATGGTTCAGAAGTTTGGGGTTTTGAAAATATACAAATCATGGAAAAAATACATCTAAAATTTTGTAAGAGAATTTTAAATATGAGATTAACTATGCCAAATTATATGGTCTTTAGTGAATTGGGTAGATATCCGCTAGAAATCAGGGTTAAGCTGAGAATGGTCTCGTTTTCGTTTTGGACGAAACTTATTCAGAGCGAGAACAAACTCAGTAGTATCCTTTATAGACTTATGTTACAAATTCATCAAAGTGGAAATCATGATTTTAAATGGATATCTTTTGTCATGTCAATTTTTGATAATACTGGTCTTAGCTATATATTTTTTGCCAATCAATTGAATAATAATATACATTTACTGAAATCTATTTTAAAAGAACGCTTAAATGATCACTTTATTCAACAATGGTTCACAGATGTTGAAAACTCATCTCGTGGTGAATTTTACTTGATCTTCGAATTTGGATTTGAGAAATACTTATCAAAATTATCAGTCAAAAATAGGATTAATTTATCAAAATTTAGATGTTCAAATGTGAAATTCCCCATAGAGACAGGAAGATGGCAAAATATTGCTAGGAATGACAGAATGTGTACTTTCTGTAGAGAGAATATTGGAGATGAGTTTCATTACTTGTTTATATGCAAATATGAATTAATCGCTGCTTTAAGATCAAAATTTATCCCAAAATATTACACCTCAAATCCTACCATCCATAAGATGAAAGGATTACTTTCACTCTGTAACGTGCCACTTCTTAAAAATATATCGTTATTTATAAGTAAACTTGTGGGTTTTTTCTAAATTATGTTTTTCTTGTTCTCATAGAAATTGTTTTGTCATTAATCGCCAGTGTACCAATATATATTGTATTATTGAATTTCTGTATTTTGCAATTGTAATCCCATGTTCAATGTTGTCATGTTTATCTTTATATTTGTACATGTAATATGACCTCATGTTGCACATTTGCTTGTGTCTGAGTGTACTAATACAAATCTTGAAATACTGCTAAGCACACAGTTTATACTGTGTCACGTGTGTGCTTAGCAACATTTCAAGATCGGGAAAGGAGTAATAAGAGCAAAGACTGGTTGGCTCAGAATCAGAATAATGTGTCTGAGTGGAGTTACATGTCTACATGTGGACAGTTGCATATGTTAATTTCAATTAAAGAAGTAATGATATAGAAAAGTATTAATTTATTTGAAGGGAAAAATGCAATGAGATAGCACTATACAAATCCAACTATGGACATCGGTCTAGTACAAAGAGGACATTATCATCTCATCAATATGTTATTTGTTCTGGCCATGATATAACTGAAAAATTGCTCATTTGCCATTAAATAATAATCACTCTCTTATGGCGTAGTATACAGTAGTATTGTGTTCGTCAGTTCTCCCTGTCATAATAAAATTTCCTTTATTGCTACATAACAGTTGTCGAAAAATGTTTGAAGATAGCAAAGGCATAAACAGAAGCCATACAATTTTAAGTAACGGTTGTCATTATGAATTGAAGATGTAGTGGCTGAGTGCAGTTTTATTTTATGAAAGGAACAGTTCCAGTCATGTATGATTTAAATGTGTTTTGAAGTATTTTTAGTTTAAATATTTGATTTATTTTCACCTTAAGGTGTTTAACGCCACTTTCAACAATACCTCAGTTATATCCTGGCGGGCTTAGATTATAGATGTCTTAGCCATTTAAACATATTTCTATTTTTACTAGCAGTGGTCACCACGTACGGATTATGTAACAAATGAGGTACCATTTGAAAGAAGAAAGATATATCTTTCCACTGATTATAATATTATGATTATGCAACAATTACATAATTAATTATTATGCAATTAGTTGCAAAATCTTGATGTGTGCACTTGACCAAAAATAGCTGTTTCATGTTTATCAAATGGTAAAACATTTTACAATTTCTTTATCAACACAGCATGACCTCCAAAACCATGTCTCATATTTTTCCTGTGATGTTTCAATCTCTCTTAAAGCCCTACTATGTGTATACAGCCTGACTTCATAAGATTTCACCAACTTTAATTGTGTGTAGAATTTGTTCTATTAATTCTATCAGAAATCCGAGACACAGTTTTGCAGATAATAGGTCTGAGAACAACATATACCAAAACCAAGCCTCTAGGGGTACCAATGCAGGAGCTAATTTCATTCAAATTCGACATTTTTTATGTCAAAAATTGTAGTGGAAAAATACCAAAAGTTATAATTTTCCTCTTGGTACCCAATTTTCTTGAATAGAAGTCACAAATGTGCCATGGGAACACTTCAGGATTGACCTTGAATCATAAATCAACAATGATTTGATCAGAAAGATAGAATTTCTTCACACAAACTCTAAATATAGCTGAAAAATGCACACCCCGTGCAGTAAACACATGAAATTGGGGGAGAAGTTACATCACTCTGACCTAGCTTGAGGTTAACTTCCTACTGATTAGGTCAAAACTCCATCTCCACTAACCAGACGTGAACCACTAATGATAACAGGAATCGCCCGGAACCTTAGTTTGCTCATGTTTATTCTTCCCTTTTAGTTGGATTTTACTAAATGAAAATTATACATTAGATATTTTGAAATAAATTCCATTGCAAATAACTAATTTATTTCTTTTGGTATTGATTAAAAGTTAATTCATTTAATGGAATCTTCTCTTATCTCGAGTATTACTGGTCAGTGGTCACGATAAACAATTAAGGACCGCCCACTTGTTTTTGTCATCTCTGATTCAAGTACATGTGTTTGTTTACAAAACTAACTAAAGGTAATGCTCATTAATGGTACATCATATCTGAATTATTGTTTCACCTGTGTATCAAGAATATCATAATAAAATAAAAAAATGATTAAAAAAAATTTTGATGAAAAAATATCAATTTTTGCATAGTGCTACCTTAAGGGAGATCACCCAGCGACAGTTGATTAACATTGTCCTATAGCTAGTGGCTTCAGAAGAGAATATTTAAATATGAAATGTTGACGACGATGGGCGCCATCTGTTGCTCCGAGTGCACGTTCTATTTGACTGAATGACGAATTACAAGAGCTGTCTTCATCTTGCAGGAATTCTAACTATAAAAGTGACTTGGGTTAAAATCTCTCTCTCAGATAATACAATAGAACAAACAAGTGTTCTGTATGATTTACTGTCTACCGTCAACTACCTTATGTATAAGTGTTGATAGTTTAGAGCTGAACAACTTTATTGGTTTATCTTTGACGGTTTTACCAGAGTGAATCCAAATAATGTTTAATTCCCACGTTTATTATAGCAGTATTCAAAAGGATCTCCAACGTCCTTCGTACGACAATGAAAGTGTGAGTTTTATGAAGGTGGAGAAAAATCAACTTCTACATAATATCTGCTTAATATACTATCGTAAAAACGGTACTGTGGATCGACTCGTCCGTCGTCTGTTAACAATTGATTACTGTACAGTGAGATATTTAATTACTAGTATATGTCCCTGCTGTGCTTGAACCTCCACGATATAACTGAAATATTGTTAAACACCATTACCCCCTTGAACTTGAATTTCATCTGGGATTAATATACCACTAACAAAGGGAGAGGTATATTTCTGGTATTGTTTTATTACTCCCAGGTTTCATCCAGCCATTCTTGATCCAAACGAGAATGTAACTAGTTTACCATAAAGGAAAATTTATTTTAATAATTTATTTTTTGGCAAACGGTCGTTTTTTGGTAATAATCAAGATAAAGAAATTTTATCGCAATGTGAAGCAATAAAGAAGCTAAGATGCAAATACAGGGTTATCCGCCTTTGTTGTTTTAATCAGAGGGTGCCTTTTGGATTAATTGATGCAAAAGTTAATGTTTATTGGTGGAAAGAATTTTTGAAATTTTCAGAACTTCTGCAGGATTTTGGTGCATAAAAGGTATATATCACATATTGGGACAAGTTTCGTTATCTTTTGACACAGTTTTTATCAACACTTTTCGCTGTTATAATTGGATATTCGGTTGCAAGGGTACAGTCACGACTTCATACAAGTAAAAACAATGGCGATCTTCTGATTTTAGTAGGTCATACCACGCGTGTGTTAATGATAGCGCAGAGACGTATATATGATCCGATTCTGCCAATATGCATGCCTCGAGGATACGGAAGAGTTGCCATCCTATGGAAAAAAAATATTGACCATATGACAAAACCAATAGTTAGGGTCAGAAAGGATACAGTGCGTAGAGATAAAGCAAAGCTGTAACCCATGAATACTATTAACATCTGTATACCTACCAGCAAAAGGGAGTAAAAACCATCTCACAGAATACCAAGAAGCAACTGACCAATTATATGAGCTTCATCAAAAATATAATGAAACCCATAAAATTATCATAGGAGGAGATATCAACGAAGATCTGAATGAACCAACAAGCACAAAACGCAATCTTTACCTGCGAGATTTCATAAACGAGTGCTGCCTAAAGTATGACAATAAGGCAACAACTTTTGTTAACTCACTAGGACAAGAATCATCGGAAATTGATTATTTTCTGCACAATCTGACAGACGGGGAGTTCCAAAGAAAATAAGTATTACACGTTATGCCAGAGAATACGTCCGATCACCATCCAATCCGTATGAGCATCAAATTCAAGCATAAAAATGTAGAAGTCCACCGCAAGCAAAATGATAGCAGGATAGCAAAAAAGATCAATTGGGATAAGGTAGACAACGAATGGTATTCCGTCCACATCTGTACACATATAGAAAGTCTCCAAATAAACGAAATAGGGAAGAAACAGCAATAGAACAAGCCATATTAAAATTATGTGAAACAGCTACCCTCACCTCATCAGCAAAGACAACATTTTAGGGAACAACCATTTAACTTGAAGAGGGGGGGTGGGGTAAGGTTTTTTTCTAAAAAAATATTCTGATTCCCAATGTTGCTGACAAAAATATTCTGATTTTGGTGGAGGAAAAAAACAATCTGATTCAGAGTTTTTGTTATGTAACCTAATTTTTAATTTCTGGAAAAAAATTTCGCGCTTTGCGCGACAAAAAAAATAAATATTCTAACTCTTGTGTTGTCCGAAAAAAAATAATTCTGGACGAAACAAAAAACCATACCCCCCCGTCCCCCTTTCAAGTTAAATGGTCGGTCCCTTAATGTCAATCCAAAATTAAAAGTATGGACACCTGAAATTCGGCTATCAATAAAAACGGTAAGGCAAAAACATAAAGTATGGAAAGACCATGGGAAACCTAACGACAAAAGCAACATAATGCTTAGGGAGAAAAAACAAGCAAAAAAGGAATTCAGACGTACAGTACGAATTGAGATAGCTAAACCGAGAAATAAGGTAAAGGAAAATATATTAGAAACAAGGATAAAAGATACCAAAATGTTTCATAAACTGGTACATAAAAACAGGAGACATGGTAATGACATGATCATGGAATTAGAAGTCAATGGGAAAAACTACACTGAGAATGAAAACATCATTAATGGATTTCAAGAACACTAGCAGTTTTGCCACATTCAACCAGAAAACACGTAAAGATAGCACATACCACAACTTGGTTGAAGTCGATATTCATATAATAGATAAGCTAGTTCAGCATAACAACATTAAAAGCGTAACCTCTGACGAAATAACAAACGCTATCCGTTCCATAAACAAAGGAAAGTCAGCAAACTACCATGGGCTAACGATAGAGCATATCATCTACGCAGAATCTGATATAGAGAAACTACTTGTTGTACTAGTACGATGCATCTTTCAAGACGGAAGAATATCGGAATCACTGAAGATGGGCCTTTTAACACCTGTATTTAAAAATAAGGGAACAAGACAGCAAGCTATCAAATACAGGGGGATAACTGTATTGCCAGTTATAGGCAAGATCGTGGAAACTGTCATCAAATGCAGAACGAACAATGGTGTACTTAAAACACAAAATAAGAGACAAAGAGGCTTCACAGCAGGGTCATCTCCAATGAACTCAGCCTTACCAATAGAAGAAAGTTATAGGGAATCGAAAGACAACAATGCAAGCCTGCACCTGGTACTTCTGGATGCGAAAGCGGCATTTGACACGTGAACGTCTTTCTAGCATTGGCATCTTGCACATTCACCGGAGCAAGCGTGTTAACATTGAGGGTATCATAGACGAATTTACTGGAGCTGCCAACAGGAGATTGGCTTTCGTTTTTAACGATGATTCCTAAACTTTTCCAGATTGAAATAATAAAATTGTATCATCGATAAAAAATATGTTTTAGTAAGGCCTTAACTTAATGAATACTCAAATATGTGACATAACTATATAGCTATCAATGAGACCACTACCACCCCTTAACTCAAATTTAAAAAGTAAACAACTACAGGTCAATGATTCTCTTGATAATTCTCAAATACCAGTGGCATGGTTTTTTTTAAAACATCGGGTCTCTGGCGGGTTCATCTATTTTTACTGCAATTTTAAAACAGTAAATATTGTTGATTGAGTTGTCGTAATTTCCTATAAAACCCAGTTTCTTTTCCATTTAAAATCCTAAGAATCGCTGGGCTCAGGGGGGCTTCCCCTGACCCCTTTCCGATCTTGCCTACACATAAATTTATATTTTGTTACGCCCCTGCTAGATGAAGAGCTAGTGTGAATAGACTATATGTTTAATAGTTATAACACCAAAGAGCCGTAACCAAGATTACAAATAACACACGTTTTATCTTTTAAACAATAGGAGATCTTAGTGTGAATAGACTATATTTTTAATTGTTATAAACACCAAAGAACCGTAGCCAAGACGCTACAAAGAATACCCGTTTTACCTTTTAAACTATAGAAGATTCTTTTTAGACAACTTTTTAACTGTATCAATAAAGGATTGCATACGTATTATGTGTACTGTGATAAAATGGATCTTACCTTTTAGCACTCGCTTCGACTACCACTAATATATAAGAGTCAATCTGATTTGTTGAAATATTTATGAATGGATGCCTTTATATTTATATTGTAAATGAAGTGAAGAGAAATAAAAATGGATATATGGGAGTCTCAAGGGATATTTTAAGTCCAGTGCAGGGCTAGAGTTGAAGAATAATCCTTCATGAATAGACCGATAGGTGTTTGCATTACACAAAACTCGAGAAATCCCAGAATTTCCAGCGCATACAAATTGTATGCTTTCTACTACTTTTATATAGTAGTGCTTTCTGTCTTTGTATGTCAAAAAAAAAAAAAAAATGTCCAAATAATAAAAAGGAAATATATAATGACAAATATGGACACAGAAGAGACAGATTATTCGGTCTAGGTGCTGAATAACTGGAAGGAGGTGGAGGGAATGCGAGCACTTTACATAAACGGAGCACCTGTTCTGCATACAGACGCCGTATGGTTCCTCTACAGAAGGGGTTAAAGATATAGAAGAAGAAGAAGCATAAGGTGTGACGTATATAGTATTTCTGTGTCGCATGCATAATTAATGAGAGACACGTGACTTCAAGCGCCCCTCTTACTAATAATAGCTCCAGGACTCTACACCGGAACCGAATATGTAAACAAATGACGGACAATTATTGCGTTGATTTGCCATGAGTGGTTTGATTGCTGGAAGCTCACACGTTCGGAGATTGGAGCAATTTATACTTAACCGCCCTTCACTTGACAATTTTGCTAATTGATGGCACGGATATACATTTTTATGGCATAAGTGGTGGAAAAATTTCGAGATCAAATGATCTTGCGAACATTTCATCTAAAATCCAGGAAATTCAACCAAAACACTTAATACTGCATATTGGTGGGAATGATCTGGACAATAACAATATTAGTAAAGAAGATGCCAGTGAACTTAGTCTAAAGCTGGTGTTGTTTGTTAACACGGTGAACAGTCGTTTTAGTTTGTATTCGGTGACGATCTGTCAGGTGTTACCTTCTTCTTCTTCGCCAAATCTTTTTCCGTCCATATGGACAACCTCCGATCGGAGTGTTTCCCTCCATCATCCTATTTATAACTTAATTATCTATTCTGAATTCAGACCGATAATGAAAGCAGCTCTTGACGGATGACAGTATTAAAAATATAAAATCTTATTCATTAAAATGGTTGCAGTTCAATTCAACTGTTAATTATATGTACATTATAAAAAGTAAAATGTAAAATAACAGAGACCATCACCGTAACGTATTTAATACAGAGATCATCACCGTAACGTATTTAAAACAGAGACCATCACCGTAACGTATTTAATACAGAGACAATCACCGTAACGTATTTAAAACAGAGACCATCACCGTAGCGTATTTAATACAGAGACAATCACCGTAACGTATTTAAAACAGAGACCATCACCGTAACGTATTTAAAACAGAGACCATCACCGTAACGTATTTAATACAGAGACCATCACCGTAACGTATTTAAAACAGAGACCATCACCGTAACGTATTTAAAACAGAGACCATCACCGTAACGTATTTAAAACAGAGACCATCACCGTAACGTATTTAATACAGAGATCATCACCGTAACGTATTTAAAACAGAGACCATCACCGTAACGTATTTAAAACAGAGACCATCACCGTAACGTATTTAATACAGAGACAATCACCGTAACGTATTTAAAACAGAGACCATCACCGTAACGTATTTAATACAGAGACAATCACCGTAACGTATTTAAAACAGAGACCATCACCGTAGCGTATTTAATACAGAGACAATCACCGTAACGTATTTAAAACAGAGACCATCACCGTAACGTATTTAAAACAGAGACCATCACCGTAACGTATTTAATACAGAGATCATCACCGTAACGTATTTAAAACAGAGACCATCACCGTAACGTATTTAAAACAGAGATCATCACCGTAACGTATTTAAAACTAGTTACATAATTATTGTACATTCTGGTCAAGCGTGAAATATCCCACACCAACCCTACTTATTCACTATCTTAATATTATAAAGTCAAATATCACCACTATTATTGCTATCAACAATAATGTCTCGTTATACTGTCTTTTTCCTTTTCTCTACCTAGGGAGCGTACAAGGAACATTAAGTGTGATATTTACAATGAATTGATCAAAGAAGCAAACAAGGCATTAAAGCGTAATATCAAAAACAATTCTGGTTTAAGATACTGACGAATATTCGGTGTAAAAAAGTCGACAAAAACAATTCTAGTTTAAGATACTGGCGAATATTCGGTGTAAAAAAGTCGACAAAAACAATTCTAGTTTAAGATACTGGCGAATATTCGGTGTAAAAAAGTCGACAAAAACAATTCTAGTTTAAGATACTGGCGAATATTCGGTGTAAAAAAGTCGACAAAAACAATTCTAGTTTAAGATACTGGCGAATATTCGGTGTAAAAAAGTCGACAAAAACAATTCTAGTTTAAGATACTGGCGAATATTCGGTGTAAAAAAGTCGACAAAAACAATTCTAGTTTAAGATACTGGCGAATATTCGGTGTAAAAAAGTCGACAAAAACAATTCTAGTTTAAGATACTGGCGAATATTCGGTGTAAAAAAGTCGACAAAAACAATTCTAGTTTAATATACTGGCGAATATTCGGTGTAAAAAAGTCGGCAAATTCTGTTTTTGTTGATGGAGTGCACTTCAGTGATCATGAAGGGATGCCACAATATTTAAGAAACCTGAGAGACGCAGTTATCCAGGCTATAATACAAGTACAAAATTATAATGTTTGTTTATACTATCTATTTATAAGTATTGATTATGAAAGATGTAATTTCAGTAGATAATGATAAGTGGTACATTTTAACCATAAAAAAAAAAAATAATACTAATTTGGATGTACATGTACATCATATGGTACATTTTATTTTATTTCGGTACATATGGTACATTAAATTACACAAATGGTGCATTCCAGTTAAGATGACTGCACAAATGGTGCATGTCAGTTATGATGACTGCACAAATGGTGCATTCCAGTTATGGTGATTGCACACATGGTGCACTTCAGTTATAGTTTTTGCACAAATTGTGCATTTCAATTATGGTGGCTGCACAAATGGCGCAGTTCAGTTATGGTGACTGTATAGATGAATACATTTTATTCCCTTTAACTACATGTAGTACATATGTTACAGACTACGTACATAGGGTACACCATTTCATTTACTGTAACAATTCGTTTAATGTACATATAGGGCACTGATTTGATCTAAGAGTACAATTACTTAGTGTATATTAGTACATGTATTGTGCACAAGTTGTACATTTCAGTTATAGTACATAGTATTCAAGTTTAACATACACATACAATGTATATTAGTACATATTTGTTGCAATGGGTGTGCATACAGTATAAAACCGATATAGTGTCTAATATTCATACACGTTCTTCATTAATGAGACCATACATAAGTTTGATAGCTATAACAGTTACTAAGTTGTTCTCGTACATATGCATACACCTCAGTTATAAACAATTCAGTGCCGAGAACATAATAAACTAATTTTTATCATCATGCGATAGCTATATCTTCCAATATACAATACTTCATGTATGCAGTTATGATACATTTACAGGCATTAAATCATAAAACATGAATACATGGACAGATGGAAACTGATGTTTTATCTATTTATTAATGATGACAGCTACATTATTGTATGTGCATTATACAGGTGTTTTGTTTGTGTATGTGCATTATACAGGTGTTTTGTTTGTGTATGTGCATTACACAGGTGTTTTGTTTGTGTATGTGCATTATACAGGTGTTTTGTTTGTGTATGTACATTATACAGGTGTTTTGTTTGTGTATTTGCATTATACATGTGCTTTGTTTGTGTATTTGCATTATACAGGTGTTTTGTTTGTGTATTATACAGGTGTTTTGTTTGTGTATTTACAGCTGTCATGGACAAAGGACAAGGAGGTCCGCCGTCAAAAAGGCGCAAGACATCAATAATTAGAAAGCCATCCAGGAAGGCAGTGGAAAACGCACAAAAGGCCAGTGATCCAGATATTGATAATGACAACGAGGTGACTCATTCGCTTAATACACATGATACAGTGCCATTGAATAATGGACCAACACAAACAATCAACAGCGGAAGTGTCAGTCAGTAGTAGTACATCAGTGCCAACAGGTTCAACACTTAACAATACTAATTTGATGTCAATGTTGAACGTGGCGGTTCCATTAATAACACAAACAGTAGTTACAGCATTGCAACAAAGTGGGTTAATTAATAATACCAAAGAGCAGTGGTCAATCCAACCCAGCAGTACCCACAGAAGTTATTAATACTGGGACAGTCAACAGAGAGACATCACAATCAGTGGAACCACAGCAGCTAAATCAAAACTCAAATTTAAACAGCACACTTTCGAGGCAATCGCAACAATCTAACGATTTGATATCTACTAGTCCAGGTTTGAAAACTATGTCAGGCCCGGCTACAGCAAGCCCAGGAATTGTGGAGACTCAACAAATGGATGTTCTTTCAACAACTCAGTCACAACTCAGTAGCAGTCGTCAAGTGGTGCTACCATTCTCTATCCAGAGTTGTCGTTCCTGCTACGCTACACAACATCTCTGTCAACGCTCATTTTACAAGATTTTTGTAAAATTTAGAAACAGTAAAAACAATGTGCTTAAAATTGTTTTAATTATTGTAAATATCAATAAAGATGAAAATAAATCACTCATTTCAAATCAATTCTCTCTTAAAAATGATTCCACCCCCCCCCCCCCCCCCCCCCCCCCCCCATTTCTTGGAGAACTATTTTGCGAAGGTAAAAATTAAAAAGTTAAAAACGATCACAAATCATTTTTAAGAGAGAATTGATTTGAAATGAGTGATTTATTTTCATCTTTATTGATATTTACAATAATTAAAGCAATTTTAAGTACATTTTTCTTTACTGTTTCTAAATTTTACAAAAATCTTGTAAAATGGGCGTTGACAGAGATGGAGTGTAGCGTAGCAGGAACGACAACTCTGGATAGAGAATGGTGGTGCTACATCAAACATAATGGACCCAGTCAGTGTCAGTTCAATCAATAGTCCACCACATCTGTCTGTAGTTAATAACTTAATGCAACCAGGTACAAGCAGTCAGTCATGTAATTCATGTAATATCAGTTCAGTAGGATTATCTCGGCCCCTCACTTTAGGTATCAGTACTAAATTAAAAGCACAAATTTGGTCAAATGAGTTTGTTGAATTTGAGGAGTTATTAAAGTCTGACAAGAAAAAAGTGAAGTACGTACCAGAAGAGAAAGGTGACGAGATAGCATTTATCAAACGTAATGTTAATAGTGTTAAGATAACTAATATACACAATGGCTAGCAGCTTTTCACATTTTTGTAGCTGTTTATACTGAGAAATATCCCGGCTTATGAAATACGCAGAGACAATAACTTTATTATCCCAGAAAGCCTCTGTTGAGGCAGCTCTTGAGTACGACCATCGATTTCGGGTTTGGAGGGAAGAAAATCCAGGTAGCTTGCCATGGGATAGTTTCAATCCAGACCTTCATAACGAAGCTCTTGCCACAGGTTTAGAACGTAAGAAGGACCAGAAGTCAGGTGGCTCTATCGGCAAAACTCAGGCCGCCCAAAAATGGGGGCCAATTCAAACAACATTGTTGCACATACAACAATGAAGGTCTGTGCAGAGATATAACATGCAAATATGGACACTTCTGTCAGTTATGTAGAAAAGAAGGTCATGACAAAAAAGATTGTCACGACAACAGAACACAGTCAACCAGAAATAAATCCACCATGCCCACATCCACCGCAAGCAGACCAGCAAATAATCAACCCACATCGACCGCGAACAAGCCAGCAAATACTCAACAGAAAACATCAACATCAAAATAATTTCAAAATTACAACACCCATTAAACCAAACATTTTAAAAGCTGGGTATAATCCAACAATAACAAAATGTTTAGTTGAAGGTTTTACAACAGGTTTTAAAATTCCATTCACGGGAAAAGAAGAACCAACAGTGAGTACAAATCTAAAATCTGCAAAGGAAAACATAGACATTTTACAAACAAAGATTGATAGGGAGATAGCTTCAGGTAGAGTAGCAGGCCCTTTTCACACACCTCCCTTTGGAAATTTTAGAGTTTCTCCCCTTGGTCTTGTTCCAAAACGTTCAGGCACAAATGCTTTTCGAGTTGTTCATCACCTATCTCATCCTGCTCATCCATTATCAGTTAATGACGGTATATCATATACCGTCATTAACTGAATATCCGATTCAAATAGAACCGTCAATCATCAATCAATTGACAATGCAGTTCAAATTATATTGCAATATGGAAGAAAGAGCACCCTCAGCAAGATTGACATTGAGCATGCATACAAAATTGTACCAATCAGTCCTTCATCTTGCCATTTATTAGGTTTCAGGTTGGGTGATAAATACTATTTTGACAAGACATTACCTATTGGACTCAGTTATTCTTGTAATTTGTTTGAAAAATGCAGCAACGCAGTTCACTGGATAGTAGAAAATAAATTAGGTATTCAATGTTGTGTTCATGTCCTGGATGATTTTTTGTTCATTTCACCTCCAGTTATAGATACATGTACCAAGTCATCAGATCTTACTGTTTTTTTATTTTTGCAGAAAAACTAGGCATACCGATTAAACAGGAAAAAAACGTTTTTCCAACCACAAAGTTAACATTTTTAGGTGTAGAACTTGATTCTGAGCTAATGGAGGTGCGGTTACCAAAAGATAAACTGGAAAAATTGAAGACTATTCTAAGTTCCTTTTTACACACAAAGAAAGTCACCCTGATTGAGTTGCAATCATTGATAGGATTCTTGAACTTTGCTTATGCCGTGGTGTCCCCAGGTCATGCTTTGTTACGTCGTATCATGTTATATCATGTTAATGTGGAGAGGACATCAATGTTTGATTGATTTTTCTTATTAATAAAAGCTTGAAAAAACTTGTATAGACATGTATATAATGTATCTTTATTTTATTGTATTAATGTTATAAATTATAAATTTAAAGAAAACTTCCTGATTCAGTATGTTCAAATGTAAATAAAACATCAAAATTTAGAGGAAATTTTTTTTTGGGGGTGAGGGGGGTGTTATAAATTGGAGACAACTTTTGGATCTTCTTTATCTACTTCTTATTACATTTTAGGATTTGGTTGTTAGTGTTTATTATTACTTTTTTTTTGTATTTTTTTTTTTTTTTTTTGTGGGTAAATTTCCATTTTTTTTACAGACACATCACATCACATTCATCACATCACATGCACAGAACAAGACAAACATATTACAAGTGTAAATGACAGTTATTGCTATTTGTGTGCTCAGCACATAACAACTTTTTTTCTGAAATCAATTGTAATTGTAATTACCACCATATTCCCCCCAAACCATTATTTATTTATAAATATATAAATTAATCTAAAAATTAAGTTTACAATGATCAGAATGATAAAACTGTTACAAATAATATAAGGGTATAGAACAGCAATAACAATGCTAAATTACAGTAATTTCATCCACCTATCCTCATGGTCTTTCAACTTATCCTTAAATATTGAATTTGATCTCTCCATTTTTTCCCTACTTTTTAATTTTGCTTTAAGTACTTCTATTGTTGGCAAATTATTTGACCTCTTACAGCAATGGATATACTATTTTGGGGTACCTGTAAAGTGCGAAACGAAATAGAAACGAAACGAAACGAAAGGAAACCGAACGAAACGAAACGAAATCAAACGAAACGAAACGAAACCGATCGAAACGAAACGAAACGAAATCAAGCGAAACGAAACAAAACGAAATGAAATTTTTCCAAAACGAAATGTAACGAAAAAAAAATGAAAAATTCAATATGGCATGAAGACTAAGAGGGTTTATAATATATTGATTATCCAAATTTAGTAGAGTTTAATAAAGAAACGCGTTTTGTGCGAAGAAAAAAAGAAGAAGAAATATCACTGCACCGAAAATCAAAACTTAAATCTGAACACTGAAAGGCACCGACAAACGAGGTTGTGAATAGGGTTTTTGATTATTAGATTATTTGGCAATTTAAAAGTGATAATTTTATTTACAGGGGTAATTTTTCCTGATTATCTGATTCCCAAAGTCATTTCTGATTATTTGAGTATCGCGTTTAGGGAAAAAATAATGATTACTGTGGCAAAACATGTGATTATATTAGTGATTATACGATCCCTGGCTACCCCTTACGGAGGGCCTCACAAACTGTTCAAAAGCTTTTTGAAGTTACCTCGCTGTATCTTTACTGTCGCCGAGAGAAAACAATCAAAGACGGTAATTTCCTTTGAAGAATGAAACTGAAAAAGTTGTTCAGCGGCTTTGCAATTTCGCACGCCCTGTGAACGATTTTTTAGCTTTTTAAGTCACGTGCATCTTCGGCCCTTCAGTTTTATTCTGAATCCCTAGGCAGTGAAGTGTTTACACACCTCTGAAATCCAAAACACAGCTAAAACGTTGTAGCCATGGTCGAAACTGCAATTTACGATTACAGGTCGGTAAGAATATGTCTAAATGCAAATATACCTATAGCTACTTTCCTCTTTATAAACAGGTGGTGTAAAGCGAAGAAACCGTCTTTAATGAGGGGAAGGGGGATACCGATCCACAAGCACTCCACCACGGGATCCACGTTTTAAGAAGTTTGC
Source organism: Bathymodiolus brooksi (assembly GCA_963680875.1). Lineage (NCBI taxonomy): Eukaryota > Metazoa > Mollusca > Bivalvia > Mytilida > Modiolidae > Bathymodiolus > Bathymodiolus brooksi. Next base: position 134,038,660 of record OY804578.1, read on the forward strand.
CTAGAACAAGAAAAAATCACATATTTTTTTTACCTCTTTTCTGTTCGATAAAATAATGCTTATTTGATACAAAATACCACACTATCAATGTGGATTTTGTGCAGTGTCTGCAAAATGATATTTCCTATTATACGGCGCAGTTTTCAGAGACTTCACAAGGTCGACCTTAATGGTATTTCGAATCCGGGTCGTTTCGCCCCGATTACCTTCTTTCTTCGTATTTGCCTCCAGGACTGAACCACCAAGTATAAACTTGTATTAATCTTTATTTTTACTCTTTAAATTTTAAGAGTTGCAATATATGCACTTTATTTACACCCACGGTAACGAATAATTAAAAATTTCGGATAAAAGGTAAAAACTAGTGCGGTAGTATTCAATATCCTATATATATACAGTTAAAATGTTGTCATCCTCTGTTCTCCGCGGGTCGATTCGCCCCACTTAATCGCTATTATATTATATTAGATGGTCTTTTTCGACAATTTTTTGGTAATTATTTATTTATTAGTTGTATGCAAAAAAAAATAATTCATTCATTTTGATCTACTTTAATTATTTATTTATTAGTTGTATACAAAAAAAAAATAATTCATTCATTTTGGTCTACTTTTGTCAAAGATCTCAAGCGAAACTTTTCTTGCAAAATTTACAAAAAACCACACAAGAACAGTAAAAAAGTTTTTTTTTTTTTTTTGTACCAACGCAAAAGTGCATGAAATGACTAAGATGCTGTACAAGTGCGCAAATAACCTCTTTTTTAAGGAATTACGCATCAAATGCTAAAATAGTATAAATTTAATCAGATGTCAAGCAAAGAGTGAAGCAATACATAATATTAAACACGTCAAGAAAGCAAGAAAATGGGTGACGTTGCGACATTACTATTCGTTAACTTTAATTTCACAATACAGCTTCGGAACATGACATATTAAGTCAAATTTATGCTTTGTTTATTGAGTTTTATTATGCTTTGTTTTTATTTTTGTTTTTTAAAGATATGCATTATAATACAATGATACGTACGTTCTGTATAATGAAAGCAATGACGTTCACTGCTTTTCATTACCTGAATTTGTCGATCCGCTGTGAGAAATTAGATACTCATATTAACTAACTGTATTTATTTCTGAAAAGCACATATTGTGAATACATTTTGGAGAAAATTTTATCGACATCTCAGGTGGGGCCGATTTTGGCCCTTATAGCTCCCAGTCCTTTCATCAGAGTTCAAACCATAATAGTTTGCTAACAATATCTTTTCATTATTGACGTTTAATATACAGATCAAAAATCGTCCATCGTTATCTTTTATATAATCTTCTATTTCATAATCAAAGTTTGAATTAAATAGAATCATTACACCTGCACTCTGAGAGTTTTTAATTGAAAATATACATTTATCTCCCCAATCTGACTGAAATTTTGATTCTGTTTCATTATTGCAGAGTGTTTCCTGCAGAAAATAAATATTCCCCCCCCCTTTAACCAGTAAAATATTTCCTTCCTCTTTTTAGTTCACCTGGACCAAACTATTGCCATCACTTGGCGTCCGTCGTCTGTCGTCTGTAAACTTTTCACATTTCAAGCTTCTTCTCCGAAACCACTGGGCCGATTGGAACCAAATTTAGCAGGAATGTTCCTGGGATGGTCCTCTACAAAGTTACTGTTTTTCGTTCCAGTCGGATATTCAATATGGCTGCCAGGGCCAATAATATGCTCTGATTGGCTGAAATTTCAAAGATCTTCTTCTCTGAAACTAATGAACTGACTGAACCCAAACTGTAAATGAATGATCATTGGAATGTCGATCGGAAATCCAAGATGGCCGCCATCGCAGGACATAGATTAACATTGGACCCTATGGGAAAATGTTCAAATGCCTTCTTCTCAGAAACTACAAATATGATTAAAGCCAAACTGTACATGAATGTTCATTGGATGGTCCTCTACAATCTTAATGTTTTTTGTTCCGATATGAAATCCAAAATGGTGGCTACGGCAGGACTTAGTTTAACATTGGACCCTATGGGGAAAATGTTTCAAAACGCTTCTTCTCTGAAACCACTTGGACAATTGAAACCAAACTGCCCAGGAATGATCATTGGAAGGTCCTCTACAAAGTTTCTGTTTTTTTATGCCGATCGAAAATTCAAGATGGCCGCTACCGCAGGACATAGATTAACATTGGACCCTATAGGAAAATGTTCAAATGCCTTCTCAGAAACTACAAATATGATTAAAGCCAAACTGTACATGAATGTTCATTGGATGGTCCTCTACAAACTTTACGTTTTTTGTTCCGATATGAAATTCAAAATGGCGGCTACGGCAGAACTTAGTTTAACATTGGACCCTATGGGAAACATGTTTCAAAACGCTTATTCTCTGAAACCATTTGGACAATTAAAACCAATCTGCCCAGGAATGATCATTGGAAGGTCCTCTACATAATTCTTGTTTTATATGTCGATCGGAAATCCAAGATGGCCGCCACCGCAATACATAGATTAACATTGAACCCTATGCGAAAATGTTCAAATACCTTCTTCTCAGAAACTACAAATATGATTAAAGCCAAACTGTACATGAATGTTTATTGGATGGTCCTCTACAAACTTTACGTTTTTTGTTCCGATATGAAATTCAAAATGGCGGCTACGGCAGAACTTAGTTTAACATTGGACCCTATGGGAAAAATGTTTCAAAACGCTTCTTCTCTGAAACCACTTGGACAATTGAAACCAAACTGCCCAGGAATGATCATTGGAAGGTCCTCTACAAATTTATGTTTTTATGTCGATCGGAAATCCAAGATGGCCGCCACCGCAATACATAGATTAACATTGGACCCTATGGGAAAATGTTCAAATACCTTCTTCTAAGAAACTACAAATATGATTAAAGCCAAACTGTACAAGAATGTTCATTGGATGGTCCTCTACAAATTTTACGTTTTTTGTTCCGATATGAAATTCAAAATGGCGGCTACGGCAGGACTTTATTTAACATTGGACCCTATGGGGAAAATGTTTCAAAACGCTTCTTCTCTGAAACCACTAGGACAGTTGAAACTAAACTGCCCAGAAATGATCATTGGAAGATCCTCTACAGAAATTTTGTTTTATATGCCGATCGGAAATCCAAGATGGCCGCCACCGCAATACATAGATTAACATTGAACCCTATGCGAAAATGTTCAAATGCCTTCTTCTCAGAAACTACAAATATGATTAAAGCCAAACTGTACATGAATGTTCATTGGAAGGTCCTCTACAAATTTTATGTTTTTTATGCCGATCAGAAATCAAAGATGGCCGCCACCGCAATACATAGATTAACATTGAACCCTATGCGAAAATGTTCAAATGCCTTCTTCTCAGAAACTACAAATATGATTAAAGCCAAACTGTACATGAATGTTCATTGGATGGTCCTCTACAACTTTACGTTTTTTGTTCCGATATGAAATTCAAAATGGCGGCTACAGCAGGACTTAGTTTAACATTGAACCCTATGGGAAAAATGTTTCAAAACGTTTCTTCTCTGAAACCACTTGGACAATTGAAACCAAACTGCCCAGGAATGATCATTGGAAGGTCCTCTACAAAGTTTCTGTTTTTCTATGCCGATCGAAAATTCAAGATGGCCGCCACCACAGGACATAGATTAGCATTGGACCCTAAATGAAAATGTTCAAATGCCTTCTTCTCAGAAACTACAAATATGATTAAAGCCAAACTGTACATGAATGTTCATTGGATGGTCCTCTACAAACTTTACTTTTTTTGTTCCGATATGAAATTCAAAATGGCGGCTACGGCAGGACTTAGTTTAACATTGGACCCTATGGGGAAAATGTTTCAAAACGCTTCTTCTCTGAAACCACTTGGATAATTGAAACCAATCTGACCAGGAATGATCATTGGAAGGTCTTCTACAAGGTGTGTGTTTTTTATGCCGATCGGAAATCCAAGATGGCCGCCACCGCAGGACATAGATTAACATTGAACCTTATGGGAAAATGTTCAAATGCCTTCTTCTCAGAAACTACAAATATGATTAAAGCCAAACTGCACATGAATGTTCATTGGATGGTCCTCTACAAACTTTTCGGTTTTTTGTTCCGATATGAAATTCAAAATGGCGGCTACGGCAGGACTTAATTTAACATTGGACCCTATGGGAAACATGTTTCAAAACGCTTCTTCTCTGAAACCACTTGGACAATTAAAACCAATCTGCCCAGGAATGATCATTGGAAGGTCCTCTACATAATTTTTGTTTTATATGCCGATCGGAAATCCAAGATGGCCGCCACCGCAATACATAGATTAACTTTGAACCCTATGGGAAAATGTTCAAATGCCTTCTTCTCAGAAACTACAAATATGATTAAAGCCAAACTGTACATGAACGTTCATTGGATGGTCCTCTACAAACTTTACGTTTTTTATTCCGATATGAAATTCAAAATGGCGGCTACGGCAGAACTTAGTTTAACATTGGACCCTATGGGGAAAATGTTTCAAAACGCTTCTTCTCTGAAACCACTTGGACAATTGAAACCAAACTGCCCAGGAATGATCATTGGAAGGTCCTCTACAAAGTTTATGTTTTTTATGTCGATCGGAAATCCAAGATGGCCGCCACCGCAACACATAGATTAGCATTGGACCCTATGGGGAAAATGTTCAAATACCTTCTTCTAAGAAACTACAAATATGATTAAAGCCAAACTGTACATGAATGTTCATTGGATGGTCCTCTACAAACTTTACGTTTTTTGTTCCGATATGAAATTCAAAATGGCGGCTACGGCAGGACTTAGTTTAACATTGGACCCTATGGGAAACATGTTTCAAAACGCTTCTTCTCTGAAACCACTTGGACAATTAAAACCAATCTGCCCAGGAATGATCATTGGAAGGTCCTCTACATAATCTTTGTTTTATATGCCGATCGGAAATCCAAGATGGCCGCCACCGCAATACATAGATTAACTTTGAACCCTATGGGAAAATGTTCAAATGCCTTCTTCTCAGAAACTACAAATATGATTAAAGCCAAACTGTACATGAATGTTCATTGGATGGTCCTCTACAAACTTTACGTTTTTTGTTCCGATATAAAATTCAAAATGGCGGCTACGGCAGAACTTAGTTTAACATTGGACCCTATGGGGAAAATGTTTCAAAACGCTTCTTCTCTGAAACCACTTGGACAATTGAAACCAAACTGCCCAGGAATGATCATTGGAAGGTCCTCTACAAAGTTTATGTTTTTTATGTCGATCGGAAATCCAAGATGGCCGCCACCGCAACACATAGATTAACATTGGACCCTATGGAAAAATGTTCAAATACCTTCTTCTAAGAAACTACACATATGATTAAAGCCAAACTGTACAAGAATGTTCATTGGATGGTCCTCTACAAACTTTACGTTTTTTGTTCCGATATGAAATTCAAAATGGCGGCTACAGCAGGACTTAGTTTAACATTGGACCCTATGGGGAAAATGTTTCAAAACGCTTCTTCTCTGAAACCATTAGGACAGTTGAAACCAAACTGCCCTTGAATGATCATTGGAATGTCCTCTACAAATTTTATGTTTTTTCTGTCGATCAGAAATCAAAGAAGGCCGCCACCGCAATACATAGATTGACATTGGATCCTATGCGAAAATGTTCAAATGCCTTCTTCTCAGAAACTACAAATATTATTAAATTCAAACTGTACAGGAATGTTCATTGGATGGTCCTCTACAACTTTACGTTTTTTGTTCCGATATGAAATTCAAAATGGCGGCTACAGCAGGACTTAGTTTAACATTGGACCCTATGGGAAAAATGTTTCAAAACGCTTCTTCTCTGAAACCACTTGGACAATTGAAACCAAACTGCCCAGGAATGATCATTGGAAGGTCCTCTACAAAGTTTCTGTTTTTCTATGCCGATCGAAAATTCAAGATGGCCGCCACCACAGGACATAGATTAACATTGGACCCTAAAGGAAAATGTTCAAATGCCTTCTTCTCAGAAACTACAAATATGATTAAAGCCAAACTGTATATGAATGTTCATTGGATGGTCCTCTACAAACTTTACTTTTTTTGTTCCGATATGAAATTCAAAATGGCGGCTACGGCAGGACTTAGTTTAACATTGGACCCTATGGGGAAAATGTTTCAAAACGCTTCTTCTCTGAAACCACTAGGACAGTTGAAACCAAACTGCTCAGGAATGATCATTGGAATGTCCTCTACAAATTTTATGTTTTTTCTGTCGATCGGAAATCAAAGAAGGCCGCCACCGCAATACATAGATTGACATTGGATCCTATGCGAAAATGTTCAAATGCCTTCTTCTCAGAAACTACAAATATTATTAAATTCAAACTGTACAGGAATGTTCATTGGATGGTCCTCTACAACTTTACGTTTTTTGTTCCGATATGAAATTCAAAATGGCGGCTACAGCAGGACTTAGTTTAACATTGGACCCTATGGTGAAAATGTTTCAAAACGCTTCTTCTCTGAAACCACTAGGACAGTTGAAACCAAACTGCTCAGGAATGATCATTGGAAGGTCCTCTACAAATTTTATGCTTTTTATGCCGATCGGAAATCCAAGATGGCCGCCACCGCAACACATAGATTAGCATTGGACCCTATGGGGAAAATGTTCAAATACCTTCTTCTAAGAAACTACAAATATGATTAAAGCCAATCGGTACATGAATGTTCATTGGATGGTCCTCTACAAACTTTACGTTTTTTGTTCCGATATGAAATTCAAAATGGCGGCTACGGCAGGACTTAGTTTAACATTGGACCCTATGGGAAACATGTTTCAAAACGCTTCTTCTCTGAAACCACTTGGACAATTAAAACCAATCTGCCCAGGAATGATCATTGGAAGGTCCTCTACAAATTTTATGTTTTTTATGCCGATCGGAAATCCAAGATGGCCGCCACCGCAATACATAGATTAACATTGGACCTTATGGGAAAATGTTCAAATGCCTTCTTCTCAGAAACTACAAATATGATTAAAGCCAAACTGTACAAGAATGTTCATTGGATGGTCCTCTACAAACTTTACGTTTTTTGTTCCGATATGAAATTCAAAATGGCGGCTACGGCAGGACTTAGTTTAACATTGGACCCTATGGGAAAAATGTTTCAAAACGTTTCTTCTCTGAAACCACTTGGACAATTGAAACCAAACTGCCCAGGAATGATCATTGGAAGGTCCTCTACAAAGTTTCTGTTTTTCTATGCCGTTCGAAAATTCAAGATGGCCGCCACCACAGGACATAGATTAACATTGGACCCTAAAGGAAAATGTTCAAATGCCTTCTTCTCAGAAACTACAAATATGATTAAAGCCAAACTGTACATGAATGTTCATTGGATGGTCCTCTACAAACTTTACTTTTTTTGTTCCGATATGAAATTCAAAATGGCGGCTACGGCAGGACTTAGTTTAACATTGGACCCTATGGGGAAAATGTTTCAAAACGCTTCTTCTCTGAAACCACTAAGACAGTTGAAACCAAACTGCCCAGGAATGATCATTGGAAGGTCCTCTACAAATTTTATGTTTTTTATGCCGATCGGAAATCCAAGATGGCCGCCACCGCAATACATAGATTAACATTGGACCTTATGGGAAAATGTTCAAATGCCTTCTTCTCAGAAACTACAAATATTATTAAAGCCAAACTGTACAAGAATGTTCATTGGATGGTCCTCTACAAACTTTACGTTTTTTGTTCCGATATGAAATTCAAAATGGCGGCTACGGCAGGACTTAGTTTAACATTGGACCCTATGGGAAAAATGTTTCAAAACGCTTCTTCTCTGAAACCACTTGGACAATTGAAACCAAACTGCCCAGGAATGATCATTGGAAGGTCCTCTACAAAGTTTCTGTTTTTTTTATGCCGATTGAAAATTCAAGATGGCCGCTACCGCAGGACATAGATTAACATTGGACCCTATATGAAAATGTTCAAATGCCTTCTTCTCAGAAACTACAAATATGATTAAAGCCAAACTGTACATGAATGTTCATTGGATGGTCCTCTACAAACTTTACGTTTTTTGTTCCGATATGAAATTCAAAATGGCGGCTACGGCAGGACTTAGTTTAACATTGGACCCTATGGGAAACATGTTTCAAAACGCTTCTTCTCTGAAACCACTTGGACAATTAAAACCAATCTGCCCAGGAATGATCATTGGAAGGTCCTCTACATAATCTTTGTTTTATATGCCGATCGGAAATCCAAGATGGCCGCCACCGCAATACATAGATTAACTTTGAACCCTATGGGAAAATGTTCAAATGCCTTCTTCTCAGAAACTACAAATATGATTAAAGCCAAACTGTACATGAATGTTCATTGGATGGTCCTCTACAAACTTTACGTTTTTTGTTCCGATATAAAATTCAAAATGGCGGCTACGGCAGAACTTAGTTTAACATTGGACCCTATGGGGAAAATGTTTCAAAACGCTTCTTCTCTGAAACCACTTGGACAATTGAAACCAAACTGCCCAGGAATGATCATTGGAAGGTCCTCTACAAAGTTTATGTTTTTTATGTCGATCGGAAATCCAAGATGGCCGCCACCGCAACACATAGATTAACATTGGACCCTATGGAAAAATGTTCAAATACCTTCTTCTAAGAAACTACACATATGATTAAAGCCAAACTGTACAAGAATGTTCATTGGATGGTCCTCTACAAACTTTACGTTTTTTGTTCCGATATGAAATTCAAAATGGCGGCTACAGCAGGACTTAGTTTAACATTGGACCCTATGGGGAAAATGTTTCAAAACGCTTCTTCTCTGAAACCATTAGGACAGTTGAAACCAAACTGCCCTTGAATGATCATTGGAATGTCCTCTACAAATTTTATGTTTTTTCTGTCGATCGGAAATCAAAGAAGGCCGCCACCGCAATACATAGATTGACATTGGATCCTATGCGAAAATGTTCAAATGCCTTCTTCTCAGAAACTACAAATATTATTAAATTCAAACTGTACAGGAATGTTCATTGGATGGTCCTCTACAACTTTACGTTTTTTGTTCCGATATGAAATTCAAAATGGCGGCTACAGCAGGACTTAGTTTAACATTGGACCCTATGGGAAAAATGTTTCAAAACGCTTCTTCTCTGAAACCACTTGGACAATTGAAACCAAACTGCCCAGGAATGATCATTGGAAGGTCCTCTACAAAGTTTCTGTTTTTCTATGCCGATCGAAAATTCAAGATGGCCGCCACCACAGGACATAGATTAACATTGGACCCTAAAGGAAAATGTTCAAATGCCTTCTTCTCAGAAACTACAAATATGATTAAAGCCAAACTGTATATGAATGTTCATTGGATGGTCCTCTACAAACTTTACTTTTTTTGTTCCGATATGAAATTCAAAATGGCGGCTACGCAGGACTTAGTTTAACATTGGACCCTATGGGGAAAATGTTTCAAAACGCTTCTTCTCTGAAACCACTAGGACAGTTGAAACCAAACTGCTCAGGAATGATCATTGGAATGTCCTCTACAAATTTTATGTTTTTTCTGTCGATCGGAAATCAAAGAAGGCCGCCACCGCAATACATAGATTGACATTGGATCCTATGCGAAAATGTTCAAATGCCTTCTTCTCAGAAACTACAAATATTATTAAATTCAAACTGTACAGGAATGTTCATTGGATGGTCCTCTACAACTTTACGTTTTTTGTTCCGATATGAAATTCAAAATGGCGGCTACAGCAGGACTTAGTTTAACATTGGACCCTATGGTGAAAATGTTTCAAAACGCTTCTTCTCTGAAACCACTAGGACAGTTGAAACCAAACTGCTCAGGAATGATCATTGGAAGGTCCTCTACAAATTTTATGCTTTTTATGCCGATCGGAAATCCAAGATGGCCGCCACCGCAACACATAGATTAGCATTGGACCCTATGGGGAAAATGTTCAAATACCTTCTTCTAAGAAACTACAAATATGATTAAAGCCAATCGGTACATGAATGTTCATTGGATGGTCCTCTACAAACTTTACGTTTTTTGTTCCGATATGAAATTCAAAATGGCGGCTACGGCAGGACTTAGTTTAACATTGGACCCTATGGGAAACATGTTTCAAAACGCTTCTTCTCTGAAACCACTTGGACAATTAAAACCAATCTGCCCAGGAATGATCATTGGAAGGTCCTCTACAAATTTTATGTTTTTTATGCCGATCGGAAATCCAAGATGGCCGCCACCGCAATACATAGATTAACATTGGACCTTATGGGAAAATGTTCAAATGCCTTCTTCTCAGAAACTACAAATATGATTAAAGCCAAACTGTACATGAATGTTCATTGGATGGTCCTCTACAAACTTTACTTTTTTTGTTCCGATATGAAATTCAAAATGGCGGCTACGGCAGGACTTAGTTTAACATTGGACCCTATGGGGAAAATGTTTCAAAACGCTTCTTCTCTGAAACCACTAAGACAGTTGAAACCAAACTGCCCAGGAATGATCATTGGAAGGTCCTCTACAAATTTTATGTTTTTTATGCCGATCGGAAATCAAAGATGGCCGCCACCGCAATACATAGATTAACATTGGACCTTATGGGAAAATGTTCAAATGCCTTCTTCTCAGAAACTACAAATATTATTAAAGCCAAACTGTACAAGAATGTTCATTGGATGGTCCTCTACAAACTTTACGTTTTTTGTTCCGATATGAAATTCAAAATGGCGGCTACGGCAGGACTTAGTTTAACATTGGACCCTATGGGAAAAATGTTTCAAAACGCTTCTTCTCTGAAACCACTTGGACAATTGAAACCAAACTGCCCAGGAATGATCATTGGAAGGTCCTCTACAAAGTTTCTGTTTTTTTTATGCCGATTGAAAATTCAAGATGGCCGCTACCGCAGGACATAGATTAACATTGGACCCTATATGAAAATGTTCAAATGCCTTCTTCTCAGAAACTACAAATATGATTAAAGCCAAACTGTACATGAATGTTCATTGGATGGTCCTCTACAAACTTTACGTTTTTTGTTCCGATATGAAATTCAAAATGGCGGCTACGGCAGGACTTAATTTAACATTGGACCCTATGATGAAAATGTTTCAAAACGCTTCTTCTCTGTAACCATTAGGACAGTTGAAACCAAACTGCCCAGGAATGATCATTGGAAGGTCCTCTACAAATTTTATATTTTTTATGCCGATCGGAAATCAAAGATGGCCGCCACCGCAATACATAGATTGACATTGGATCCTATGGGAAAATGTTCAAATGCCTTCTTCTCAGAAACTACAAATATTATTAAATTCAAACTGTACAGGAATGTTCATTGGATGGTCCTCTACAACTTTACGTTTTTTGTTCCGATATGAAATTCAAAATGGCGGCTACAGCAGGACTTAGTTTAACATTGGACCCTATGGGAAAAATGTTTCAAAACGTTTCTTCTCTGAAACCACTTGGACAATTGAAACCAAACTGTCCAGGAATGATCATTGGAAGGTCCTCTACAAAGTTTCTGTTTTTCTATGCCGATCGAAAATTCAAGATGGCCGCCACCACAGGACATAGATTAACATTGGACCCTAAAGGAAAATGTTCAAATGCCTTCTTCTCAGAAACTACAAATATGATTAAAGCCAAACTGTACATGAATGTTCATTGGATGGTCCTCTACAAACTTTACGTTTTTTGTTCCGATATGAAATTCAAAATGGCGGCTACGGCAGGACTTAGTTTAACATTGGACCCTATGGTGAAAATGTTTCAAAACGCTTCTTCTCTGAAACCATTAGGACAGTTGAAACCAAACTGCCCAGGAATGATCATTGGAAAGTCCTCTACAAATTTTATATTTTTTCTGCCGATCGGAAATCAAAGATGGCCGCCACCGCAATGCATAGATTGACATTGGATCCTATGGGAAAATGTTCAAATGCCTTCTTCTCAGAAACTACAAATATTATTAAATTCAAACTGTACAGGAATGTTCATTGGATGGTCCTCTACAAACTTTACGTTTTTTGTTCCGATATGAAATTCAAAATGGCGGCTACGGCAGGACTTAATTTAACATTGGACCCTATGATGAAAATGTTTCAAAACGCTTCTTCTCTGAAACCATTAGGACAGTTGAAACCAAACTGCCCAGGAATGATCATTGGAAGGTCCTCTACAAATTTTATATTTTTTCTGCCGATCGGAAATCAAAGATGGTCGCCACCGCAATACATAGATTGACATTGGATCCTATGGGAAAATGTTCAAATGCCTTCTTCTCAGAAACTACAAATATTATTAAATTCAAACTGTACAGGAATGTTCATTGGATGGTCCTCTACAAACTTTACTTTTTTGGTTCCGATATGAAATTCAAAATGGCGGCTACGGCAGGACTTAATTTAACATTGGACCCTATGGGGAAAATGTTTCAAAACGCTTCTTCTCTGAAACCATTAGGACAGTTGAAACCAAACTGCCCAGGAATGATCATTGGAAGGTCCTCTACAAATTTTATATTTTTTCTGCCGATCGGAAATCAAAGATGGCCGCCACCGCAATACATAGATTGACATTGGATCCTATGGGAAAATGTTCAAATGCCTTCTTCTCAGAAACTACAAATATTATTAAATTCAAACTGTACAGGAATGTTCATTGGATGGTCCTCTACAACTTTACGTTTTTTGTTCCGATATGAAATTCAAAATGGCGGCTACAGCAGGACTTAGTTTAACATTGGACCCTATGGGAAAAATGTTTCAAAACGTTTCTTCTCTGAAACCACTTGGACAATTGAAACCAAACTGCCCAGGAATGATCATTGGAAGGTCCTCTACAAAGTTTCTGTTTTTCTATGCCGATCGAAAATTCAAGATGGCCGCCACCACAGGACATAGATTAACATTGGACCCTAAAGGAAAATGTTCAAATGCCTTCTTCTCAGAAACTACAAATATGATTAAAGCCAAACTGTACATGAATGTTCATTGGATGGTCCTCTACAAACTTTACGTTTTTTGTTCCGATATGAAATTCAAAATGGCGGCTACGGCAGGACTTAGTTTAACATTGGACCCTATGGGGAAAATGTTTCAAAACGCTTCTTCTCTGAAACCACTTGGACAATTGAAACCAAACTGCCCAGGAATGATCATTGGAAGGTCCTCTACAAAGTTTCTGTTTTTTTATGCCGATTGAAAATTCAAGATGGCCGCTACCGCAGGACATAGATTAACATTGGACCCTATAGGAAAATGTTCAAATGCCTTCTTCTCAGAAACTACAAATATGATTAAAGCCAAACTGTACATGAATGTTCATTGGATGGTCCTCTACAAACTGTACGTTTTTTGTTCCGATATGAAATTCAAAATGGCGGCTACGGCAGGACTTAATTTAACATTGGACCCTATGATGAAAATGTTTCAAAACGCTTCTTCTCTGAAACCATTAGGACAGTTGAAACCAAACTGCCCAGGAATGATCATTGGAAGGTCCTCTACAAATTTTATATTTTTTCTGCCGATCGGAAATCAAAGATGGCCGCCACCGCAATACATAGATTGACATTGGATCCTATGGGAAAATGTTCAAATGCCTTCTTCTCAGAAACTACAAATATTATTAAATTCAAACTGTACAGGAATGTTCATTGGATGGTCCTCTACAACTTTACGTTTTTTGTTCCGATATGAAATTCAAAATGGCGGCTACAGCAGGACTTAGTTTAACATTGGACCCTATGGGAAAAATGTTTCAAAACGTTTCTTCTCTGAAACCACTAGGATAATTGAAACCAAACACACCAGGAATAATCATTTGAAGGTCCTCTACAAGGTGTGTGTTTTTTATGCCGATCGGAAATCCAAGATGGCCGCCACCGCAATACATAGATTAACATTGGACCTTATGGGAAAATGTTCAAATGCCTTCTTCTCAGAAACTACAAATATTATTAAAGCCAAACTGTACAAGAATGTTCATTGGATGGTCCTCTACAAACTGTACGTTTTTTGTTCCGATATGAAATTCAAAATGGCGGCTACGGCAGGACTTAGTTTAACATTGGACCCTATGGGAAAAATGTTTCAAAACGCTTCTTCTCTGAAACCACTAGGACAATTGAAACCAAACTGCCCAGGAATGATCATTGGAAGGTCCTCTACAAAGTTTCTGTTTTTTTATGCCGATTGAAAATTCAAGATGGCCGCTACCGCAGGACATAGATTAACATTGGACCCTATGGGGAAAATGTTCAAATGCCTTCTTCTCAGAAACTACAAATATGATTAAAGCCAAACTGTACATGAATGTTCATTGGATGGTCCTCTACAAACTTTACTTTTTTTGTTCCGATATGAAATTCATAATGGCGGCTACGGCAGGACTTAATTCAACATTGGACCCTATGGTGAAAATGTTTCAAAACGCTTCTTCTCTGAAACCACTTCGACAATTGAAACCAAACTGCCCAGGAATGATCATTGGAAGATCCTCTACAAATTTTATATTTTTTCTGCCGATCGGAAATCAAAGATGGCCGCCACCGCAATACATAGATTTACATTGGATCCTATGGGAAAATGTTCAAATGCCTTCTTCTCAGAAACTACAAATATTATTAAATTCAAACTGTACAGGAATGTTCATTGGATGGTCCTCTACAACTTTACGTTTTTTGTTCCGATATGAAATTCAAAATGGCGGCTACAGCAGGACTTAGTTTAACATTGGACCCTATGGGAAAAATGTTTCAAAACGCTTCTTCTCTGAAACCACTTGGACAATTGAAACCAAACTGCCCAGGAATGATCATTGGAAGGTCCTCTACAAAGTCTCTGTTTTTCTATGCCGATCGAAAATTCAAGATGGCCGCCACCGCAATACATAGATTGACATTGGATCCTATGGGAAAATGTTCAAATGCCTTCTTCTCAGAAACTACAAATATGATTAAAGCCAAACTGTACATGAATGTTCATTGGATGGTCCTCTACAAACTGTACTTTTTTTGTTCCGATATGAAATTCAAAATGGCGGCTACGGCACGACTTAGTTTAACATTGGACCCTATTGGAAAAATGTTTCAAAACGTTTCTTCTCTGAAACCACTTGGACAATTGTAACCAAACTCACCAGGAATAATCATTGGAAGGTCCTCTACAAGGTGTGTGTTTTTTATGGCGATCGGAAATCCAAGATGGCCACCACCGCAGGACATAGATTAACATTGAACCCTATGGGAAAATGTTCAAATGCCTTATTCTCAGAAACTACAGATATGATTAAAGCCAAACTGTACATGAATGTTCATTGGATGGTCCTCTACAAACTTTACTTTTTTTGTTCCGATATGAAATTCAAAATGGCGGCTACGGCAGGACTTAGTTTAACATTGGACCCTATGGGGAAAATGTTTCAAAACGCTTCTTCTCTGAAACCACTTGGACAATTGAAACCAAACTGCCCAGGAATGATCATTGGAAGGTCCTCTACAAATTTTATGTTTTTTATGCCGATCGGAAATCCAAGATGGCCGCCACCGCAATACATAGATTAACATTGGAGCTTATGGGAAAATGTTCAAATGCCTTCTTCTCAGAAACTACAAATATTATTAAAGCCAAACTGTACAAGAATGTTCATTGGATGGTCCTCTACAAACTTTACGTTTTTTGTTCCGATATGAAATTCAAAATGGCGGCTACGGCAGGACTTAGTTTAACATTGGACCCTATGGGGAAAATGTTTCAAAACGCTTCTTCTCTGAAACCACTTGGACAATTGAAACCAAACTGCCCAGGAATGATCATTGGAAGGTCCTCTACAAAGTTTCTGTTTTTTTATGCCGATTGAAAATTCAAGATGGCCGCTACCGCAGGACATAGATTAACATTGGACCCTATAGGAAAATGTTCAAATTCCTTCTTCTAAGAAACTACAAATATGATTAAAGCCAAACTGTACATGAATGTTCATTGGATGGTCCTCTACAAACTTTACGTTTTTTGTTCCGATATGAAATTCAAAATGGCTGCTACGGCAGGACTTAGTTTAACATTGGACCCTATGGGGAAAATGTTTCAAAACGCTTCCTCTCTGAAACCACTTGGACAATTGAAACCAAACTGTCCAGGAATGATCATTGGAAGGTCCTCTACAGAAATTTTGTTTTATATGCCGATCGGAAATCCAAGATGGCCGCCACTGCAATACATAGATTAACATTGAACCCTAAGGGAAAATGTTCAAATGCCTTCTTCTCAGAAATTACAAATATGATTAAAGCCAAACTGTACATGAATGTTCATTTGATGGTCCTCTACAAACTTTACGTTTTTTGTTCTGATATGAAATTCAAAATGGCGGCTACGGCAGGACTTAGTTTAACATTGGACCCTATGGGAAAAATGTTTCAAAACGTTTCTTCTCTGAAACCACTTGGATAATTGAAACCAATCTCACCAGGAATAATCATTGGTAGGTACTCTACAAGGTGTGTGTTTTTTATGCCGATCGGAAATCCAAGATGGCCGCCACCGCAATACATAGATTAACATTGGACCTTATGGGAAAATGTTCAAATGCCTTCTTCTCAGAAACTACAAATATTATTAAAGCCAAACTGTACAAGAATGTTCATTGGATGGTCCTCTACAAACTGTACGTTTTTTGTTCCGATATGAAATTCAAAATGGCGGCTACGGCAGGACTTAGTTTAACATTGGACCCTATGGGAAACATGTTTCAAAACGCTTCTTCTCTGAAACCACTTGGACAATTGAAACCAAACTGCCCAGGAATGATCATTGGAAGGTCCTCTACAAAGTTTCTGTTTTTCTATGCCGATCGAAAATTCAAGATGGCCGCCACCACAGGACATAGATTAACATTGGACCCTAAAGGAAAATGTTCAAATGCCTTCTTCTCAGAAACTACAAATATGATTAAAGCCAAACTGTACATGAATGTTCATTGGATGGTCCTCTACAAACTTTACGTTTTTTGTTCCGATATGAAATTCAAAATGGCGGCTACGGCAGGACTTAGTTTAACATTGGACCCTATTGGGAAAATGTTTCAAAACGCTTCTTCTCTGAAACCACTAAGACAGTTGAAACCAAACTGCCCAGGAATGATCATTGGAAGGTCCTCTACAAATTTAATGTTTTTATGCCGATCGGAAATCCAAGATGGCCGCCACCGCAATACATAGATTAACATTGGACCCTATGGTGAAAATGTTTCAAAACGTTTCTTCTCTGAAACCACTTGGATAATTGAAACCAAACTCACCAGGAATAATCATTGGAAGGTCCTCTACAAGGTGTGTGTTTTTTATGCCGATCGGAAATCCAAGATGGCCGCCACCGCAATACATACATTAACATTGGACCTTATGGGAAAATGTTCAAATGCCTTCTTCTCAGAAACTACAAATATTATTAAAGCCAAACTGTACAAGAATGTTCATTGGATGGTCCTCTACAAACTGTACGTTTTTTGTTCCGATATGAAATTCAAAATGGCGGCTACGGCAGGACTTAGTTTAACATTGGACACTAAGGGAAAAATGTTTCAAAACGCTTCTTCTCTGAAACCACTTGGACAATTGAAACCAAACTGCCCAGGAATGATCATTGGAAGGTCCTCTACAAAGTTTCTGTTTTTTTATGCCGATTGAAAATTCAAGATGGCCGCTACCGCAGGACATAGATTAACATTGGACCCTATAAGAAAATGTTCAAATGCCTTCTTCTCAGAAACTACAAATATGATTAAAGCCAAACTGTACATGAATGTTCATTGGATGGTCCTCTACAAACTTTACTTTTTTTGTTCCGATATGAAATTCAAAATGGCGGCTACGGCAGGACTTAATTCAACATTGGACCCTATGGTGAAAATGTTTCAAAACGCTTCTTCTCTGAAACCATTAGGACAGTTGAAACCAAACTGCCCAGGAATGATCATTGGAAGGACCTCTACTAATTTTCTATTTTTTCTGCCGATCGGAAATCAAAGATGGCCGCCACCGCAATACATAGATTGACATTGGATCCTATGGGAAAATGTTCAAATGCCTTCTTCTCAGAAACTACAAATATTATTAAATTCAAACTGTACAGGAATGTTCATTGGATGGTCCTCTACAACGTTACGTTTTTTGTTCCGATATGAAATTCAAAATGGCGGCTACAGCAGGACTTAGTTTAACATTGGACCCTATGGGAAAAATGTTTCAAAACGTTTCTTCTCTGAAACCACTTGGACAATTGAAACCAAACTGCCCAGGAATGATCATTGGAAGGTCCTCTACAAAGTTTCTGTTTTTCTATGCCGATCGAAAATTCAAGATGGCCGCCACCACAGGACATAGATTAACATTGGACCCTAAAGGAAAATGTTCAAATGCCTTCTTCTCAGAAACTACAAATATGATTAAAGCCAAACTGTACATGAATGTTCATTGGATGGTCCTCTACAAACTTTACTTTTTTTGTTCCGATATGAAATTCAAAATGGCGGCTACGGCAGGACTTAGTTTAACATTGGACCCTATGGTGAAAATGTTTCAAAACGCTTCTTCTCTGAAACCATTAGGACAGTTGAAACCAAACTGCCCAGGAATGATCATTGGAAGGTCCTCTACAAATTTTATATTTTTTCTGCCGATCGGAAATCAAAGATGGCCGCCACCGCAATACATAGATTGACATTGGATCCTATGGGAAAATGTTCAAATGCCTTCTTCTCAGAAACTACAAATATTATTAAATTCAAACTGTACAGGAATGTTCATTGGATGGTCCTCTACAACTTTACGTTTTTTGTTCCGATATGAAATTCGAAATGGTGGCTACAGCAGGACTTAGTTTAACATTGGACCCTATGGGAAAAATGTTTCAAAACGCTTCTTCTCTGAAACCACTTGGACAATTGAAACCAAACTGTCCAGGAATGATCATTGGAAGGTCTTCTACAAAGTTTCTGTTTTTCTATGCCGATTGAAAATTCAAGATGGCCGCCACCACAGGACATAGATTAACATTGGACACTAAAGGAAAATGTTCAAATGCCTTCTTCTCAGAAACTACAAATATGATTAAAGCCAAACTGTACATGAATGTTCATTGGGTGGTCCTCTACAAACTGTACTTTTTTTGTTCCGATATGAAATTCAAAATGGCGGCTACGGCACGACTTAGTTTAACATTGGACCATATGGTGAAAATGTTTCAAAACGTTTCTTCTCTGAAACCACTTGGATAATTGAAACCAAACTCACCAGGAATAATCATTGGAAGGTCCTCTACAAGGTGTGTGTTTTTTATGGCGATCGGAAATCCAAGATGGCCACCACCACAGGAAATAGATTAACATTGAACCCTATGGGAAAATGTTCAAATGCCTTATTCTCAGAAACTACAAATATGATTAAAGCCAAACTGTACATGAATTTCATTGGATGGTCCTCTACAAACTTTACGTTTTTGTTCCGATATGAAATTCAAAATGGCGGCTACGGCAGGACTTAGTTTAACATTGGACCCTATGGGGAAAATGATTCAAAACGCTTCTTCTCTGAAACCACTAGGACAGTTGAAACCAAACTGCCCAGAAATGATCATTGGAAGGTCCTCTACAAATTTAATCTTTTTTATGCCGATCGGAAATCCAAGATGGCCGCCACCGCAATACATAGATTAACATTGGACCCTATGGGAAAATGTTCAAATGCCTTCTTCTCAGAAACTACAAATATTATTAAAGCCAAACTGTACAAGAATGTTCATTGGATGGTCCTCTACAAACTTTACGTTTTTTGTTCCGATATGAAATTCAAAACGGCAGGACTTAGTTTAACATTGGACCCTATGGGAAAAATGTTTCAAAACGCTTCTTCTCTGAAACCACTTGGACAATTGAAACCAAACTGCCCAGGAATGATCATTGGAAGGTCCTCTACAAAGTTTCTGTTTTTTTTATGCCGATTGAAAATTCAAGATGGCCGCTACCGCAGGACATAGATTAACATTGGACCCTATATGAAAATGTTCAAATGCCTTCTTCTCAGAAACTACAAATATGATTAAAGCCAAACTGTACATGAATGTTCATTGGATGGTCCTCTACAAACTGTACGTTTTTTGTTCCGATATGAAATTCAAAATGGCGGCTACGGCAGGACTTAGTTTAACATTGGACCCTATGGGGAAAATGTTTCAAAACGCTTCTTCTCTGAAACCATTAGGACAGTTGAAACCAAACTGCTCAGGAATGATCATTGGAAGGTCCTCTACAAATTTTATATTTTTTCTGCCGATCGGAAATCAAAGATGGCCGCCACCGCAATACATAGATTGACATTGGATCCTATGGGAAAATGTTCAAATGCCTTCTTCTCAGAAACTACAAATATTATTAAATTCAAACTGTACAGGAATGTTCATTGGATGGTCCTCTACAACTTTACGTTTTTTGTTCCGATATGAAATTCAAAATGGCGGCTACAGCAGGACTTAGTTTAACATTGGACCCTATGGGAAAAATGTTTCAAAACGTTTCTTCTCTGAAACCACTTGGACAATTGAAACCAAACTGCCCAGGAATGATCATTGGAAGGTCCTCTACAAAGTTTCTGTTTTTCTATGCCGATCGAAAATTCAAGATGGCCGCCACCATAGGACATAGATTAACATTGGACCCTATAGGAAAATGTTCAAATGCCTTCTTCTCAGAAACTACAAATATGATTAAAGCCAAACTGTACATGAATGTTCATTGGATGGTCCTCTACAAACTTTATGTTTGTTGTTCCGATATGAAATTCAAAATGGCGGCTACGGCAGGACTTAGTTTAACATTGGACCCTATGGGAAAAATGTTTCAAAACGCTTCTTCTCTAAAACCACTAGGACAGTTGAAACCAAACTGCCCAGGAATGATCATTGGAAGATCCTCTAAAAATTTTATGTTTTTTATGCCGATCGGAAATCCAAGATGGCCGCCACCGCAATACATAGATTAACATTGGACCTTATGGGAAAATGTTCAAATGCCTTCTTCTCAGAAACTACAAATATTATTAAAGCCAAACTGTACAAGAATGTTCATTGGATAGTCCTCTACACACTTTACGTTTTTTGTTCCGATATGAAATTCAAAATGGCGGCTACGGCAGGACTTAGTTTAACATTGGACCCTATGGGAAAAATGTTTCAAAACGCTTCTTCTCTGAAACCACTTGGACAATTGAAACCAAACTGCCCAGGAATGATCATTGGAAGGTCCTCTACAAATTTTCTGTTTTTTTATGCCGATTGAAAATTCAAGATGGCCGCTACCGCAGGACATAGATTAACATTGGACCCTATATGAAAATGTTCAAATGCCTTCTTCTCAGAAACTACAAATATGATTAAAGCCAAACTGTACATGAATGTTCATTGGATGGTCCTCTACAAACTTTACGTTTTTTGTTCCGATATGAAATTCAAAATGGCTGCTACGGCAGGACTTAGTTTAACATTGGACCCTATTGGGAAAATGTTTCAAAACGCTTCTTCTCTGAAACCACTTGGACAATTGAAACCAAACTGCCCAGGAATGATCATTGGAAGGTCCTCTACAGAAAGAATGTTTTATATGCCGATCGGAAATCCAAGATGGCCGCCACTGCAATACATAGATTAACATTGAACCCTTAGGGAACATGTTCAAATGCCTTCTTCTCAGAAACTACAAATATGATTAAAGCCAAACTGTACATGAATGTTCATTTGATGGTCCTCTACAAACTTTACGTTTTTTGTTCCGATATGAAATTCAAAATGGCGGCTACGGCAGAACTTAATTTAACATTGGACCTTATGGGAAAAATGTTTCAAAACGCTTCTTCTCTGAAACCACTTGGACAATTGAAACCAAACTGCCCAGGAATGATCATTGGAAGGTCCTCTACAAAGTTTCTGTTTTTCTATGCCGATCGAAAATTCAAGATGGCCGCCACCACAGGACATAGATTAACATTGGACCCTATAGGAAAATGTTCAAATGCCTTCTTCTCAGAAACTACAAATATGATTAAAGCCAAACTGTACATGAATGTTCATTGGATGGTCCTCTACAAACTTTACGTTTTTTGTTCCGATATGAAATTCAAAATGGCGGCTACGGCAGGACTTAGTTTAACATTGGACCCTATGGGAAAAATGTTTCAAAACGCTTCTTCTCTGAAACCACTTGGACAATTGAAACCAAACTGCCCAGGAATGATCATTGGAAGGTCCTCTACAAAGTTTCTATTTTTCTATGCCGATCGAAAATTCAAGATGGCCGCCACCACAGGACATAGATTAACATTGGACCCTATATGAAAATGTTCAAATGCCTTCTTCTCAGAAACTACAAATATGATTAAAGCCAAACTGTACATGAATGTTCATTGGATGGTCCTCTACAAATTTTACGTTTTTTGTTCCGATATGAAATTCAAAATGGCGGCTACGGCAGGACTTAGTTTAACATTGGACCCTATGGGGAAAATGTTTCAAAACGCTTCTTCTCTGAAACCACTAGGACAGTTGAAACCAAACTGCCCAGGAATGATCATTGGAAGGTCCTCTACAAATTTTATCTTTTTTATGCCGATCGGAAATCCAAGATGGCCGCCACCGCAATACATAGATTAACATTGGACCCTATGGGAAAATGTTCAAATGCCTTCTTCTCAGAAACTACAAATATTATGAAAGCCAAACTGTACAAGAATGTTCATTGGATGGTCCTCTACAAACTTTACGTTTTTTGTTCCGATATGAAATTCAAAACGGCAGGACTTAGTTTAACATTGGACCCTATGGGAAAAATGTTTCAAAACGCTTCTTCTCTGAAACCACTTGGACAATTGAAACCAAACTGCCCAGGAATGATCATTGGAAGGTCCTCTACAAAGTTTCTGTTTTTTTTATGCCGATTGAAAATTCAAGATGGCCGCTACCGCAGGACATAGATTAACATTGGACCCTATATGAAAATGTTCAAATGCCTTCTTCTCAGAAACTACAAATATGATTAAAGCCAAACTGTACATGAATGTTCATTGGATGGTCCTCTACAAACTTTACGTTTTTTGTTCCGATATGAAATTCAAAATGGCGGCTACGGCAGGACTTAGTTTAACATTGGACCCTATGGGGAAAATGTTTCAAAACGCTTCTTCTCTGAAACCATTAGGACAGTTGAAACCAAACTGCTCAGGAATGATCATTGGAAGGTCCTCTACATATTTTATATTTTTTCTGCCGATCGGAAATCAAAGATGGCCGCCACCGCAATACATAGATTGACATTGGATCCTATGGGAAAATGTTCAAATGCCTTCTTCTCAGAAACTACAAATATTATTAAGTTCAAACTGTACAGGAATGTTCATTGGATGGTCCTCTACAACTTTACGTTTTTTGTTCCGATATGAAATTCAAAATGGCGGCTACAGCAGGACTTAGTTTAACATTGGACCCTATGGGAAAAATGTTTCAAAACGTTTCTTCTCTGAAACCACTTGGACAATTGAAACCAAACTGCCCAGGAATGATCATTGGAAGGTCCTCTACAAAGTTTCTGTTTTTCTATGCCGATCGAAAATTCAAGATGGCCGCCACCATAGGACATAGATTAACATTGGACCCTATAGGAAAATGTTCAAATGCCTTCTTCTCAGAAACTACAAATATGATTAAAGCCAAACTGTACATGAATGTTCATTGGATGGTCCTCTACAAACTTTATGTTTGTTGTTCCGATATGAAATTCAAAATGGCGGCTACGGCAGGACTTAGTTTAACATTGGACCCTATGGGAAAAATGTTTCAAAACGCTTCTTCTCTAAAACCACTAGGACAGTTGAAACCAAACTGCCCAGGAATGATCATTGGAAGATCCTCTAAAAATTTTATGTTTTTTATGCCGATCGGAAATCCAAGATGGCCGCCACCGCAATACATAGATTAACATTGGACCTTATGGGAAAATGTTCAAATGCCTTCTTCTCAGAAACTACAAATATTATTAAAGCCAAACTGTACAAGAATGTTCATTGGATAGTCCTCTACACACTTTACGTTTTTTGTTCCGATATGAAATTCAAAATGGCGGCTACGGCAGGACTTAGTTTAACATTGGACCCTATGGGAAAAATGTTTCAAAACGCTTCTTCTCTGAAACCACTTGGACAATTGAAACCAAACTGCCCAGGAATGATCATTGGAAGGTCCTCTACAAATTTTCTGTTTTTTTATGCCGATTGAAAATTCAAGATGGCCGCTACCGCAGGACATAGATTAACATTGGACCCTATATGAAAATGTTCAAATGCCTTCTTCTCAGAAACTACAAATATGATTAAAGCCAAACTGTACATGAATGTTCATTGGATGGTCCTCTACAAACTTTACGTTTTTTGTTCCGATATGAAATTCAAAATGGCTGCTACGGCAGGACTTAGTTTAACATTGGACCCTATTGGGAAAATGTTTCAAAACGCTTCTTCTCTGAAACCACTTGGACAATTGAAACCAAACTGCCCAGGAATGATCATTGGAAGGTCCTCTACAGAAAGAATGTTTTATATGCCGATCGGAAATCCAAGATGGCCGCCACTGCAATACATAGATTAACATTGAACCCTTAGGGAACATGTTCAAATGCCTTCTTCTCAGAAACTACAAATATGATTAAAGCCAAACTGTACATGAATGTTCATTTGATGGTCCTCTACAAACTTTACGTTTTTTGTTCCGATATGAAATTCAAAATGGCGGCTACGGCAGAACTTAATTTAACATTGGACCTTATGGGAAAAATGTTTCAAAACGCTTCTTCTCTGAAACCACTTGGACAATTGAAACCAAACTGCCCAGGAATGATCATTGGAAGGTCCTCTACAAAGTTTCTGTTTTTCTATGCCGATCGAAAATTCAAGATGGCCGCCACCACAGGACATAGATTAACATTGGACCCTATAGGAAAATGTTCAAATGCCTTCTTCTCAGAAACTACAAATATGATTAAAGCCAAACTGTACATGAATGTTCATTGGATGGTCCTCTACAAACTTTACGTTTTTTGTTCCGATATGAAATTCAAAATGGCGGCTACGGCAGGACTTAGTTTAACATTGGACCCTATGGGAAAAATGTTTCAAAACGCTTCTTCTCTGAAACCACTTGGACAATTGAAACCAAACTGCCCAGGAATGATCATTGGAAGGTCCTCTACAAAGTTTCTATTTTTCTATGCCGATCGAAAATTCAAGATGGCCGCCACCACAGGACATAGATTAACATTGGACCCTATATGAAAATGTTCAAATGCCTTCTTCTCAGAAACTACAAATATGATTAAAGCCAAACTGTACATGAATGTTCATTGGATGGTCCTCTACAAATTTTACGTTTTTTGTTCCGATATGAAATTCAAAATGGCGGCTACGGCAGGACTTAGTTTAACATTGGACCCTATGGGGAAAATGTTTCAAAACGCTTCTTCTCTGAAACCACTAGGACAGTTGAAACCAAACTGCCCAGGAATGATCATTGGAAGGTCCTCTACAAATTTTATCTTTTTTATGCCGATCGGAAATCCAAGATGGCCGCCACCGCAATACATAGATTAACATTGGACCCTATGGGAAAATGTTCAAATGCCTTCTTCTCAGAAACTACAAATATTATGAAAGCCAAACTGTACAAGAATGTTCATTGGATGGTCCTCTACAAACTTTACGTTTTTTGTTCCGATATGAAATTCAAAACGGCAGGACTTAGTTTAACATTGGACCCTATGGGAAAAATGTTTCAAAACGCTTCTTCTCTGAAACCACTTGGACAATTGAAACCAAACTGCCCAGGAATGATCATTGGAAGGTCCTCTACAAAGTTTCTGTTTTTTTTATGCCGATTGAAAATTCAAGATGGCCGCTACCGCAGGACATAGATTAACATTGGACCCTATATGAAAATGTTCAAATGCCTTCTTCTCAGAAACTACAAATATGATTAAAGCCAAACTGTACATGAATGTTCATTGGATGGTCCTCTACAAACTTTACGTTTTTTGTTCCGATATGAAATTCAAAATGGCGGCTACGGCAGGACTTAGTTTAACATTGGACCCTATGGGGAAAATGTTTCAAAACGCTTCTTCTCTGAAACCATTAGGACAGTTGAAACCAAACTGCTCAGGAATGATCATTGGAAGGTCCTCTACATATTTTATATTTTTTCTGCCGATCGGAAATCAAAGATGGCCGCCACCGCAATACATAGATTGACATTGGATCCTATGGGAAAATGTTCAAATGCCTTCTTCTCAGAAACTACAAATATTATTAAGTTCAAACTGTACAGGAATGTTCATTGGATGGTCCTCTACAACTTTACGTTTTTTGTTCCGATATGAAATTCAAAATGGCGGCTACAGCAGGACTTAGTTTAACATTGGACCCTATGGGAAAAATGTTTCAAAACGTTTCTTCTCTGAAACCACTTGGACAATTGAAACCAAACTGCCCAGGAATGATCATTGGAAGGTCCTCTACAAAGTTTCTGTTTTTCTATGCCGATCGAAAATTCAAGATGGCCGCCACCATAGGACATAGATTAACATTGGACCCTAAAGGAAAATGTTCAAATGCCTTCTTCTCAGAAACTACAAATATGATTAAAGCCAAACTGTACATGAATGTTCATTGGATGGTCCTCTACAAACTTTACTTTTTTTGTTCCGATATGAAATTCAAAATGGCGGCTACGGCAGGACTTAGTTTAACATTGGACCCTATGGGGAAATGTTTCAAAACGCTTCTTCTCTGAAACCACTAGGACAGTTGAAACCAAACTGCCCAGGAATGATCATTGGAAGATCCTCTAAAAATTTTATGTTTTTTATGCCGATCGGAAATCCAAGATGGCCGCCACCGCAATACATAGATTAACATTGGACCTTATGGGAAAATGTTCAAATGCCTTCTTCTCAGAAACTACAAATATTATTAAAGCCAAACTGTACAAGAATGTTCATTGGATGGTCCTCTACAAACTTTACGTTTTTTGTTCCGATATGAAATTCAAAATGGCGGCTACGGCAGGACTTAGTTTAACATTGGACCCTATGGGAAAAATGTTTCAAAACGCTTCTTCTCTGAAACCACTTGGACAATTGAAACCAAACTGCCCAGGAATGATCATTGGAAGGTCCTCTACAAAGTTTCTGTTTTTTTTATGCCGATTGAAAATTCAAGATGGCCGCTACCGCAGGACATAGATTAACATTGGACCCTATATGAAAATGTTCAAATGCCTTCTTCTCAGAAACTACAAATATGATTAAAGCCAAACTGTACATGAATGTTCATTGGATGGTCCTCTACAAACTTTACGTTTTTTGTTCCGATATGAAATTCAAAATGGCGGCTACGGCAGGACTTAGTTTAACATTGGACCCTATGGGGAAAATGTTTCAAAACGCTTCTTCTCTGAAACCATTAGGACAGTTGAAACCAAACTGCTCAGGAATGATCATTGGAAGGTCCTCTACATATTTTATATTTTTTCTGCCGATCGGAAATCAAAGATGGCCGCCACCGCAATACATAGATTGACATTGGATCCTATGGGAAAATGTTCAAATGCCTTCTTCTCAGAAACTACAAATATTATTAAATTCAAACTGTACAAGAATGTTCATTGGATGGTCCTCTACAAACTTTACGTTTTTTGTTCCGATATGAAATTCAAAATGGCGGCTACGGCAGGACTTAGTTTAACATTGGACCCTATGGGGAAAATGTTTCAAAACGCTTCTTCTCTGAAACCACTTGGACAATTGAAACCAAACTGCCCAGGAATGATCATTGGAAGGTCCTCTACAAATTTTCTGTTTTTTTATGCCGATTGAAAATTCAAGATGGCCGCTACCGCAGGACATAGATTAACATTGGACCCTATATGAAAATGTTCAAATGCCTTCTTCTCAGAAACTACAAATATGATTAAAGCCAAACTGTACATGAATGTTCATTGGATGGTCCTCTACAAACTTTACGTTTTTTGTTCCGATATGAAATTCAAAATGGCTGCTACGGCAGGACTTAGTTTAACATTGGACCCTATGGGGAAAATGTTTCAAAACGCTTCTTCTCTGAAACCATTAGGACAGTTGAAACCAAACTGCCCAGGAATGATCATTGGAAGGTCCTCTACAAATTTTATATTTTTTCTGCCGATCGGAAATCAAAGATGGCCGCCACCGCAATACATAGATTGACATTGGATCCTATGGGAAAATGTTCAAATGCCTTCTTCTCAGAAACTACAAATATTATTAAATTCAAACTGTACAGGAATGTTCATTGGATGGTCCTCTACAACTTTACGTTTTTTGTTCCGATATGAAATTCGAAATGGTGGCTACAGCAGGACTTAGTTTAACATTGGACCCTATGGGAAAAATGTTTCAAAACGCTTCTTCTCTGAAACCACTTGGACAATTGAAACCAAACTGTCCAGGAATGATCATTGGAAGGTCTTCTACAAAGTTTCTGTTTTTCTATGCCGATTGAAAATTCAAGATGGCCGCCACCACAGGACATAGATTAACATTGGACACTAAAGGAAAATGTTCAAATGCCTTCTTCTCAGAAACTACAAATATGATTAAAGCCAAACTGTACATGAATGTTCATTGGGTGGTCCTCTACAAACTGTACTTTTTTTGTTCCGATATGAAATTCAAAATGGCGGCTACGGCACGACTTAGTTTAACATTGGACCATATGGTGAAAATGTTTCAAAACGTTTCTTCTCTGAAACCACTTGGATAATTGAAACCAAACTCACCAGGAATAATCATTGGAAGGTCCTCTACAAGGTGTGTGTTTTTTTATGGCGATCGGAAATCCAAGATGGCCACCACCGCAGGAAATAGATTAACATTGAACCCTATGGGAAAATGTTCAAATGCCTTATTCTCAGAAACTACAAATATGATTAAAGCCAAACTGTACATGAATTTCATTGGATGGTCCTCTACAAACTTTACGTTTTTGTTCCGATATGAAATTCAAAATGGCGGCTACGGCAGGACTTAGTTTAACATTGGACCCTATGGGGAAAATGATTCAAAACGCTTCTTCTCTGAAACCACTAGGACAGTTGAAACCAAACTGCCCAGAAATGATCATTGGAAGGTCCTCTACAAATTTAATCTTTTTTATGCCGATCGGAAATCCAAGATGGCCGCCACCGCAATACATAGATTAACATTGGACCCTATGGGAAAATGTTCAAATGCCTTCTTCTCAGAAACTACAAATATTATTAAAGCCAAACTGTACAAGAATGTTCATTGGATGGTCCTCTACAAACTTTACGTTTTTTGTTCCGATATGAAATTCAAAACGGCAGGACTTAGTTTAACATTGGACCCTATGGGAAAAATGTTTCAAAACGCTTCTTCTCTGAAACCACTTGGACAATTGAAACCAAACTGCCCAGGAATGATCATTGGAAGGTCCTCTACAAAGTTTCTGTTTTTTTTATGCCGATTGAAAATTCAAGATGGCCGCTACCGCAGGACATAGATTAACATTGGACCCTATATGAAAATGTTCAAATGCCTTCTTCTCAGAAACTACAAATATGATTAAAGCCAAACTGTACATGAATGTTCATTGGATGGTCCTCTACAAACTGTACGTTTTTTGTTCCGATATGAAATTCAAAATGGCGGCTACGGCAGGACTTAGTTTAACATTGGACCCTATGGGGAAAATGTTTCAAAACGCTTCTTCTCTGAAACCATTAGGACAGTTGAAACCAAACTGCTCAGGAATGATCATTGGAAGGTCCTCTACAAATTTTATATTTTTTCTGCCGATCGGAAATCAAAGATGGCCGCCACCGCAATACATAGATTGACATTGGATCCTATGGGAAAATGTTCAAATGCCTTCTTCTCAGAAACTACAAATATTATTAAATTCAAACTGTACAGGAATGTTCATTGGATGGTCCTCTACAACTTTACGTTTTTTGTTCCGATATGAAATTCAAAATGGCGGCTACAGCAGGACTTAGTTTAACATTGGACCCTATGGGAAAAATGTTTCAAAACGTTTCTTCTCTGAAACCACTTGGACAATTGAAACCAAACTGCCCAGGAATGATCATTGGAAGGTCCTCTACAAAGTTTCTGTTTTTCTATGCCGATCGAAAATTCAAGATGGCCGCCACCATAGGACATAGATTAACATTGGACCCTATAGGAAAATGTTCAAATGCCTTCTTCTCAGAAACTACAAATATGATTAAAGCCAAACTGTACATGAATGTTCATTGGATGGTCCTCTACAAACTTTATGTTTGTTGTTCCGATATGAAATTCAAAATGGCGGCTACGGCAGGACTTAGTTTAACATTGGACCCTATGGGAAAAATGTTTCAAAACGCTTCTTCTCTAAAACCACTAGGACAGTTGAAACCAAACTGCCCAGGAATGATCATTGGAAGATCCTCTAAAAATTTTATGTTTTTTATGCCGATCGGAAATCCAAGATGGCCGCCACCGCAATACATAGATTAACATTGGACCTTATGGGAAAATGTTCAAATGCCTTCTTCTCAGAAACTACAAATATTATTAAAGCCAAACTGTACAAGAATGTTCATTGGATAGTCCTCTACACACTTTACGTTTTTTGTTCCGATATGAAATTCAAAATGGCGGCTACGGCAGGACTTAGTTTAACATTGGACCCTATGGGAAAAATGTTTCAAAACGCTTCTTCTCTGAAACCACTTGGACAATTGAAACCAAACTGCCCAGGAATGATCATTGGAAGGTCCTCTACAAATTTTCTGTTTTTTTATGCCGATTGAAAATTCAAGATGGCCGCTACCGCAGGACATAGATTAACATTGGACCCTATATGAAAATGTTCAAATGCCTTCTTCTCAGAAACTACAAATATGATTAAAGCCAAACTGTACATGAATGTTCATTGGATGGTCCTCTACAAACTTTACGTTTTTTGTTCCGATATGAAATTCAAAATGGCTGCTACGGCAGGACTTAGTTTAACATTGGACCCTATTGGGAAAATGTTTCAAAACGCTTCTTCTCTGAAACCACTTGGACAATTGAAACCAAACTGCCCAGGAATGATCATTGGAAGGTCCTCTACAGAAAGAATGTTTTATATGCCGATCGGAAATCCAAGATGGCCGCCACTGCAATACATAGATTAACATTGAACCCTTAGGGAACATGTTCAAATGCCTTCTTCTCAGAAACTACAAATATGATTAAAGCCAAACTGTACATGAATGTTCATTTGATGGTCCTCTACAAACTTTACGTTTTTTGTTCCGATATGAAATTCAAAATGGCGGCTACGGCAGAACTTAATTTAACATTGGACCTTATGGGAAAAATGTTTCAAAACGCTTCTTCTCTGAAACCACTTGGACAATTGAAACCAAACTGCCCAGGAATGATCATTGGAAGGTCCTCTACAAAGTTTCTGTTTTTCTATGCCGATCGAAAATTCAAGATGGCCGCCACCACAGGACATAGATTAACATTGGACCCTATAGGAAAATGTTCAAATGCCTTCTTCTCAGAAACTACAAATATGATTAAAGCCAAACTGTACATGAATGTTCATTGGATGGTCCTCTACAAACTTTACGTTTTTTGTTCCGATATGAAATTCAAAATGGCGGCTACGGCAGGACTTAGTTTAACATTGGACCCTATGGGAAAAATGTTTCAAAACGCTTCTTCTCTGAAACCACTTGGACAATTGAAACCAAACTGCCCAGGAATGATCATTGGAAGGTCCTCTACAAAGTTTCTATTTTTCTATGCCGATCGAAAATTCAAGATGGCCGCCACCACAGGACATAGATTAACATTGGACCCTATATGAAAATGTTCAAATGCCTTCTTCTCAGAAACTACAAATATGATTAAAGCCAAACTGTACATGAATGTTCATTGGATGGTCCTCTACAAATTTTACGTTTTTTGTTCCGATATGAAATTCAAAATGGCGGCTACGGCAGGACTTAGTTTAACATTGGACCCTATGGGGAAAATGTTTCAAAACGCTTCTTCTCTGAAACCACTAGGACAGTTGAAACCAAACTGCCCAGGAATGATCATTGGAAGGTCCTCTACAAATTTTATCTTTTTTATGCCGATCGGAAATCCAAGATGGCCGCCACCGCAATACATAGATTAACATTGGACCCTATGGGAAAATGTTCAAATGCCTTCTTCTCAGAAACTACAAATATTATGAAAGCCAAACTGTACAAGAATGTTCATTGGATGGTCCTCTACAAACTTTACGTTTTTTGTTCCGATATGAAATTCAAAACGGCAGGACTTAGTTTAACATTGGACCCTATGGGAAAAATGTTTCAAAACGCTTCTTCTCTGAAACCACTTGGACAATTGAAACCAAACTGCCCAGGAATGATCATTGGAAGGTCCTCTACAAAGGTTCTGTTTTTTTTATGCCGATTGAAAATTCAAGATGGCCGCTACCGCAGGACATAGATTAACATTGGACCCTATATGAAAATGTTCAAATGCCTTCTTCTCAGAAACTACAAATATGATTAAAGCCAAACTGTACATGAATGTTCATTGGATGGTCCTCTACAAACTTTACGTTTTTTGTTCCGATATGAAATTCAAAATGGCGGCTACGGCAGGACTTAGTTTAACATTGGACCCTATGGGGAAAATGTTTCAAAACGCTTCTTCTCTGAAACCATTAGGACAGTTGAAACCAAACTGCTCAGGAATGATCATTGGAAGGTCCTCTACATATTTTATATTTTTTCTGCCGATCGGAAATCAAAGATGGCCGCCACCGCAATACATAGATTGACATTGGATCCTATGGGAAAATGTTCAAATGCCTTCTTCTCAGAAACTACAAATATTATTAAGTTCAAACTGTACAGGAATGTTCATTGGATGGTCCTCTACAACTTTACGTTTTTTGTTCCGATATGAAATTCAAAATGGCGGCTACAGCAGGACTTAGTTTAACATTGGACCCTATGGGAAAAATGTTTCAAAACGTTTCTTCTCTGAAACCACTTGGACAATTGAAACCAAACTGCCCAGGAATGATCATTGGAAGGTCCTCTACAAAGTTTCTGTTTTTCTATGCCGATCGAAAATTCAAGATGGCCGCCACCATAGGACATAGATTAACATTGGACCCTAAAGGAAAATGTTCAAATGCCTTCTTCTCAGAAACTACAAATATGATTAAAGCCAAACTGTACATGAATGTTCATTGGATGGTCCTCTACAAACTTTACTTTTTTTGTTCCGATATGAAATTCAAAATGGCGGCTACGGCAGGACTTAGTTTAACATTGGACCCTATGGGGAAATGTTTCAAAACGCTTCTTCTCTGAAACCACTAGGACAGTTGAAACCAAACTGCCCAGGAATGATCATTGGAAGATCCTCTAAAAATTTTATGTTTTTTATGCCGATCGGAAATCCAAGATGGCCGCCACCGCAATACATAGATTAACATTGGACCTTATGGGAAAATGTTCAAATGCCTTCTTCTCAGAAACTACAAATATTATTAAAGCCAAACTGTACAAGAATGTTCATTGGATGGTCCTCTACAAACTTTACGTTTTTTGTTCCGATATGAAATTCAAAATGGCGGCTACGGCAGGACTTAGTTTAACATTGGACCCTATGGGAAAAATGTTTCAAAACGCTTCTTCTCTGAAACCACTTGGACAATTGAAACCAAACTGCCCAGGAATGATCATTGGAAGGTCCTCTACAAAGTTTCTGTTTTTTTTATGCCGATTGAAAATTCAAGATGGCCGCTACCGCAGGACATAGATTAACATTGGACCCTATATGAAAATGTTCAAATGCCTTCTTCTCAGAAACTACAAATATGATTAAAGCCAAACTGTACATGAATGTTCATTGGATGGTCCTCTACAAACTTTACGTTTTTTGTTCCGATATGAAATTCAAAATGGCGGCTACGGCAGGACTTAGTTTAACATTGGACCCTATGGGGAAAATGTTTCAAAACGCTTCTTCTCTGAAACCATTAGGACAGTTGAAACCAAACTGCTCAGGAATGATCATTGGAAGGTCCTCTACATATTTTATATTTTTTCTGCCGATCGGAAATCAAAGATGGCCGCCACCGCAATACATAGATTGACATTGGATCCTATGGGAAAATGTTCAAATGCCTTCTTCTCAGAAACTACAAATATTATTAAATTCAAACTGTACAAGAATGTTCATTGGATGGTCCTCTACAAACTTTACGTTTTTTGTTCCGATATGAAATTCAAAATGGCGGCTACGGCAGGACTTAGTTTAACATTGGACCCTATGGGGAAAATGTTTCAAAACGCTTCTTCTCTGAAACCACTTGGACAATTGAAACCAAACTGCCCAGGAATGATCATTGGAAGGTCCTCTACAAATTTTCTGTTTTTTTATGCCGATTGAAAATTCAAGATGGCCGCTACCGCAGGACATAGATTAACATTGGACCCTATATGAAAATGTTCAAATGCCTTCTTCTCAGAAACTACAAATATGATTAAAGCCAAACTGTACATGAATGTTCATTGGATGGTCCTCTACAAACTTTACGTTTTTTGTTCCGATATGAAATTCAAAATGGCTGCTACGGCAGGACTTAGTTTAACATTGGACCCTATGGGGAAAATGTTTCAAAACGCTTCTTCTCTGAAACCACTTGGACAATTGAAACCAAACTGCCCAGGAATGATCATTGGAAGGTCCTCTACAGAAAGAATGTTTTATATGCCGATCGGAAATCCAAGATGGCCGCCAATACAATACATAGATTAACATTGAACCCTTAGGGAACATGTTCAAATGCCTTCTTCTCAGAAACTACAAATATGATTAAAGCCAAACTGTACATGAATGTTCATTTGATGGTCCTCTACAAACTTTACGTTTTTTGTTCCGATATGAAATTCAAAATGGCGGCTACGGCAGGACTTAGTTTAACATTGGACCCTATGGGAAAAATGTTTCAAAACGCTTCTTCTCTGAAACCACTTGGACAATTGAAACCAAACTGCCCAGGAATGATCATTGGAAGGTCCTCTACAAAGTTTCTATTTTTCTATGCCGATCGAAAATTCAAGATGGCCGCCACCACAGGACATAGATTAACATTGGACCCTATAGGAAAATGTTCAAATGCCTTCTTCTCAGAAACTACAAATATGATTAAAGCCAAACTGTACATGAATGTTCATTGGATGGTCTCTACAAATTTTACGTTTTTTGTTCCGATATGAAATTCAAAATGGCGGCTACGGCAGGACTTAGTTTAACATTGGACCCTATGGGGAAAATGTTTCAAAACGCTTCTTCTCTGAAACCACTAGGACAGTTGAAACCAAACTGCCCAGGAATGATCATTGGAAGGTCCTCTACAAATTTTATCTTTTTTATGCCGATCGGAAATCCAAGATGGCCGCCACCGCAATACATAGATTAACATTGGACCTTATGGGAAAATGTTCAAATGCCTTCTTCTCAGAAACTACAAATATTATTAAAGCCAAACTGTACAAGAATGTTCATTGGATGGTCCTCTACAAACTTTACGTTTTTTGTTCCGATATGAAATTCAAAACGGCAGGACTTAGTTTAACATTGGACCCTATGGGAAAAATGTTTCAAAACGCTTCTTCTCTGAAACCACTTGGACAATTGAAACCAAACTGCCCAGAAATGATCATTGGAAGGTCCTCTACAAAGTTTCTGTTTTTTTTATGCCGATTGAAAATTCAAGATGGCCGCTACCGCAGGACATAGATTAACATTGGACCCTATATGAAAATGTTCAAATGCCTTCTTCTCAGAAACTACAAATATGATTAAAGCCAAACTGTACATGAATGTTCATTGGATGGTCCTCTACAAACTTTACGTTTTTTGTTCCGATATGAAATTCAAAATGGCGGCTACGGCAGGACTTAGTTTAACATTGGACCCTATGGGGAAAATGTTTCAAAACGCTTCTTCTCTGAAACCATTAGGACAGTTGAAACCAAACTGCTCAGGAATGATCATTGGAAGGTCCTCTACAAATTTTATGTTTTTTATGCCGATCGGAAATCAAAGATGGCCGCCACCGCAATACATAGATTGACATTGGATCCTATGGGGATCACAACGAAGCTCTTGCCACAGGTTTAGAACGTAAGAAGAACCAGAAGTCAGGTGGCTCTATCGGCAAAACTCAGGCCGCCCAAAAATGGGGGCCAATTCAAACAACATTGTTGCACATACAACAATGAAGGTCTGTGCAGAGATATAACATGCAAATATGGACACTTCTGTCAGTTATGTAGAAAAGAAGGTCATGACAAAAAAGATTGTCACGACAACAGAACACAGTCAACCAGAAATAAATCCACCATGCCCACATCCACCGCAAGCAGACCAGCAAATAATCAACCCACATCGATCGCGAACAAGCCAGCAAATACTCAACAGAAAACATCAACATCAAAATAATTTCAAAATTACAACACCCATTAAACCAAACATTTTAAAAGCTGGGTATAATCCAACAATAACAAAATGTTTAGTTGAAGGTTTTACAACAGGTTTTAAAATTCCATTCACGGGAAAAGAAGAACCAACAGTGAGTACAAATCTAAAATCTGCAAAGGAAAACATAGACATTTTACAAACAAAGATTGATAGGGAGATAGCTTCAGGTAGAGTAGCAGGCCCTTTTCACACACCTCCCTTTGGAAATTTTAGAGTTTCTCCCCTTGGTCTTGTTCCAAAACGTTCAGGCACAAATGCTTTTCGGTTAATGACGGTATATCATATACCGTCATTAACTGAATATCTGATTCAAATAGAACCGTCAATCATCAATCAATTGACAATGCAGTTCAAATTATATTGCAATATGGAAGAAAGAGCACCCTCAGCAAGATTGACATTGAACATGCATACAAAATTGTACCAATCAGTCCTTCATCTTGCCATTTATTAGGTTTCAGGTTGGGTGATAAATACTATTTTGACAAGACATTACCTATTGGACTCAGTTATTCTTGTAATTTGTTTGAAAAATGCAGCAACGCAGTTCACTGGATAGTAGAAAATAAATTAGGTATTCAATGTTGTGTTCATGTCCTGGATGATTTTTTGTTCATTTCACCTCCAGTTATAGATACATGTACCAAGTCATCAGATCTTACTGTTTTTTTTATTTTTGCAGAAAAACTAGGCATACCGATTAAACAGGAAAAAAACGTTTTTCCAACCACAAAGTTAACATTTTTAGGTGTAGAGCTTGATTCTGAGCTAATGGAGGTGCGGTTACCAAAAGATAAACTGGAAAAATTGAAGACTATTCTAAGTTCCTTTTTACACACAAAGAAAGTCACCCTGATTGAGTTGCAATCATTGATAGGATTCTTGAACTTTGCTTATGCTGTGGTGTCCCCAGGTCATGCTTTGTTACGTCGTGTCATAGATTTGACCTGGTGTCCCCAGGTCATGCTTTTTTACGTCGTATCATAGATTTGACTAAGGGTATTCATGTCCCCAGGTCGTGCTTTTTTACGTCGTATCATTGATTTGACCAAGGGTATTCATGTCCACAGGTCATGTTTTTTTACGTCGTATCATAGATTTGACCAAGGGTATTCATGTCCCCAGGTCGTGCTTTTTTACGTCGTATCATAGATTTTACCAAGGGTATTCATGCCCCCAGGTCGTACTTTTTTACGTCGTATCATAGATTTGACCAAGGGTATTCATGTCCCCAGGTCGTGCTTTTTTACGTCGTATCATAGATTTGACCAAGGGTATTCATGTCCCCAGGTCGTACTTTTTTACGTCGTATCAGATTTGACCAAGGGTATTCATGTCCCCAGGTCGTGCTCTTGTATGTCGTATCATAGATTTGACCAAGGGTATTCATGTCCCCAGGTCTTGCTTTTTTACGTCGTATCATAGATTTGACCAAGGGTATTCATGTCCCCAGGTCGTGCTTTTTTACGTCGTATCATAGATTTGACCAAGGGTATTCATGTCCCCAGGTCGTGCTCTTGTACGTCGTATAATACATTTGACTAAGTGTATTCATGTCCCCAGGTCGTGCTCTTGTACGTCGTATCATAGATTTGACCAAGGGTATTCATGTCCCCAGGTCGTGCTCTTGTACGTCGTATCATATATTTGATCAAGGGTATTCATGTCCCCAGGTCGTGCTCTTGTACGTCGTATCATAGATTTGACCAAGGGTATTCATGTCCCCAGGTCGTGTTCTTGTACGTCGTATCATAGATTTGACTAAGGGTATTCATGTCCCCAGGTCGTGCTCTTGTACGTCGTATCATAGTTTGACCAAGGGTATTCATGTCCCCGGGTCGTGCTCTTGTACGTCGTATCATAGATTTGACTAAGGATATTCATGTCCCCAGGTCGTGCTCTTGTACGTCGTATCATAGATTTGACCAAGGGTATTCATGTCTCCAGGTCGTGCTCTTGTACGTCGTATCATAGATTTGACCAAGGGTATTCATGTCCCCACGTCATGCTCTTGTACGTCGTATCATAGATTTGACCAAGGGTATTCATGTCCCCAGGTCGGGCTCTTGCACGTCGTATCATAGATTTGACCAAGGGTATTCATGTCTCCATGTCGTGCTCTTGTACGTCGTATCATAGATTTGACCAAGGGTATTCATGTCCCCAGGTCGTGCTCTTGTACGTCGTATCATAGATTTGATTTGACCAAGGGTATTCATGTCCCCAGGTCGTGCTCTTGTACGTCGTATCATAGATTTGACCAAGGGTATTCATGTCCCCAGGTCGTGCTCTTGTACGTCGTATCATAGATTTGACCAAGGGTATTCATGTCCCCAGGTCGTGCTCTTGGACGTCGTATCATAGATTTGACCAAGGGTATTCATGTCCCCAGGTCGTGCTCTTGTACGTCGTATCATAGATTTGACTAAGGGTATTCATGTCCCCAGGTCATGCTCTTGTACGTCGTATCATAGATTTGACCAAGGGTATTCATGTCCCCAGGTCGTGCTCTTGTACGTCGTATCATAGATTTGACTAAGGGTATTCATGTCCCCAGGTCGTGCTCTTGTACGTCGTATCATAGATTTGACCAAGGGTATTCATGTCCCCAGGTCGTGCTCTTGTACGTCGTATCATAGATTTGACTAAGTGTATTCATGTCCCCAGGTCGTGCTCTTGTACGTCGTATCATAGATTTGACCAAGGGTATTCGTGTCTCCATGTCGTGCTCTTGTACGTCGTATCATAGATTTGACCAAGGGTATTCATGTCCCCAGGTCGTGCTCTTGTACGTCGTATCATAGATTTGATTTGACCAAGGGTATTCATGTCCCCAGGTCGTGCTCTTGTACGTCGTATCATAGATTTGACCAAGGGTATTCATGTCCCCAGGTCGTGCTCTTGTACGTCGTATCATAGATTTGACCAAGGGTATTCATGTCCCCAGGTTGTGCTCTTGGACGTCGTATCATAGATTTG
Organism: Bathymodiolus brooksi; assembly: GCA_963680875.1. Classification (NCBI taxonomy): domain Eukaryota; kingdom Metazoa; phylum Mollusca; class Bivalvia; order Mytilida; family Modiolidae; genus Bathymodiolus; species Bathymodiolus brooksi. Next base: position 134,078,400 of record OY804578.1, read on the forward strand.
ACCAAGGGTATTCATGTCCCCAGGTCGTGCTCTTGTACGTCGTATCATAGATTTGACCAAGGGTATTCATGTCCCCACGTCATGCTCTTGTACGTCGTATCATAGATTTGACCAAGGGTATTCATGTCCCCAGGTCGTGCTCTTGTACGTCGTATCATAGATTTGACTAAGGGTATTCATGTCCCCGGGTCGTGCTCTTGTACGTCGTATCATAGATTTGACCAAGGGTATTCATGACCCCAGGTCGTGCTCTTGTACGTCGTATCATAGATTTGACTAAATGTATTCATGTCCCCAGGTCGTGCTCTTGTACGTCGTATCATAGATTTGACCAAGGGTATTCATGTCCCCAGGTCGTGCTCTTGTACGTCGTATCATAGATTTGACCAAGGGTATTCATGTCTCCAGGTCGTGCTCTTGTACGTCGTATCATAGATTTGACCAAGGGTATTCATGTCCCCAGGTCGTGCTCTTGTACGTCGTATCATAGATTTGACCAAGGGTATTCATGTCCCCAGGTCGTGCTCTTGTACGTCGTATCATAGATTTGACCAAGGGTATTCAGAAACCTTACTACAAGAGGAGGTTGACAAAATCTACAGTTAAAAACGGAATGAACGTATTTACATCTGGGATAGCACTGGTAGGGTGATGGACCCTAACCCTGTCTAGAACTGGTCAATGGTGTTGACTTGACGTATAGTTGGTGGTATGGTGTTCCAGGTGATGATGGTACGCGGGAAGAAAGAATATCGATATACATCAGCATTTGTAGTGTTCTGTAGGCTGCATTACCTCTGGTTCTGTTGTCTGATGGTGTGAGAATGTGTTCCGCATGAACATCAACTAAGTTGTTAACTATTTTGTACATGAATCTTGCTCTTGCTTTGGGCGTTTAAGGCATTGTGACGGTAAAGACAAATATTTACACTCCACGGGAGTAAAAGACGCAGAAAAAATATATATTTGATAAAACAGCTTTTCAAACACTTAATTATGTCTCAAGAATAATTAATTAAACGGACTGTAGCAAATGAAACGTTTGTTTACAAATTTTCCTTTCATATAGACACAACTCGGTATTTTGGAAAGTTGTCAGAGAATGACACAAATATTACACATGTATATAAAAGTTGTCAGAGAATGACCCAAATATTACGTGTATATAAAAGTTGTCAGAGAATGACCCAATTATTACGTGTATATAAAAGTTGTCAGAGAATGACCCAATTATTACGTGTATAAAAAAGTGGTCAGAGAATGACCCAATTATTACGTGTATATAAAAGTTGTCAGAGAATGACCCAATTATTACGTGTATATAAAAGTTGTCAGAGAATGACCCAATTATTACGTGTATATAAAAGTTGTCAGAGAATGACCCAATTATTACGTGTATATAAAAGTTGTCAGAGAATGACCCAATTATTACGTGTATATAAAAGTTGTCAGAGAATGATCCAATTATTACGTCTATATAAAAGTTATCAGAGAATGACCCAAATATTACGTGTATATAAAAGTTGTCAGAGAATGACCCAATTATTACGTGTATATAAAAGTTGTCAGAGAATGATCCAATTATTACGTCTATATAAAAGTTATCAGAGAATGACCCAAATATTACGTGTATATAAAAATTGTCAGAGAATGACCCAATTATTACCTGTATATAAAAGTTGTCAGAAAATGACCCAAATATTACGTGTATCGCAATAAAAATGTGAAAAAAGATACAACAAACATTAAATTTGTTGAATGGCTGAGAATTTTAAAATATTTATATACCTGTGTGTGTGATGTCACACGTTGATTCATAATTATTTTTTTTTACCTATGTTATAGAATAGAATAAAATAGAAAACTTTATTTTATGTCCGGGTTTACAGTGTAATTTAGCGGCATTTTGAACTATTTTTGTTTATTGTGTAGCATGATTCAGAGAGAACAAGTACCATAAGAAGACATATTACTGCAGTATTTACACTTTATGATTTAGAACCATCAGAAATGAAAACTTTCGTGTTTACCGTCGTCATTTCATCAATCTTATATACAGGTAAGAACTTTGTATTAAAGTAAGACGCAGGTATGACAGTCACACCATTCCGATCATTTCCTGATTATTTAAAATCCTTTGTTACATTCACTACTAAAGGTTTAATTTCATTACTATTTTCGGGTAATTAGTAAACTTATATGTATATTTTTCTTTAATATGATATTTTGTCATTTAAAAATGTAATGTATTCACAATTATATATGTTTACTGATTTAATATCATGTTAATGTGGAGAGGACATCAATGTTTGATTGATTTTTCTTATTAATAAAAGCTTGAAAAAACTTGTATAGACATGTATATAATGTATCTTTATTTTATTGTATTAATGTTATAAATTATAAATTTAAAGAAAACTTCCTGATTCAGTATGTTCAAATGTAAATAAAACATCAAAATTTAGAGGAAATTTTTTTTGGGGTGAGGGGGGTGTTATAAATTGGAGACAACTTTTGGATCTTCTTTATCTACTTCTTATTACATTTTAGGATTTGGTTGTTAGTGTTTATTATTACTTTTTTTTTGTATTTTATTTTTTTTTTTTTGGGGTAAATTTCCATTTTTTTTACAGACACATCACATCACATTCATCACATCACATGCACAGAACAAGACAAACATATTACAAGTGTAAATGACAGTTATTGCTATTTGTGTGCTCAGCACATAACAACTTTTTTTCTGAAATCAATTGTAATTGTAATTACCACCATTACAATGATCAGAATGATAAAACTGTTACAAATAATATAAGGGTATAGAACAGCAATAACAATGCTAAATTACAGTAATTTCATCCACCTATCCTCATGGTCTTTCAACTTATCCTTAAATATTGAATTTGATCTCTCCATTTTTTCCCTACTTTTTAATTTTGCTTTAAGTACTTCTATTGTTGGCAAATTATTTGACCACTTACAGCAATGGATATAATATTTTCGGGTACTTGTAAAGTGCGAAACGAAATAGAAACGAAACGAAACGAAACGAAACCGAACGAAACGAAACGAAATCAAACGAAACGAAACGAAACCGATCGAAACGAAACGAAACGAAATCATGCGAAACGAAACAAAACGAAATGTAACGAAAAAAAAATGAAAAATTCAATATGGCATGAAGACTAAGAGGGTTTATAATATATTGATTATCCAAATTTAGTAGAGTTTAATAAAGAAACGCGTTTTGTGCGAAGAAAAAAAGAAGAAGAAATATCACTGCACCGAAAATCAAAACTTAAATCTGAACACTGAAAGGCACCGACAAACGAGGTTGTGAATAGGGTTTTTGATTATTAGATTATTTGGCAATTTAAAAGTGATAATTTTATTTACAGGGGTAATTTTTCCTGATTATCTGATTCCCAAAGTCATTTCTGATTATTTGAGTATCGCGTTTAGGGAAAAAATAATGATTACTGTGGCAAAACATGTGATTATATTAGTGATTATACGATCCCTGGCTACCCCTTACGGAGGGCCTCACAAACTGTTCAAAAGCTTTTTGAAGTTACCTCGCTGTATCTTTGCTGTCGCCGAGAGAAAACAATCAAAGACGGTAATTTCCTTTGAAGAATGAAACTGAAAAAGTTGTTCAGCGGCTTTGCAATTTCGCACGCCCTGTGAACGATTTTTTAGCTTTTTAAGTCACGTGCATCTTCGGCCCTTCAGTTTTATTCTGAATCCCAAGGCAGTGAAGTGTTTACACACCTCTGAAATCCAAAACACAGCTAAAACGTTGTAGCCATGGTCGAAACTGCAATTTACGATTACAGGTCGGTAAGAATATGTCTAAATGCAAATATACCTATAGCTACTTTCCTCTTTATAAACAGGTGGTGTAAAGCGAAGAAACCGTCTTTAATGAGGGGAAGGGGGATACCGATCCACAAGCACTCCACCACGGGATCCACGTTTTAAGAAGTTTGCCTAGAACAAGAAAAATCACATATTTTTTTTACCTCTTTTCTGTTCGATAAAATAATGCTTATTTGATACAAAATACCACACTATCAATGTGGATTTTGTGCAGTGTCTGCAAAATGATATTTCCTATTATACGGCGCAGTTTTCAGAGACTTCACAAGGTCGACCTTAATGGTATTTCGAATCCGGGTCGTTTCGCCCCGATTACCTTCTTTCTTCGTATTTGCCTCCAGGACTGAACCACCAAGTATAAACTTGTATTAATCTTTATTTTTACTCTTTAAATTTTAAGAGTTGCAATATATGCACTTTATTTACACCCACGGTAACGAATAATTAAAAATTTCGGATAAAAGGTAAAAACTAGTGCGGTAGTATTCAATATCCTATATATATACAGTTAAAATGTTGTCATCCTCTGTTCTCCGCGGGTCGATTCGCCCCACTTAATCGCTATTATATTATATTAGATGGTCTTTTTCGACAATTTTTTGGTAATTATTTATTTATTAGTTGTATGCAAAAAAAAATAATTCATTCATTTTGATCTACTTTAATTATTTATTTATTAGTTGTATACAAAAAAAAAATAATTCATTCATTTTGGTCTACTTTTGTCAAAGATCTCAAGCGAAACTTTTCTTGCAAAATTTACAAAAAACCACACAAGAACAGTAAAAAGGTTGTTGTTTTTTTTTTGTACCAACGCAAAAGTGCATGAAATGACTAAGATGCTGTACAAGTGCGCAAATAACCTCTTTTTTAAGGAATTACGCATCAAATGCTAAAATAGTATAAATTTAATCAGATGTCAAGCAAAGAGTGAAGCAATACATAATATTAAACACGTCAAGAAAGCATGTTAATTATGAAGAAGGCAAAAATAAAGTACCCATGAACAAGCCTTACAACATCCAAAATACGAATATTTGCAATGGTATTTTCCATATTTCATTTTTTAAAGCACTATTAATAAATGAGGGCGAAACGACCCGGGGCGAATGGGAATAGGGGCGAAACGACCCGGGGCGAACGGGAATAGGGGCGAAGCGACCCGTGGCGAACGGGAATAGGGGCGAAACGACTGGCGAACGGGATTCGGGGCGAAACGACCCGGTACCGGTATTTCATATCATATAAACATAATTTTATTGAACATAAGAGAAAATATGTGATTTGTCTTGATATAGGCGAAATTCTCGAAAAGGGTTCCACGAATCGAGTGTTTGTGATATGGGCGTATATAGATTTCCTAATTTCCACATTTTTAAGCAATTCCCATTCCAAATTCCCTACAATTTGGACCATTTTTTTCAATTCTCAATTACATTTAACAATTCCTTTTTGCCTTTTCAATTCCCTTATCCTTCAATATTTGCCACATGTTACCCATTTCCCGAAATCTTTACCTCTTTCCCATTTCCCCCAAACCGTGCCAACTCTCCCTTTTATCCGTCCGTTCGTTCGTCTTCGCCGACATATTTTACATCAACATTTATTTCTAATTCAGCCGATGGTTTAGTATACCCCTCCACACTAAGTGGCGAAGTATTATGTGATACCCTTCGTTTGGTTTGATGCGTATATGTCCGCCAATCCCTCTGTCCGCCCCCAATGGTTTCCAGATATAACTTGAGAACGGATTTCAAATTTTGCCCTGTTGTTTGGTACCATGAAATACAGATCAAGTTCGAATTTCAGTGTGATATGATAATTGGTTCAAACGTTGTGACAGTTTGAAGACTGAACATATGTGAAACGTGGCGGGGTATGAAGATCCAAGGCAAACAGTTTTTAATATGCTATACTGGGGATGAACTTTTAATTAAATACAATTAGTTCTAAGATTTCATTTTTACTAAACCCACTGTCAAAAGAGGGTACCTGTAAAGTGCGAAACGAAACGAAATCGAACGAAACGAAATCAAACGAAACGAAACGAAACGAAACCGATCGAAACGAAATGAAATGTAACGTCGTTTCGTTTCGTTTGATTTTGTTTCGTTTCGTTTCTATTTCGTTTCGCACTTTACAGGTACCCGGAATTTTTTAGTTTCGAATCATTTGTGACAATATATAAATTACAGAAGACGTCACTGAAATCAATATCTGTCTCCATAACTGATTTCCACTTAGAACTGCCTTTTATTGAATCAACTTCTAAATCTTCCAGAGGGCTAAGTTTGTTATATAATTCCTTTGATAACCTCTTGGAATTCAGAATTGTGTTAATTAAATGGCTTCTATATTCTGCATTTGTTAAGTTGATTACATTCTTACTTTTAATCATGGATATTAGACTAAACTGTACTTCAAGAAGTTAAGTTTGCAATGGAGAACCTTCACCCATTTCCCCCCAGGTGGCGTCGCTGTACCAACGTTGGTTAGGAAAACGTTTGTTTTCCGATAAACACTTGTAACCAATGTAATCAAATAGCATTAGCTACGTGGTGTCCTTGCTCTGAAACGTTGCATAATATGACGGTAGGCACGGTCTATAGAGAGGACGGAAGTGAACATAATAGATTTTAATTTGATATTTCCAATACCTTTTTTCTAGTTTATTTCACAGTGACCGATAACAATCATAGCATATAGGGCCCAATGCCTGCAATGCCAATGGCAATGTAAAATTGCATGTACGTGTTTTTTTTTACTTCATTTGGTGTCTAATGACGTAAAATTGCACACGAGTTTTCAGACTAAATTGAACCGATTGAAAATTGTACACGTATTTTTTTCACACTGTATAGGGTCTCTAACCATGTAAATTTACGTACTCGCTTTTGCTTCAAAAACAATGCAAATGGATGGTTCTCTTCCAAAAATATGTCAGGCGGTTCGGCCCTTCGACCAAGATGGCCCCCACAGCCGAACTTAGTTTAACATAGGAACCTATGGGAAATTCACATAAACATCTTCTTGTCTGGAACCAGTTGCTCAACTGGAACCAAACTTTGATAAAATAGTCATTGAATGGTCCTTTTCCAAAATTGTGTCTGGTGGTCCCGCCCTCTGACCAAGATGGCTGCACAGCTGTACTTAGTTTAACATAGGACCCTATGGGAAATTCACATAAAAACCATCTTGTCTGGAACCAGTAGCTCAATTAGAACCAAACTTTGATGGAATAGTCATTGGATGGTCCTCTTCCAAAAGTGTGTCCGGCAGTCGCGCTCTCTCACCAAGATGGCCACCACAGTGCAGTTGAGTTGTTATTGAAAGCAGCTTTGATCCAGGTGAGCGATTACAGGCTCATGGGAGCCTCTGGTTTAGAAATCTTATATCATTATTTTTTTGGGGTAATAATGTAATAATGCTTTGTTTTTGTGAAATTGACATGTTTTCATTTTCATAACTATATGAAAACGAATCTATTACCAATTTGTTAATGTTTTTCCACAATATTTTGTAAAATTCGACTGGAAGACCATCAGTTCCTGGTGATTTTCCATTCTGCGTTTGATAGCTTTAATACATTCTTCCTCTGATATCATACCTTCACAAGATTCTTTTTTTAATTTTCATTTAATTTTGGAATTTCGGCATCATCCGGAAAAAATTTGTTAACTAAATGAACATTTAAATTATCTTCTGTTTCTTTATTTGAATAAAGTGAGCTGTACAATTTGTTTTGCTCATTTAACACATCTGTAAACTTAGAGACTGTGTGCCCACTATCTGTGACTAGGGTTTGTATTGATTTATTAATATAGTTTCTTCTTTCTAAATTAAAGAAATTTTTTGAGTTACGTTCTCCTTCCCTCAGCCAACATGATTTTGATCTAATTATTGCCCCCTCTGTTTTCTTTTCGAAGTATGTTTTCAAATCATTTTTAATAGTCAATATGTTATTCTCAATGTTTTGATCTGTATAGTTTAGTGATTCTTGTAAAGTTCTCTTTCTTTATCTTTAATAACCTCTGTTTCTTGTTTTTTAACTTCCGATGAATATTTGATAGCATAACCTCTGATATCGCTTTTGATTAGCTCCCAAATTAAAGTTGGATTTATATTTTCATTATTGTACAAAGTTTCTTTTTCTTGTATTAACTTTTGTAGATTCTCAATGAACTTGTCATCAAGAAGAAGAGATGTGTTAAATTTATAAAATCCTTTCCCTCTTTTCAGATTTTGTTTATCAATTTCGAGTAGAATAAAAGAATGATCACTTTTGAAACCATAGCCTATGTCTGTTTTTCTTGTGATGTTACCAAGTCCAACAGAAATCAGAAAGGAATCAAGTCTACATTGTATATTGGGATATTCTTGTCTCCACGAATATCTTTTTTCCATAGGATTACGAATTCTCCAAATGTCAATCAAGTCATTTCTGTCCATGAATTGACGTAGATGTTCCCTATTTTTTTATGTGTTAATACTGGGGACCCCCTTTTTATCTATATTTTCTATAATTAGATTCCAATCCCCTCCACAAACAATAGGCATATCATTAAACTGTTCTATTCTGTTACAGAAGTCTTCTAGAAGGTAAAGAGGGAGAGGCGTTAAGGGCAAAATTGGCCCCACATTATATAAAAAAATATTGCTCGACATAGAATAAAAACAATTTACTAATTTAATTGCTAGATAAACAAATTTTCAAAAAATATAACTTTCCGTGAAATTGGGTGCGTTATGACGTCATAATGACATCATAATTAGACGGATAATGCTAAAAATGGACTACAAACGACATATTTAATGTACATTTTAGCTATTTTATATACCTCCACAGTCTTCCACCAACACCAAATTGAGCAGCTGTTTTGAGTATAGAGGGTTAATGATTATATCAAAATATTTTGTTGGTGGAGGATTGTGGAGGTTGTTAAATATTAATTTATTCATAACCTCAGCCAGACCCTTGAAATCTATATTTTCACTCTTCTGATTGTATATACGAGACCATTATATACACAATCGGTACATTTCATGATTCATTTCAATTAATGAAATTCATCAGTAAATAACTTAATGTTTCTGTAAATAATTGTATTTATTTTAAATACAGTTTGTGTACATTGAAACCAAGAGAAAAACTCAGTGCATGCAATCCGTTGTCAATGCCATAAAAAGAACTGGGGACTATAAGTGCCATATATGGCCCCATGTTTAATGAATCATTATCTTAGAAAATACTTGATTAAAATTTGATGTATTATAGACGAGATCATACTTTTGATGTTAAAACTTGTTTCCAACAAACTCGATACGTATTTGACGTCATTGTGACGTCATGAGCGTTATTTGTTTTCTGTATTTCGAGGAATTTTGCCCGCGATATTTGGACGGTTTTCGAAGAAATTAAGCACCTCCGCAGTCGTGCACCAGAAAAATATTTTACCAGATTGTTAAAATAAATAAAACACAAATACTGTTAAAGTATTTTTTTGGTTTCACGAGGTGTTAAATTTCTTGAAAAATGACGGGAAAATGTTCAAATATTCCAAGCACTTAGATGACGTTTTGATATTTGAGAAGCAATCTTTGCCGTAAAAAAACGATGGTATGTCGGCACGTAACAGTTATATACAAATGTAAGATAAAAATAAAATAAACACCACTTCATCCAAAATATTTTTTTTTCATCAGCCCCCAATTATTGATTATATATTTTCTTCCGGGATACTGAAATAGTTATTACTACAGGGATACGGAGGTAGCCGTTTAATGGTCCATTGATGCTACTTCTAAAATGAAGTAAAATAGTTTGATCTAAAAGGAGTAGATATTTTTTGGGCACAATCCAACAGATAGCTCTCACATTATGACCCAAAGGTGTTTTATGTTATTCACTACATACACAAACGTTTGATCCATCATTTGTCCGTTGGAGGTTAGGTGTTTAACACCACTTTCAAAAATATTTCAGTTACTACTTTTGTGGGGGAAATTGGAGTACCCAGAGAAATCCACAGATCTGTCGCAGGTCACTGACAAACTTTATCACATAATGTTTTATCGAGTACACCTCGCCATGAATGGGGTTCAAACTCACTACTTAAGTGGTGATAGGCAACGATTGCACATGTAGTTGTAAATTCAACTACCATACGACCACGGCGGCTCAAGTTCAGTTAAGATGAAAGGTAATTGTTTTATCGATATTGAAGAAGAAAGACAAAAAATTTAAGATTTGTTATTTATTTTGGAAAAATTTAATGTTAGCGAGAGCGCTTATAGGGAACTGACAGTATTTTCTGAACATATCTGATTTCATCAATGCCAGGAAGATATTAACAGTTTAGTCATTTTGAAAGAATTCCGGGAAACCACTTTCTATGGGATATCTGATTCCAAGGCTTCTTATCAGTTTATCAAAAAAACAAAAATAATTCTCACAGGGTCCTAGCTAAAATCGTTACACATTAAACATTTTGCTTCACACCATTTCTCAAAATATTTCCATATTATTAAAAAAAAAGCGGTCTTTAAATATTGGACATTTTTTTTTTTATAGATTTGTGATGGTTGTCCGTAAAAATGTACTGGAATATATCATCACATTGGTTGTCGCTAAGAATAAAGTACGGTTAAAAAAGTGTTTAAAAAAATTTCAAATATGACAAAGTTCTATTGTCTAAATAAATCTATCTATTACTTCTTTAAGATGAATACCAAAATTTCGACCAGCTTTCGACGATCAATGTTAATAAGTTTCTGAATTGATGTCTCAGGGGCGGATCCAAATAAAATCTATTAGAATCTTCCGAAACTAGTATTACCATCTGGCGTCAAGAATACCCCCAAAATTGCTATATTTAGGATGTGCTATGGAGAAAACGGCACGGTGAAATTTTTTGAAACTTTGGCAGATAATGTATTTAGACATAACTATTCCATGATGCAAATTAAAAAATTTAAGGATCAAAATAATGAGAAATTTTATCACGTGAAACAAACCGTCGAAAACAGGAGACCGTCGAAAATGGGTGACGTTGCGACATTACTATTCGTTAACTTTAATTTCACAATACAGCTTCGGAACATGACATATTAAGTCAAATTTATGCTTTGTTTATTGAGTTTTATTATGCTTTGTTTTTATTTTTGTTTTTTAAAGATATGCATTATAATACAATGATACGTACGTTCTGTATAATGAAAGCAATGACGTTCACTGCTTTTCATTACCTGAATTTGTCGATCCGCTGTGAGAAATTAGATACTCATATTAACTAGCTGTATTTATTTCTGAAAAGCACATATTGTGAATACATTTTGGAGAAAATTTTATCGACATCTCAGGTGGGGCCGATTTTGGCCCTTATAGCTCCCAGTCCTTTCATCAGAGTTCAAACCATAATAGTTTGCTAACAGTATCTTTTCATTATTGACTTTTAATATACAGATCAAAAATCATCCATCGTTATCTTTTATATAGTCTTCTATTTCATAATCAAAGTTTGAATTAAATAGAATCATTACACCTGCACTCTGAGAGTTTTTAATTGAAAATATACATTTATCTCCCCAATCTGACTGAAATTTTGATTCTGTATCATTATTGCAGAGTGTTTCCTGCAGAAAATAAATATTCCCCCCCCCCCCCCTTTAACCAGTAAAATATTTCCTTCCTCTTTTTAGTTCACCTGGACCAAACTATTGCCATCACTTGGCGTCCGTCGTCTGTCGTCTGTAAACTTTTCACATTTCAAGCTTCTTCTCCGAAACCACTGGGCCGATTGGAACCAAATTTAGCAGGAATGTTCCTTGGATGGTCCTCTACAAAGTTACTGTTTTTCGTTCCAGTCGGATATTCAATATGGCTGCCAGGGCCAATAATATGCTCTGATTGGCTGAAATTTCAAAGATCTTCTTCTCTGAAACTAATGAACTGACTGAACCCAAACTGTAAATGAATGATCATTGGAATGTCGATCGGAAATCCAAGATGGCCGCCATCGCAGGACATAGATTAACATTGGACCCTATGGGAAAATGTTCAAATGCCTTCTTCTCAGAAACTACAAATATGATTATAGCCAAACTGTACATGAATGTTCATTGGATGGTCCTCTACAATCTTAAGGATTTTTGTTCCGATATGAAATTCAAAATGGTGGCTACGGCAGGACTTAGTTTAACATTGGACCCTATGGGAAAAATGTTTCAAAACGCTTCTTCTCTGAAACCACTTGGACAATTGAAACCAAACTGCCCAGGAATGATCATTGGAAGGTCCTCTACAAAGTTTCTGTTTTTTTATGCCGATCGAAAATTCAAGATGGCCGCCATCGCAGGACATATATTAACATTGGACCCTATAGGAAAATGTTCAAATGCCTTCTCAGAAACTACAAATATGATTAAAGCCAAACTGTACATGAATGTTCATTGGATGGTCCTCTACAAACTGTACGTTTTTTTTTCCGATATGAAATTCAAAATGGCGGCTACGGCAGGACTTAGTTTAACATTGGACCCTATGGGAAACATGTTTCAAACGCTTCTTCTCTGAAACCACTTGGACAATTGAAACCAAACTGCCCAGGAATGATCATTGGAAGGTCCTCTACAAAGTTTCTGTTTTTTTATGCCGATCGAAAATTCAAGATGGCCGCTACCGCAGGACATAGATTAACATTGGACCCTATAGGAAAATGTTCAAATGCCTTCTCAGAAACTACAAATATGATTAAAGCCAAACTGTACATGAATGTTCATTGGATGGTCCTCTACAAACTTTACGTTTTTTGTTCCGATATGAAATTCAAAATGGCGGCTACGGCAGAACTTAGTTTAACATTGGATCCTATGGGGAAAATGTTTCAAAACGCTTCTTCTCTGAAACCACTTGGACAATTGAAACCAAACTGCCCAGGAATGATCATTGGAAGGTCCTCTACAAAATATATGTTTTTTATGTCGATCGGAAATCCAAGATGGCCGCCACCGCAGGACATAGATTAACATTGGACCCTAAGGGAAAATGTTCAAATACCTTCTTCTAAGAAACTACAAATATGATTAAAGCCAAACTGTACATGAATGTTCATTGGATGGTCCTCTACAAACTTTACGTTTTTTGTTCCGATATGAAATTCAAAATGGCGGCTACGGCAGGACTTAGTTTAACATTGGACCCTATGGGAAACATGTTTCAAAACGCTTCTTCTCTGAAACCACTTGGACAATTGAAACCAAACTGCCCAGGAATGATCATTGGAAGGTCCTCTACAAAGTTTCTGTTTTTTTATGCCGATCGAAAATTCAAGATGGCCGCTACCGCAGGACATAGATTAACATTGGACCCTATAGGAAAATGTTCAAATGCCTTCTCAGAAACTACAAATATGATTAAAGCCAAACTGTACATGAATGTTCATTGGATGGTCCTCTACAAACTTTACGTTTTTTGTTCCGATATTAAATTCAAAATGGCGGCTACGGCACGACTTAGTTTAACATTGGATCCTATGGGAAAAATGTTTCAAAACGCTTCTTCTCTGAAACCACTTGGACAATTGAAACCAAATTGACCAGTAATGATCATTGGAAGGTCCTCTACAAATTTTATGTTTTTCTATGCCGATCAAAAATTCAAGATGGCCGCCACCACAGGACATAGATTAACATTGGACCCTATAGGAAAATGTTCAAATGCCTTCTTCTCAGAAACTACAAATATGATTAAAGCCAAACTGTACATGAATGTTCATTGGATGGTCCTCTACAAACTTTACGTTTTTTGTTCTGATATGAAATTCAAAATGGCGCTACGGCAGGACTTAGTTTAACATTGGACCCTATGGGAAAAATGTTTCAAAACGCTTCTTCTCTGAAACCACTTGGACAATTGAAACCAAACTGCCCATGAATGATCATTGGAAGGTCCTCTACAAAGTTTATGTTTTTCTATGCCGATCGAAAATTCAAGATGGCCGCCACCACAGGACATAGATTAACATTGGACCCTATAGGAAAATGTTCAAATGCCTTCTTCTCAGAAACTACAAATATGATTAAAGCCAAACTGTACATGAATGTTCATTGGATGGTCCTCTACAAACTTTACGTTTTTTGTTATGATATGAAATTCAAACTGGCGGCTACGGCAGGACTTAATTTAACATTGGACCCTACGGGAAAAATGTTTCAAAACGCTTCTTCTCTGAAACCACTTGGACAATTGAAACCAAACTGCCCAGGAATGATCATTGGAAGGTCCTCTACAAATTTTATGTTTTTTATGTCGATCGGAAATCCAAGATGGCCGCCACCGCAATACATAGATTAACATTGGACCCTAAGGGAAAATGTTCAAATGCTTTCTTCTCAGAAACTACAAATATTATTAAATTCAAACTGTACAGGAATGTTCATTGGATGGTCCTCTACAACTTTACGTTTTTTGTTCCGATATGAAATTCAAAATGGCGGCTACGGCAGGACTTAGTTTAACATTGGACCCTATGGGAAAAATGTTTCAAAACGCTTCTTCTCTTAAACCACTTGGACAATTGAAACCAAACTGCCCAGGAATGATCATTGGAAGGTCCTCTACAAAGTTTCTGTTTTTCTATGCCGATCGAAAATTCAAGATGGCCGCCACCACAGGACATAGATTAACATTGGACCCTATAGGAAAATGTTCAAATGCCTTCTTCTCAGAAACTACAAATATTATTAAAGCCAAACTGTACATGAATGTTCATTGGATGGTCCTCTACAAACTTTACGTTTTTTGTTCCGATATGAAATTCAAAATGGCGGCTACGGCAGGACTTAGTTTAACATTGGACCCTATGGTGAAAATGTTTCAAAACGCTTCTTCTCTGAAACCACTAAGACAGTTGAAACCAAACTGCCCAGTAATGATCATTGGAAGGTCCTCTAGAAATTTTATGTTTTTTATGCCGATCGGAAATCCAAGATGGCCGCCACCGCAATACATAGATTAACATTGGACCCTATGGGAAAATGTTCAAATGCCTTCTTCTCAGAAACTACAAATATGATTAAAGCCAAACTGTACATGAATGTTCAATGGATGGTCCTCTACAAACTTTACGTTTTTTGTTCCGATATGAAATTCAAAAGGGCGGCTTCGGCTGGACTTAGTTTAACATTGGACCCTATGGGAAAAATGTTTCAAAACGCTTTTTCTCTGAAACCACTTGGACAATTGAAACCAAATTGACCAGTAATGATCATTGGAAGGTCCTCTACAGAGTTTCTGTTTTTTTATGCCGATCGACAATTCAAGATGGCCGCCACCGCAGGACATAGATTAACATTGGACACTATGGGAAAATGTTCAAATGCCTTCTTCTCAGAAACTACATATATTATTAAAGCCAAACTGTACATGAATGTTCATTGGATGGTCCTCTACAAACTGTACGTTTTTTGTTCCGATATGAAATTCAAAATGGCGGCTACGGCAGGACTTAGTTTAACATTGGACCCTATGGGGAAAATGTTTCAAAACGATTCCTCTCTGAAAACACTTGGATAATTGAAACCAAACTGCCCAGAAATGATCATTGGAAGGTCCTCTACAAGATGTGTGTTTTTTATGCCGATCAGAAATCCAAGATGGCCACCACCGCAGGACATAGATTAACATTGGACCCTAAGGGAAAATGTTCAAATGCCTTCTTCTCAGAAACTACAAATATGATTAAAGCCAAACTGTACACGAATGTTCATTGGATGGTCCTCTACAAACTCTACGTTTTTTATTCCGATATGAAATTCAAAATGGCGGCTACGGCAGGACTTAGTTTAACATTGGACCCTATGGGGAAAATGTTTCAAAACGCTTCTTCTCTGAAACCACTAGGACAGTTGAAACCAAACTGCCCAGGAATGATCATTGGAAGGTCCTCTACAAATTTTATGTTTTTCATGCCGATCGGAAATCAAAGATGGCCGCCACCGCAATACATAGATTGACATTGGATCCTATGGGAAAATGTTCAAATGCCTTCTTCTCAGAAACTACAAATATTATTAAATTCAAACTGTACAGGAATGTTCATTGGATGGTCATCTACAACTTTACGTTTTTTGTTCCGATATGAAATTCAAAATGGCGGCTACGGCAGGACTTAGTTTAACATTGGACCCTATGGGAAAAATGTTTCAAAACGCTTCTTCTCTGAAACCACTTGGACAATTGAAACCAAACTGCCCAGGAATGATCATTGGAAGGTCCTCTACAAATTATATGTTTTTCTATGCCGATCGAAAATTCAAGATGGCCGCCACCACAGGACATAGATTAACATTGGACCCTATAGGAAAATGTTCAAATGCCTTCTTCTCAGAAACTACAAATATTATTAAAGCCAAACTGTACATGAATGTTCATTGGATGGTCCTCTACAAACTTTACGTTTTTTGTTCCGATATGAAATTCAAAATGGCGGCTACGGCACGACTTAGTTTAACATTGGACCCTATGGGGAAAATGTTTCAAAACGCTTCTTCTCTGAAACCACTAGGACAGTTGAAACCAAACTGCCCAGGAATGATCATTGGAATGTCCTCTACCAATTTTATGTTTTTTATGCCGATCGGAAATCAAAGATGGCCGCCACCTTAATACATAGATTAACATTGGATCATATGGGAAAATGTTCAAATGCCTTCTTCTCAGAAACTACAAATATTATTAAATTCAAACTGTACAGGAATGTTCATTGGATGGTCCTCTACAACTTTACGTTTTTTGTTCCGATATGAAATTCAAAATGGCGGCTACGGCAGGACTTAGTTTAACATTGGACCCTATGGGGAAAATGTTTCAAAACGCTTCTTCTCTGAAACCACTTGGACAATTGAAACCAAACTGCCCAGGAATGATCATTGGAAGGTCCTCTACAAAGTTTCTGTTTTTCTATGCCGATCGAAAATTCAAGATGGCCGCCACCACAGGACATAGATTAACATTGGACCCTATAGGAAAATGTTCAAATGCCTTCTTCTCAGAAACTACAAATATTATTAAAGCCAAACTGTACATGAATGTTCATTGGATGGTCCTCTACAAACTTTACGTTTTTTGTTCCGATATGAAATTCAAAATGGCGGCTACGGCACGACTTAGTTTAACATTGGACCCTATGGGAAAAATGTTTCAAAACGCTTCTTCTCTGAAACCACTTGGACAATTGAAACCAAACTGACCAGTAATGATCATTGGAAGGTCCTCTACAAAATTTCTGTTTTTTTATGCCGATCGAAAATTCAAGATGGCCGCCACCGCAGGACATAGATTAACATTGGACCCTTTGGGAAAATGTTCAAATGCCTTCTTCTCAGAAACTACAAATATGATTAAAGCCAAACTGTACATGAATGTTCATTGGATGGTCCTCTACAAACTGTACGTTTTTTGTTCCGATATGAAATTCAAAATGGCGGCTACGGCAGGACTTAGTTTAACATTGGACCTTATGGGAAAAATGTTTCAAAACGTTTCCTCTCTGAAACCACTTGGATAATTGAAACCAAACTGCCCAGAAATGATCATTGGAAGGTCCTCTACAAGGTGTGTGTTTTTTATGCCGATCGGAAATCCAAGATGGCCACCACCGCAGGACATAGATTAACATTGGACCCTAAGGGAAATGTTCAAATGCCTTCTTCTCAGAAACTACAAATATGATTAAAGCCAAACTGTATATGAATGTTCATTGGATGGTCCTCTATAAACTTTACGTTTTTTGTTCCGATATGAAATTCAAAATGGCGGCTACGGCAGGACTTAATTTAACATTGGACCCTATGGGGAAAATGTTTCAAAACGCTTCTTCTCTGAAACCACTAGGACAGTTGAAACCAAACTGCCCAGGAATGATCATGGGAAGGTCCTCTACAAATTTTATGTTTTTCATGCCGATCGGAAATCAAAGATGGCCGCCACCGCAATACATAGATTGACATTGGATCCTATAGGAAAATGTTCAAATGCCTTCTTCTCAGAAACTACAAATATTATTAAATTCAAACTGTACAGGAATGTTTATTGGATGGTCCTCTACAACTTTACGTTTTTTGTTCCGATATGAAATTCAAAATGGCGGCTACGGCAGGACTTAGTTTAACATTGGACCCTATGGGAAAAATGTTTCAAAACGCTTCTTCTCTGAAACCACTTGGACAATTGAAACCAAACTGCCCAGGAATGATCATTGGAAGGTCCTCTACAACGTTTCTGTTTTTCTATGCCGATCGAAAATTCAAGATGGCCGCCACCACAGGACATAGATTAACATTGGACCCTATAGGAAAATGTTCAAATGCCTTCTTCTCAGAAACTACAAATATTATTAAAGCAAAACTGTACATGAATGTTCATTGGATGGTCCTCTACAAACTTTACGTTTTTTGTTCCGATATGAAATTCAAAATGGCGGCTACGGCACGACTTAGTTTAACATTGGACCCTATGGGAAAAATGTTTCAAAACGCTTCTTCTCTGAAACCACTTGGACAATTGAAACCAAACTGACCAGTAATGATCATTGGAAGGTCCTCTACAAAGTTTCTGTTTTTTTATGCCGATCGAAAATTCAAGATGGCCGCCACCGCAGGAGATAGATTAACATTGGACCCTATGGGAAAATGTTCAAATGCCTTCTTCTCAGAAACTACAAATATGATTAAAGCCATACTGTACATGAATGTTCATTGGATGGTCCTCTACAAACTTTCCGTTTTTTGTTGTGATATGAAATTCAAAATGGCGGCTACGGCAGGACTTAGTTTAACATTGGACCCTATGGGAAAAATGTTTCAAAACGCTTCTTCTCTGAAACCACTTGGACAGTTGAAACCAAACTGCCCAGGAATGATCATTGGAAGCTCCTCTGTTTTTATGCCGATCGGAAATACAAGATGGCTGCCACCACAGGTCATAGTATTAACACAGGACCATATGGGGAAAATACAGAAATATATTCTTCTCTGAAGCTATTGCACTGATTGAACCTAAAATGTGCATCAATCATTGGAAGGTCCTTACAAACTTTGTGTTTTTTATGTTGATCGTAATTCCAAGATGACTACCACTGAAGGACATAGTTTTTACATAGGACCAATTGGTTTTTTTTATAACCAGGTGAACGATACAGGCTCTTGAGAGCCTCTGGTTATCATTTGCCAACCCCTTCACATTGAAAGTTCCAATACTTAAATTAACCATAATCTGATAAAACCTTTAACTGTACCATGAGGATAGATGGGTAGAACAACAATATACAATATATCACATGTCAATACACATAACATATAGAAATATATATACAAAAACATTTCAAAGTCAAATTTGAAAATATTTATGGATTGACCAGACACACTATGTACATCTCTACATACTACTTCTTGTGCCCTTACCAATCATTATACACATGTACATCTAAATATTAAATTGTATTTGTTATACCAAGTATGTCCCACCTGTATTGCAGCCAAATAAAATTAATGATTTAAACATCTATACCGCTAAATAAATATAGTATAAAGATCAAGACCATCTAAGACCATCTTATGTGTGCCAGATTGTCCAAGATGGCTGCATGGACCAGGTCTTCCATGATGTGGGGTAACATGCCAGGTTAATATGAATCCATTAGAAAGAATCAATGCTTGGACAGAGTATACATTGTAGTTGTTAATCTGAACTTAATCAATTATTATCATAGAATCTGAAAATGAGGTCAGGGTCAAGCTGACAAGTGTATGCCCACTGTACTATCAGTGATAAATACATGGACCAAACAAACATGGTTTAGTTGACCTGTAAACTTAATACAAATTTTAACAGTCAGTAGACTGTGAAAATTAGGTCATGGCAATATAATTATATCGAGCTGACATGTATATTACATTATTGAACCAAATATAGTCGATCCATAATATGAAAAAAAATATGTTTCCTGAGAAACTGACCTATATACATGTATAGAAATTAGATGCTTATGTGTATTTAACAAGACAGTAGACAGTAGAATATGGAATTAAGGTCAAGATGACATGGGACAGACTGACATGTACAATATATTCTGGAGTGGGTAATGGATCCACACATTTGGTCCGTAATGGGGGATATAATATTGAGTACCCGACAGTCTTGTTTTCTCAACACAAAATAAACAAATAACTGGCCCAGACACAAATACCTGATGTCTACATGCATTTAACATAATCAGTAGACTATGAAACTGATGTCACAATGACCTGTCTCAGATTAACATACACATTCCAGAGTGAATGCATGGACCAAATACTGTTCAACCATAATGTACTAAATAAATGTGTAGTTTAATAAGAAACTAACCTAATCATGACCCACCTGCAGATAAATGAACTTTTATATTAAGCTAGGGTGATACGTCATTACATGTACAAGAATATCGGTCTACCTGATCTAGCCCCGTATGATTATGTTCACTCACTCTATGTTGACCAAATTATAGTTTACTTATGTGTTATTACTGGGTAGTGGCCTTTTCTCAAACAGTATATAGCTACAGTTTATTATGATGACTATGCTATGGTTTATCGTGATGTGTGTAAGTTACTGAGAAAAGGAGCTTCCTGCGCTGCTACTGCCGGCACTGGACTATATCAATGCATAAACATAAATAAAGCATACAAATATGTGTGGATTTTTTCGTTGTAAAGATGTTCTATGTTTGTCGGATTTGTCTTACCCATGTTTTTATTCCAGGTATTCCCATGATAACGTTTCGTCGTTTCTAATTGATAGCGAGCACAGAGAGCTCTACAGCAACATGGGCATGCGCATGCAACACACAATTTGCCTAATGATGATATTGAAATCCTTTCGTCCGGAAGTTGATAAAAGTTGGCAGTCCCGGAGAGAATGCCAAAAATAAAAAAAAGTCTCCAATAAATGATTTTAAAACTAAAATGATATCATGAAGTTCTAAAAATCATATTTAAGTAACAAAAGACAATAAAAGGTGCTTACATTGTTAAATTGATCAGAATAAAATCTCGCTATCAAAGTCATGACGTCATGTTATTCATAGGCCAAAGTCGTCGACAACATTTCGCGGAATTTTAATTGAAATCTTGTATTTTCATTCCCAAGTCAAAAAATTTCAAAACGACATCCATTTCATTTGCAAATTGCGTCAATTCCGTA
The DNA here is from genome assembly GCA_963680875.1 of Bathymodiolus brooksi. Taxonomy (NCBI): domain Eukaryota; kingdom Metazoa; phylum Mollusca; class Bivalvia; order Mytilida; family Modiolidae; genus Bathymodiolus; species Bathymodiolus brooksi. The sequence continues at coordinate 134,099,515 of OY804578.1, forward strand.
AATCGTGACGACATGTAAACAAACACAGCACTTTTTTCAAGCGTGTCCAGATTATTAGATAAAAACCTTTCTAGTTACGGATTAGTAAAAGATGATTATAGAATAAGTTTAACTTTTTTTTTAACTACAATATTTTCAGAAAATATCAAATTTATTTTTTTGGACCATTTGCAGCCGATGTAGAACAACTCGCCTTGGTGTGTTTTTGTTTTGATTTTGCAGAATCTACGCGGGTGGTCTAATATTTACTCGGATCGATCAAAACTTTGATTAATACAACACTGGCGTACTGAAAGGACTATCAGGTTAAGGACAACAACTGTTCATTTTTTTCATCACTGTGAATGACTCTTAAGACAACACGAATATGGTCATTTTTTGACGTATGGACATTTTATGTCACGCCCAACTGCATTTCACTGTGGAACTCCAGAATTATATTGACATTTCGTTATATGACTTACCAGTTTAAAAGAAATCCAAACACAATTCCTGTCTCCAAGATTATTTGTACATGTACCACAATATTCCTAAAGTTCTACAATAAATGCGTAAATAAAAACGAATCTGGCCACCATTCATCGTCATGTTAATATTTTTTTTATCACGTCATATTTTACGTTGCAACAAGTAAAGGTCAGCATTGAAATCGTATTTGGGTCACAAGTGACACGCAAAGATGACAATGTCATCAATATTTTTTAATACACATCTATAGTACACGTACAATAACTAGGAGGAGATCACAGGGACCTGCTCCCGGCCTTTCGTTATCAATAATTTTAACCCTACTATCAATGTGCGGTACTAAAATATCACAAGGGATGACACCCGCGCGATATCACCTAACCTAATGATATCTATAGGATCAGTTGTGTCCTCTCAGCAAAAAACATTCTTCAATAAAGCTATCTATTTTTTTTAAAACTTGTTCATGTTCATTGGTAAATAGCCAGACAAATTTTGATGATGTGTCCATGTATCTAACTTTATCAAAAAGATTTACTCTAATATTTTCATATAATGTGGCCAACAATGTCATAGTCGACGGCACTTAATTATTATTATAATTATTATTAGTATAAGTATTAATATATTGTATGGGCAGTTTTGTTCATTGTAACGTACAATATTTATATTTTCAGTTTTTAATGAATCACTGTAATGACTTTGCCCCTTGTGGCACAGGCGCTCGTGGCACGGACCACCCCCCTTTTTCTAACTATCTGTATACAAATTTATTTTCAATAAAATTTCTTTATTTCTTTATTATTTCATCTCTTTTTCCTTATTCTAACTTGTTCGTGTCAATATTCATACAATCTTATGTCAACATCAAATTGCATGTGTCGACCCTATATAGATACTAATAATACACAAGGCATGCAACTCGGCAGGTTTAAAAATCGTACCCCTGCTCGCTTCGAGTACATTTATTGCACCTTATTTCCATTATGTCATTCAAACTAGGACATGTATCCATTCCTAAAAGACGCATCTTTTTTCCCCTGTTTTTGTTTTGTATCATTTACTTTCCGTTTTGGTGTTGACTCCTCTGGTTTATTTCTATTTGACTGCATTATCATACATTAACAATGTCTTTGTAATATAACACACAAGCCGTCGGTTTTGGTTCGTGTTTTTAAATTGTTCGATAATAGTCAACACTCAAATAAAATGTTTTTATATATCACATGTACAAGTGAACAGGTGAATTGTTTATGTTTACGTTTTATAACTGGTCAAACCGGACAATCAAAAGTGTGAATATACCCGAGAACGGTACTCACAGGTCAATCCATAATTATAAACTTCTTACTTATGCATTTTTTCAGTATACATCTTTTGTTATACCTCGTCACAACGTATATATGAAAGTCTAATAGGCTCCAAAATACAGAAGTCTTGGTGTAAACAATTGAATTTACCAGATTTCTCAGGACAAAATTAACCTATGTCTTTCCGCCATATTCCACCTTTGACCCTTTCTTTTTACTTTTTGATGACCAGACTTAAATTTAGATCAGTAGAATGTTTAACAGGCTGATCACTGGTCTCACCCTAGATCATCATCAGTCCTGGACTCGCCCTAGATCATCATCAGTCCTGGACTCGCCCTAGATCATCATCAGTCCTGGACTCGCCCTAGATCATCATCAGTCCTGGACTCGCCCTAGATCATCATCAGTCCTGGACCTGCCCTAGATCATCATCAGTCCTGGACTCGCCCTAGATCATCATCAGTCCTGGACTCACCCTAGATCATCATCAGTCCTGGACTCACCCTAGATCATCATCAGTCCTAGACTCGCCCTAGATTATCATCAGTCCTGGACTCGCCCTAGATCATCATCAGTCCTAGACTCGCCCTAGAACATCATCAGTCCTGGACTCGCCCTAGATCATCATCAGTCCTAGACTCACTCTAGATCATCATCAGTCCTGGACTCGCCCTAGATTATCCTCAGTCCTGGACTCGCCCTAGATCATCATCAGTCCTGGTCTCGCCCTAGTTCATCATCAGTCTTGGACTCGCCCTAGATCATCATCAATCCTGGTCTCGCCCTAGATCATCATCAGTCATGCATGGACTCGCTATTTGAAGTTCGGACTCACCAAAGTTTTCAAATTTAAGATTTTTATGATAGTGTGACTCTACAAAATTTTCAGAAGTATCTTCTGGACTCGTCAAATTAAATTTCTACAAGTATCCCTGATCATGGTAGTCTCGTATAGACTAGACTGGTTGATGATTGTATCTGATAGCTAGTAATGGAGCTTTATTGTAATATAAATTACAGAAGGAATCAACTATATTTCTGATTTCTGATGCGATTATAAAGGATGCAATACAATTGTATTTCACTTGATCAGTGAATGGAATATTTGGGCACAATATTGAAGTAATTTTTAGCTCACCTTGACAAAGGCAATGTGAGCTTTTGCCATCACTTGGCGTCCGTCGTCCGTCGTCTGTCGTCCGTTAACTTTTCACATTTTAATCTTCTCCTCTGAAACCCCTCAGTCAAATGAACTGAAACTTGGTAGGAAGCATCTATGGAAGGTCCTCTATAAAGATTGCTAATTTCGTTCCGATCCATTAACAAACATGGCCGCCACAGGCAATTCTTGTTTCTGATTGGCCTATTTTTTTTAATCTTCTCCTCTGAAACCACTGGGCCAAATGAACTGAAACTTGGTAGGAAGCATTTATGGAAGGTCCTCTATAAAGATTGCTCATTTCGTCCCGATCCATTTACAAACATGGCCGCCACAGGCAATTCATGTTTATGATTGTATGCTTTATAAAAAAAACTGTTTTTTCTGTGGAAAGGGAGATAACTCTAATTTAAATATAGATATTAGTAAAATACAGTTAGCTATGAATTGAATTACAGATAAATATGCCTCTAAAACCCCTCAGCCAAATGAACTGAAACTTGGTAGGAAGCATCTATGGAAGGCCCTCATTGCTCATTTCATCCCGATCCATTAACAAACATGGCCGCCATAGGCGACTCTTGTTTCTGATTGGCTGATTTTAAAAATTCTTCTCTTCTAATTAACCGTTTGGCCAAATGAACCGAAACTTGGTAGGAAGCATCTATGGAAGGTCCTCTATAAAGATTGCTCAATCCGTCTCGATCCATTAACAAACATGGCCACCACAGGCGATTCTTGTTTCTGATTGGCTGATTTTAAAAATTCTTCTGCTCTGAAACTGTTTGGCCAAATGTACCGAAACTTGGTAGGAAGCATCTATGGAAAGTCCTCTGTTGCGATTGCTTATGTTGTTCTGATCCGTTAACAAACATGGCCGCCACAGGCAATTCTTGTTTCTGATTGGCCTATTTTTAAAAATCTTCTCCTCTGAAACTGCTTGGCCAAATGTACCGAAACTTTGTAGGATGCATCTATGGGAGGTCCTCTATAACGATTACTCATTTCGTCCCGATCCATTAACAAACATGGCCGCCACAGGCAATTCCTTTTTCTGATTGGCCTATTTTTAAAAATCTTCTCCTCTGAAAACGCTTGGCCAAATGAACCGAAACTTATTAGGATGCATCTATGGAGGTCCTCTATAAAGATTACTCATTTCGTCCCTATCAATTAACAAATATGGCTGCCACAGGCAAGTCTTGTTGCTTATTGGTCAATTTCTAAAACAGCTTTTCCTCTGAAGTCGCTTGGCCAAATGATATGAAACTTGGTAAGAAGCATCTATGGAAGATCCTCTATAGACATTACTCATTTCGTTTTGATCCATTTACAAACATGGCTGTCACAGGAAATTCCTGTTTTAGATTGGTCAATTTCTAGAAATCTTCTTATCTGAAACTGCTTTGCCAAAATGAACCGATATTTGGTGGGAAGCACCTATGGAAGGTTCTGTATTACATTTCCTCAAAGTAGAATGAAAGGTGAGCGACACAGGCTCAGCCCACTGAGCCTCTAGTTTTGCTCACCAAACTTGTTTTATTAACTGTTGAGAAAGAAATACAATATATACTATTCCTGCTTAGCATGTTACTAGTAGGTCACGCATAAGACATCACATGAATTAATTTATCATACCAATTTTTCTTCCTGGCTGTTTCTGCTAAAAAATATCTATTCTAATTTGTCATGATCACATATGAAAATAAAAACTAGTACATTGTATGTTTAATTATCAAAAGTTATCGACACTCTGTATTGTAATGTTTAATTATCAAAAGTTAACTACACACTGTATTGTAATGTTTAATTATCAAAAGTTATCGACACTCTGTATTGTAATGTTTAATTATCAAAAGTTATCGACACTCTGTATTGTAATGTTTAATTATCAAAAGTTATCGACACTCTGTATTGTAATGTTTAATTATCAAAAGTTATCGACACTGTATTGTAATGCATGGTTTTTCTATCCCTGTTTTCAGTTTATTCAGCCAGTAGTAGACCAGAAATTGTTGACGCCATATTACCAGAGGTCAAACAGCAAGGTCAAACAGCTTATTTGAATTGTTCAGTGATCAACCTTCAAGCACCAGCAGCGGTAAGTAGAGATAATTATTAATAAATTAATTAATAAATACTATATCTAATGGAGTCAATAGTAGAAATAATATCCGATGGAGTCCTTTCCTCATTCACGACTTATTACCGGGTTTGTAACTAGATTAACACGACGGGTGCCACTAGTGGAACAGGAACTGATTACCCTTCCGGAGCACCTGAGCTCACCCCCGTTTTTTAGTGGGATTCGTGTTACTCGATCTTTAGTTTTATATATATATGTTTTGTAGATCGTTGTTTGTCATTGTGTTGTCTGTTCTTCTTCAATATACAGATTCTGATAACCCCTTTGGTATCTTCAAACTCTTCTTACTATCCCTAATGGGAGTCAATAGTAGAAATGATATCCATAATGAAGTCGATAGTAGAATTAGCATCCATTATTAAGTCAATAGTAGAATTAATATCCATAATTGAGAACAAGGTAGAAATATTATCCCATGAAGTCGATAGTAGAAATAATATCACCATGGAGTCAATAGTACTTAGAAATAATATCCCCACCGAGTCGATAGTAGAAATAATATCGTCAATGGAGGCAATAGTAGAAATAATATACCTAATGCTATAATGATTTCTTACACTATGTCTCTGACTCACTGTACTTAACTCATCCCATATCTTTATATCAAATATAAGATCTTATCCCCGGTTTGAAAATTATGACAACTTTTGATTGGTTAAAACCCCGGGTATAAAAAAGCATATTCCCGGGTGTTGTTAGGCCATATTACCGGGTGTAACTAGTCACTTAACCAATCAAATGTTGTTGTAATTTTCAAAACGGGGATAATATGACGTTAAAGCTCGCGACGTTGCGCTCCAAAATCAAATTTAGTTAATTTTGGCTATTTTGAATATAAAGCTGTTACTTTGATCAATTGTAGGGTTCTACCAAAGGTAGTACCCTACACAGGGTTCTCCAAAGGTAGTACCCTACACCGGGTAAAAACACTCGAAACTTTCATATTGTTTACTTATTCTTTCCAAAAACAAAGAAAACGTCACTTTTAGGTGGGCCGCCGGGGTCCAAAATGCCTTATTTTGACTATAACCGGGGATAAATTCGTTATCTACGTTCATATCCGTAGATATGGAGATTTTAACACCCTTCAGTAGCCTGTACATACTTCGGCTGCGCCTCAGGGTGTACTTGGCTACTTCATGATGTTATAGTTTAAACATATTTTATTAATTAATTCAATATAACATTACATGAGGTTATAATCTCCATATCTACGGATAGGAACGTAAATAACTTATAATGTATAATAGTTTTCCAGCACTTAATTCTTGGAAATAAATGAAAATAATGGTGGAACGGATCCACAATTTTCCCCCAGTTTACCATGATATAGAAGCTAAAATTTGAATCTTATTCCAAGTAGAAAGTGCTTGATTAAATTTATTATTGAAAGATAAAATATTCTGTGAATAAACTTACTTCTTAAAACATGTTTATATACATGTATGTTTATATATTCAGTGTGTGAAACTAAATTTCAGGGCATCATAAACCAATCTCTATTTTACATAGACCTCACTGTACATTATATACAAAATTGTGAAAATTTGTCATAAACTTTGTTTATAGGTCTACCGCTGATTTCGTACACTGTATATTTACCAGTTTTATAAAATGTCTTTAAACAGTTACAATGGATGAAGAAGACAACACCGACTGGCGATCCATTTCTTATATCAACAGATGAATATGTTAAAGTAGGTACTGTCGTGGAAGGGAAGAGGAAATATGATGTCGTCAAAATACAGAACAATAACAGAGAACAGTTCCAGCTGATTATACGTTCACTGACAGAAACAGATGCAGGAGATTATACATGTCAAATTTATCTCCCAAATCAAAACTACAAACAATGGCCGAAAAAGATAGGACATTTAACAGTTCAAAGTAAGTTTCTCCCTCCCCTTCCCTACCCTACATACTCAGTAAAGATAGGACATTTAACAGTTCAAAGTAAGTTTCTCCCTCCCCTTCCCTACCCTACATACTCAGTAAAGATAGGACATTTAACAGTTCAAAGTAAGTTTCTCCCTTCCCTTCCCTACCCTACATACTCAGTAAAGATAGGACATTTAACAGCTCAAAGTAAGTTTCTCCCTCCCCTTCCCTACCCTACATACTCAGTAAAGATAAGACATTTAACAGCTCAAAGTAAGTTTCTCCCTCCCCTTCCCTACCCTACATACTCAGTAAAGATAGGACATTTAACAGTTCAAAGTAAGTTTCTCCCTCCCCTTCCCTACCCTACATACTCAGTAAAGATAGGACATTTAACAGCTCAAAGTAAGTTTCTCCATCCCCTTCCCTACCCTACATACTCAGTAAAGATAGGACATTTAACAGTTCAAAGTAAGTTTCTCCCTCCCCTTACCTACCCTACATACTCAGTAAAGATAGGACATTTAACAGTTCAAAGTAAGTTTCTCCCTCCCCTTCCCTACCCTACATACTCAGTAAAGATAGGACATTTAACAGCTCAAAGTAAGTTTCTCCATCCCCTTCCCTACCCTACATACTCAGTAAAGATAGGACATTTAACAGCTCAAAGTAAGTTTCTCCATCCCCTACCCTACATGCTCAGTAAAGATAGGACATTAGTAAAGATAGGACATTTAACAGCTCAAAGTAAGTATCCCCCCACCCTGCATACTCAGTAAAGATAGGACATTTAGCAGTTCAAAGTAAGTTTCTCCACCCCCAACCATGCATACTCATTAAAGATAGGACATTTCACAGCTCAAAGTAAGTACCCCTCTCCCCATCCCCAACTCTGCATACTCAGTGTAAAGAAATATAAAGCACAGCAGTAAAAGTTCCTCCTTAAATTTGTTTCTAAATTAATTGAAATTCATTTTGTTCTCTTGTTTATATAAACAATATTTTTAAGTTGTCTCCCCTGTACATCTCATGATAATGGAGTAAGTTGTCTCCCTTTTTATTAGCTCACCTTGCCAAAGGCAATATGAGCTTTTGCCATCACTTGACGTCCGTCGTCTGCTAACTTTTCACATTTTAATCTTCTCCTCTGAAACCTCTTAGTCAAATGAACTGAAACGTAGTAGGAAGCATCTATGAAAGTTCCCCTAATAATATTGCTCATTTTGTCCCGATCCATTAACAAACATGGCAGCCACAGGTCATTCTTGTTTCTGATTGGTTGATTTCTAAAAAAATATTCTCCTCTGAAACCGCATGACCAAATGAACCGAATTTGGTAGGAAGCATCTATGGAAGGTCCTCCATAAAAATTGCTCATTTCGTCCTGATCCATTAACAAACATGGCCGCCAAAGACAATTCTTGTTTCTGATTGGACAATTTCTAAAAAATCTTTTCCTCTGAAACCGCTTGGCCAAATGAACCGAAACTTGGTAGGAAGTATCCTTGAAAGATCCTCTATTAAGATTCCTCATTTAGTACCGATCCGTTAACAAACATGGTCGCCATAGGCAATTTTTGTTTCTGCTTGGCCGATTTTTTTAAATCTTCTCCTCTGAAACCACGTGGCCAAATGAGCCGAAACAGGTAGGGCCGCCACAGGAATTTCATGTTTCTGATTGGTTGATTTCTGAAAAATCTCCTGTGAAACCACTTGGCCAAATGAACCGAAACGTGGTAGGAAGCATATATGGAAGGTCCTCTATAAAGATTGCTAATTTCGTTCTGATCCGTTGGCAAACATGGCCGCCATAGGCAATTCTTGTTTCTGATTGGTCAGTTTCTAAAAAATCTTTTCCTCTGCAACTGCTTGGTCAAATAAACCGAAACTTGGTAGGAAGTATCTATGGAAGGTCCTCTATAAAGATTGGTAATTAAGTTCCGATCCGCTAACAAACATGGCCACCACAGGTAATTCTTGTTTCTGATTGGTCGATTCCGTGAAAAATATTCTTCTCTGAAACCGCTTGGCAAAATGAAACGCAATTTGGTAGGAAGCACCATGGTACGTTCTGTATAAAATTTCCTGAAAGCAGTCTGAAAGGTGAGTGACACGGCTGAGCCTCTAGTTTTATATTCATTTGGTAAACTCTACATTTTTTCATACTGTTAATAAAACAAAATAATAAGAAATTAAGTAATTTATTTACATAAAATGGAGGACACACGAGAGTAACCCCTTGTACATTTAAAGGGTCAATTGTTCCATTCCTCCATCATTTCTGTATTATTTTTAAGTATCGATGTACTTGTTCTTGTCCTGAATATTATAGCTGAAATTCTACTTGCTGGATGTTAAACAAAAATGATGGAATTGTTCAATTATATTTTTATTTAAATTGACAGTTGCACCAACTATTAAAGCAAACAGTGCCGCAAGTATAACAGTTGAAGAAGGAGAAAATATCACTTTGACATGTGAAGCTAATGGTATTCCTAGTCCTAATGTCACATGGAAAAGGGGGGATGGATTTCCATTACCAGGAGGTGGTTTTCAACATAAGGTAGGTACAATGTAGGCTTCTTGTGTTGTTGTTTTTAGGAGCATGATTATCATTTTTATTTGTTGTTTTAGGGGAGAATGATTATCATTATTATTTGTTATTTTAGGGGAGCATGATTATCATTATTATTTGTTGTTTTAGGGAGCATGATTATCATTATTATTTGTTGTTTTAGGGGAGCATGATTATCATTATTATTTGTTGTTTTAGGGGAGCATGATTATCATTATAATTTGTTGTTTTAGGGGAGCATGATTATCATTATTATTTGTTGTTTTTAGGGGAGCATGATTATCATTATTATTTGTTGTTTTAGGGGAGCATGATTATCATTATTATTTGTTGTTTTAGGGGAGCATGATTATCATTATTATTTGTTGTTTTAGGGGAGCATGATTATCATTATTATTTGTTGTTTTAGGGGAGCATGATTATCATTATTATTTGTTGTTTTATGGGAGCATGATTATCATTATTATTTGTTGTTTTAGGGGAGCATGATTATCATTATTATTTGTTGTTTTAGGGAACATGATTATTATTATTATTTGTTGTTTTAGGGGAGCATGATTATCATTATTATTTGTTGTTTTAGGGTAGCATGATTATCATAATTATTTGTTGTTTTAGGGAGCATGATTATTATTATTATGTGGGGAGACATATTGCTTTTGTCCTGTCCGTCTGTCCGTCACACAGTTTGTCAGCGCAGCTCCAATTTCATGAAACTTGGCAGACAGTAAGGACACCATATGTAGTTGTGCATATCACCAGGAAATTTTGATCGCCTGAATTTTGTGGGAGTTATACCCCTTTGAACTTAGAAATTTCCCGAAATTTACTACTGAAGCAGCTTGTCAGCGCAACTCCTCTGAAACTACTGAATAGATTTTGATGAAACTCGGTAGGTAGTAAGGACACCAAATGTAGTTGTGCATATTACGAGGAAATGTTGATCCCCTAAATTTTGTAGGAGTTATGCCCCTTTGAACCTAAACATTTCCGCAAGTTTACTTCTGAAACAGCTTGTCAGCGCAACTCCTCTGAAACTACTAAACAGAATTTCATGAAACTTGGTAGGTAGTAAGGACACCATATGTAGTTGTGCATATTACCAGGAAATTTTGATCCCCTGAAATTTGTGGGAGTTATGCCCCTTTGAACTTAGATATTTCCAACTACTGAAGCAGTTTGTCGGCGCAACTCCTCTGACACTACTGAACAGAATTTCACGAAACTTGGTAGGTAGTAAGAACGCCATATGTAGTTGTGCATATTACCAGGAAATATTGATCCCCTAAATTTTGTGGGAGTTATGCCCCTTTGAACTTAAAATTTTCCGAAATATACTTCTGAAGCAGCTTGTCAGCACAACTCCTCTGAAACTACTGAACAGAATTTCATGAAACTTGGTAGGTAGTAAGGACACCATATGTAGTTATGCATATTACCAGGAAATGTTGATCCCCTAAATTGTGTGGGAGTTATTTGCAAACACTCTAGTGTAATATCCCTTACTGACACTTGTATATATATATATATGTACAAGAGTCTATCATAATGTCATATTTCCATGAAAAAGTTTTCATCACCAATCCATTGATTTTAGAAGAACAAAACGCCTTTAAAATCATTGGAACATAGGCTGAGCAATTTTGTGGAATGGGGAACTTTGCCATGACAATATGGAATAGTACCTGTAACCCTTGATTTAGCACTTTTGATCAATTTTATTTTTGTGTTTCATCGATTAAAAATAGTTTTTTTTTGTTATTCATTGAAGCTTAATTCTATTTGTTACCGAAATAGATTTTTTACCTATGACTACAGTTTGTGGGACGGGGAAGACATACGTTTTTGCGGGCAAAAACAAACTTTAATTATTTGTTGTTTTAAGGGAGCATGATTATCATTATTATTTGTTGTTTTTAGGGAGCATAATTTTCAATATCATTTGTTGTTTTAGGGGAGCATGATTATCATTATTATTTGTTGTTTTTAGGGAGCATGATTATCATTATTATTTGTTGTTTTAGGGGAGCATGATTATCATTAATATTTGTTGTTTTAGGGAGCATGATTATCATTATTATTTGTTGTTTTAGGGAGCATGATTATCATTAATATTTGTTGTTTTAGGGGAGCATGATTATCATCATTATTTGTTGTTTTAGGGGGGCATGATTATCATTAATATTTGTTGTTTTAGGGGACCATGATTATCATCATTATTTGTTGTTTTAGGGGAGCATGATTATCATTAATATTTGTTGTTTTAGGGAGCATGATTATCATTATTATTTGTTGCTGAGATCAGAAAACTTTCTTATTTTTCTTAGGTTAAGTAAAAGCTACTATTTTTGTTTAAACAATTTTCTATTTTGTGACTTTGTATCAGCTCTCGCTGTCATATAGACTATCACGACTCATAGAGATACTAGTTCACACAACAGGCTTGACATGATACAAAGTCATGTACCAATACACTATGTATATGTATTTCAATGATTTCAGGGCCCAGGTAGCTCAATGAGTAAGGTAGTTGGATTACCTAACAACTCATATAGGCCTATCACCAGTACGGCATTGGTTCGCGCCCGGCTTTGTAAATTGCAAAAAAGGGTGCACTCGACTCGCAAGTGATAAAGTACTCGACTCGCAGCCGCAAGTGATAAAGTACTCGACTCGCAGCCGCAAGTGATAAAGTCCACCAGTTGATTGCCCATGGTCGGTTCTCTCCGGGTACTCTCTGGCTTCTTCCATCACTAAAGCTTGCCGTCATGATATAGCTGAAATATTGCTGAAAGTGGCGTTAAGCACCAAAAATCAAAGAAATCAATGATTTCAAGCGACAGTGTCTTAATTACTTTCTTGTTTCTATTTAGGGAGGTATATATAATGTGCTTGGAATCAATGCTACAGATAGAGGGCAATTTATTTGTATCGCTGACAACAATGTCAAACCACCAGCTGAGTATACAGTACAACTTGAGGTCAGATTTAAACCATATTGTATTGCTGTACAGGACACTGTGGGACAAGCACAGAATAGAAGATTTCATGCCAAACTAGACTGTCTCGTGGCAGGTAAAGCTTACCAATATTGTAGATATCAAATCATTTTTGCTACTATGAATATTGTTCAAATTTTCTGTTGACTTATATACCTAATTTTCCAAGCAAATCTTTTGTTATTATTATGTATGTTTTTTGACTTGTTAGCATTTACCATAAGACTTGCTATATGAGGTAGTTAATGCTTGTGCCAAACAGTATGATTTATGTCATATATCATGTTTATAATCCTTCATTTATTTGGTATGGTTCAGTCACATGGGTTGTTTAATATGGTTAGTGTGTTCACCACAAGTGTAGTAGGTTGTTACAAGTTTAAGTTCTGATCGGGTCAAGCGAAAGAAAATAAATTGGTATTCATTGCTTCTCTGCTAAGTACGCAGCATTAAGAAGTAAGAGCAAGTACGGGTTAGCTCAGAATCAAGATTGTCAGGGTGGAGTGGCATGTCGACCCACGGACTGTTGTTTCAGTGAGCTTGCACATTAAAAATCCAACTAAGGGTGTTGATCTAGTACAAAGAGAAAATCATAATCATTTCATTGAAACTTAACTTGTTCTGGACATGATATAGCTGAACATTTCCCCACTTGGCATTAAACAACGATCCCTCACTCATTCTTGTTTTGTTCTATTTATTTCAGGTAATCCAAGGGCAGAGGTCATATGGTATAAAGAAAATAAAGCAATTCGAGAAAGAGAACAAATTCAAGATAATGATAAATATGACTTAAATCTACAGGACGGTCAAAGATTGAAAGCTGATGAGAAGTTGTATTCTGTGTTAATACACAACGTTCAGGGTATTGACTATGGAGATTATTATTGTACAGGAACTAATGAGTTTGGAACGAGATCTGCAAAATTTACACTATTTGGTAAGTTTTATATCATACTTAAAAATGAAAACAAGATATATCTTTGACACAATCTCTGAAGACATGACAACGAAAACAATCTCTGAAAACTGGACAACAAGCTATATCTTTGACACAATCTCTGAAGACATGACACCAAGATTTATCCTTGACAACAAAAACAATCCCTGAAAACTGGACAACAAGCTATATCTTTGAAACAGTCTCTAAAAACTGGACAACAAGATATATCTTTGAAACAGTCTCTGAAAACTGGACAACAAGATATATCTTTGAAACAGTCTCTGAAAACTGGACAACAAGATATATCTTTAACACAATCTCTGAAAACACTACACCAAGATATACCTTTGACAGTTTCTGAAAACATGACACCAAGATATATCTTTGACACAATCTCTGAAAACACAACACCAAGATATACCTTTGACAGTTTCTGAAAACACAACACCAAGATATATCTTTGACAGTTTCTGAAAACATGACAACAAGATATATCTTGGGCACAATCTCTGAAAAAATGACACAAAGATATATCTTTGACAACAAAAACAATCTCTGAAAACGTGACACCAAAATATGTCTTTGACACAATCTCTGAAAACATGACACCAAGATTTATCTTTGACTACACAAACAATCTGTGAAAACATGACACAAAGATATATCTTTGATAACAAAATCAATCTCTGAAAACTGAACAACCAGATATATGACACAATTTCTGAAAACTGAACAAGCAGATATATGACACAATCTCTGAAAACATGACACCAAGAAACATCTGACACAGTCTCTAAGAAAACTACACCAAGATATAAATCTTTAACATAACTCTGTAAACATGACACCAAGCTATAATATTTGACACAATCTCTGTAAACATGACACCAGGCTATAATATTTGAAACAATATCTGTAAACATGACACCAAGCTACAATATTTGACACAATCTCTGTAAACATGACACCCATATATAATACTTGACACAATCTCTGTAAACATGACACCAAGCTACAATATTTGACACAATCTCTGTAAGCATGACACCAAGCTAGCAATATTTGACACAATCTCTGTAAAAATTACACCAAGCTATAAATATTTGACACAATCTCTGTAAACATGAAACAAAGCTATAATATATGATACAATCTCTGGAAGCATAACACCAAGCAATAATATTTGACACAATCTCTGTAAACATGACACCAAGCTACAATATTTGACACAATCTCTATAAACATGACACCAAGCTATAATATTTGACACAATCTCTGTAAGCATGACACCAAGCTATCAATATTTGACACAATCTCTGTTAAAATGACACCAAGCTATAAATAGTTGACACAATCTCTGTAAGCATGACACAAAGCTATAATATTTGACATACTCTAAACATGATACCAAGCTATGATATTTGAAACAATCTGTGTAAACATGACACCAGGCTAAAATATTTGACACAATCTCTGTATACATGACACCAAACTATAATATTTGAAACAATCTCTAAGCATGACATCAAGCTAAATATTTGACACAATCTCTGTAAACATGACACCAAGCTATAATATTTGAAACATTCTCTGTAAACATTGACACCAAGCTATAATATTTGACACAATCTCTGTATACATGACACCAAGCTATAATATTTGAAACAATCTCTGTAAGCATGACACCAAGCTATAATATTTGACACAATCTCTGTAAACATGACACCAAGCTATAATAGTTGATACATTCTCTGTAAACATGACACCCATCTATAATATTTGACACAATCTCTGTAAATAGGAAAATAGAAAACAATCATTTAGCTTAGTAGGTAACACTGATATAATGTTTTATAGACATTAGTTGTCAACATGTAAGTTAACTACAGTAGGTAGCACTGATTTAATGTTTTATAGACATTAGTTGTCAATATGCAACATGTAAGTTAACTAAAATAGGTAACACTGATCTAATGTTTTATAGACATTAGTTGTCAAGATGTAAGTTAAATATAGTAGGTAACACTGGTCTAATGTTTCATAGACATTAGTTGTTGAGATGACACCAAGCTATAATATTTGACACAATCTCTGTAAACATGACATCACACTATAATATTTGACACAATCTCTGTAAACATGACTCCAAGCTATAATATTTGAAACAATCTCTAAGCATGACCCCAAGCTATAGATATTTGACACAATCTCTGTAAACATGACACCACAGTATAATATTTGACACAATCTCTGTTAACATGACACCAAGCTATAATATTTGACACAATCTCTGTAAACATAACACCATGCTATAGATATTTGACACAATCTCTAAACATGACACCAAGCTATAGATATTTGACACATTCTCTGTATACATGACACCAAGCTATAATATTTGACACAATCTCTAAGCATGACACCAAGCTATAATATTTGACATGATCTCTGTAAACATGACACCAAGCAAAAATATTTGACACAATCTCCGTATACATGACACCCATCTATAATATTTGGCAAACTCTGTAAGCATGACAGCAAGCTATAATATTTGACACAATGTCTAAACATAACACCAAACTATAGATATTTGATGCAATCTCTGTATGCATGACACCCATCTATAATATTTGACACAATCTCTAAACATGAGACCAAGCTATAGATATTTGACACAATCTCTAAACATGACACCAAGCTATAGATATTTCACACAATCTCTGTATGCATGACTACAAGCTATAATATTTGACACAATCTCTAAACATGACACCAAGCTATAATATGTGACACCATCTCTGTAAACATGACACCAAGCAATAATATTTGACACAATCTCTGTATGCATGACACCAAGCTATCAATATTTGACACAATCTCTGAAAAAATGACACCAAGCCATAAATATTTGACACAATCTCTGTAAACATGAAACAAAGCTATAATATATGATACAATCTCTGGAAGCATGACACCAAGTGATAATATTTGACACAATCTCTGTAAACATGACACAAAGCTATAATATTTGACATACTCTAAGCATGACACCAAGCTCTAATATTTGACACAATCTATGTAAGCATGACACCAAGCTATAAATATTTGACACAATCTTTGTATGCATGACACCAAGCTATAATATTTGACACAATCTCTGTAAACCTAACACCAAGCTGTAATATTTGACAATCTCTGTATACATGACACCAAGCTATAAATATTTGACACAATCTTTGCATACATGCTATAATATTTGAAACAATCTCTGTATACATGACACCAAGCTATAATATTTGAAACAATCTCTATAAACATGACACCAAGCTATAATATTTGAAACAATCTCTGTATACATGACACCAAGCTGTAATATTTGAAACATCTCTGTAAGCAAGACACCAAGTTATAATATTTGACACAATCTCTGTAAACATGACACCAAGCTATAATATTTGACACTTTCCCTGTAAACATGACACCCATCTATAATATTTGACACAATATCTGTAAATAGGAAAATAGTAAACAATCATTTAGCTTAGTAGGTAACACTGATATAATGTTTTATAGACATTAGTTATCAACATGTAAGTTAACTACAGTAGGTAGCACTGATCTAATGTTTTATAGACATTAGTTGTCAATATGCAACATGTAAGTTAACTAAAATAGGTAACACTGATCTAATGTTTTATAGACATTAGTTGTCAAGATGTAAGTTAAATATAGTAGGTAACACTGGTCTAATGTTTCATAGACATTAGTTGTCGAGATGACACCAAGCTATAATATTTGACACAATATCTGTAAACATGACACCACACTATAATATTTGACACAATCTCTGTAAACATGACTCCAAGCTATAATATTTGACACAATCTCTGTAAACATGACACCAAGCTATAATATTTGACACAATCTCTGTAAACATAACACCATGCTATAGATATTTGACACAATCTCTAAACATGACACCAAGCTATAGATATTTGACACATTTTCTGTATACATGACACCAAGCTATAATATTTGACACAATCTCTAAGCATGACACCAAGCAATAATATTTGACATGATCTCTGTAAACATGACACCAAGCAAAAATATTTGATGCAATCTCCGTATACATGACACTCATCTATAATATTTGGCACACTCTGTAAGCATGACAGCAAGTTATAATATTTGACACAATGTCTAAACATGACACCAAACTATAGATATTTGATGCAATCTCTGTATGCATGACACCAAGCTATAATATTTGACACAATCTCTGTATACATGACACCAATCTATAATATTTGACACAATCTCTAAACATCACACCAAGCTATAGATATTTCACACAATCTCTGTATGCATGACTACAAGCTATACTATTTGACACAATCTCTAAACATGACACCAAGCTATAATATGTGACACGATCTCTGTAAACATGACACCAAGCAATAATATTTGACACAATCTCTGTATGCATGACACCAAGCTATAATATTTGACATAATCTCTGTAAATATAACATTAATCTAAATATTTGAAACAATTTCTGTAAACATGACATCAAGCTATAATATTTGACACAATCTATGTAAACATGACACCAAGCTATAATATTTGAAACAATCTCTGTAGAAATGATACCAAGCTGTAGATATTTGACACCATCTCTGTAAGCATGACACCAAGCTATAATATTTGACACAATCTCTGTAAACATGACACCCATCTATAATATTTGACACAATCTCTGTAAACATGACACCCATCTATAATATTTGACACAATCACTGTAAACATGAAAACAGTAAACAATCTTTTATAGCTTGAATTATATTATATATCAAGCTGCCATATAAATTTTTGTAAGAAGGAGACACACAGAAAGTACAGAGTAAGTAAGCATACGTTATATGTAATAAACTAATTTTTATTACATTTGAAAATTATTTAATATTTCCTTTCACAGAAACTATGGAATGTCAAGGTGAGAACTGTCCATCAACTTCCGTCTACGAGAATGGATCAACTGTTAAGATGTTAACTACAGTAGGTAAGACTGATCTATTGTTTTATGGACATTAGTTGTCAAGATGTAAGTTAACTCTAGTAGGTAACACTGATCTAATGTTTTATAGACATTAGTTGTCAAGATGTAAGTTAACTACAGTAGGTAACACTGATCTAAGTTGTCAAGATGTAAGTTAACTACGGTAGGTAAGACTGTTCTAATGTTTTACAGATATTAGTTGTCAAGATGTAAGTTAACTAGAGTAGGTAACACTGATCTAATGTTTTATAGACATTTGGTGTCAACATCTATAGTAGGTAAGACTGATCTAATGTTTTATAGACATTAGTTGTCAAGATGTAAGTTAACTATAGTAGGTAACACTGATCTAATGTTTTATAGACATTAGCTGTCAAGATGTAAGTTAACTATAGTAGGTAACACTGATCTAAGTTATCAAGATGTAAGTTAACTAGAGTAGGTAACACTGATCTAATGTTTTATAGACATTAGTTGTCAACATCTATAGTAGGTAAGACTGATCTAATGTTTTATAGACATTAGTTGTCAAGATGTAAGTTAACTATAGTAGGTAACACTGATCTAATGTTTTATAGACATTAGCTGTCAAGATGTAAGTTAACTATAGTAGGTAACACTGATCTAAGTTGTCAAGATGTAAGTTAACTACAGTAGGTAAGACTGATCTAATGTTTTACAGATATTAGTTGTCAAGATGTAAGTTAACTAGAGTAGGTAACACTGATCTAATGTTTTATAGACATTAGTTGTCGACATCTATAGTAGGTAAGACTGATCTAATGTTTTATTGACATTAGTTATCAAGATGTAAGTTAACTACAGTAGGTAACACTGATCTAATGTTTTATTAGTTCACCTGGACCAAAGGTCCAGGTGAACCATTGCCATCACTTGGCGTCCGTCGTCTGATATCTGTCGTCTGTCGTTTGTAAACCTTTCACATTTCAAGCTTCTTCTCCGAAACAACTGGGCCAATTGGAACCAAACTTAGCAGGAATGTTCCTTGGATGGTCCTCTACGAAGTTGCTGTTTTTCGTTCTAGTCGGATATTTAACATGGCTGCCAGGGGCAATAATATGCTCTGATTGGCTGAAATTTCAAAGATCTTCTTCTCTGAAACTAATGAACTGACTAAACCCAAACTGTAAATGAATGATCATTGGAATGTCCTTTGCCAAGTTTCTGAAGTTTCTGTTTTTTATTCCGATTGGATGGTCCTCTACAAACTTTACGTTTTTTGTTCCGATATGAAATTCAAAATGGTGCTACGGCAGGACTTAGTTTAACATTGGACCCTATGAGAAAAATGTTTCAAACGCTTCTTCTCTGAAACCACTTGGACAGTTGAAACCAAACTGCCCAGGAATGATCATTGGAAGGTCCTCTACAACGTATCTGTTTTTTATGCCGATCGGAAATCCAAGATGGCCACCACCGCAGGACATAGAATAACATTGGACACTATGGGAAAATGTTCAAATGCCTTCTTCTCAGAAACTACAAATATGATTAAAGCCAAACTGTACATGAATGTTCATTGGATGGTCCTCTACAAACTTTATGTTTTTTGTTCCGATATGAAATTCAGAATGGCGGCTACGGCAGGACTTAGTTTAACATTGGACCCTATGGGAAAATGTTTCAAAACGCTTCTTCTCTGAAACCACTAGGACAGTTGAAACCAAACTGCCCAGGAATGATCATTGGAAGGTCCTCTACAGAATTTTTGTTTTATATGCCGATCGGAAATCCAAGATGGCCGCCACCGCAATACATAGATTAACATTGAACCCTATGGGAAAATGTTCAAATGCCTTCTTCTCAGAAACTACAAATATGATTAAAGCCAAACTGTACATGAATGTTCATTGGATGGTCCTCTACAAACTTTACGTTTTTTGTTCCGATATGAAATTCAAAATGGCGGCTACGGCAAAGCTTAGTTTAACATTGGACCCTATGGGGAAAATGTTTCAAAACGCTTCTTCTCTGAAACCACTAGGAAAGTTGAAACCAAACTGCCCAGTAATGATCATTGGAAGGTCCTCTACAAAGTTTCTGTTTTTTATGTCAATCGGAAATCCAAGATGGCCGCCACCGCAATACATAGATTAACATTGAACCCTATGGGAAAATGTTCAAATGCCTTCTTCTCAGAAACTACAAATATGATTAAAGCCAAACTGTACATGAATGTTCAATGGATGGTCCTCTACAAACTTTACGTTTTTTGTTCCGATATGAAATTCGAAATGGCGGCTACGGCTGGACTTAGTTTAACATTGGACCCTATGAGAAAAATGTTTCAAAACGCTTCTTCTCTGAAACCACTTGGACAGTTGAAACCAAACTGCCCAGGAATGATCATTGGAAGGTCCTCTACAACGTTTCTGTTTTTTATGCCGATCGGAAATCCAAGATGGCCGCCACCGCAATACATATATCAACATTGAACCCTAAGGAAAATGTTCAAATGCCTTCTTCTCAGAAACTACAAATATGATTAAAGCCAAACTGTACATGAATGTTCATTGGATGGTCCTCTACAAACTTTACGTTTTTTGTTCCGATATGAAATTCGAAATGGCGGCTACGGCTGGACTTAATTTAACATTGGACCCTATGAGAAAAATGTTTCAAAACGTCTTTTCTCTGAAACCACTTGGACAATTGAAACCAAACTGCCCAGGAATGATTATTGGAAGGTCCTCTACAGAGCTTATGTTTTATATGTCGATCGGAAATCCAAGATGGCCGCCACCGCAATACATAGATTAACATTGGACCCTATGGGAAAATGTTCAAATGCCTTCTTCTCAGAAACTACAAATATGATTAAAGCCAAACTGTACATGAATGTTCAATGGATGGTCTTCTACAAACTTTACGTTTTTTGTTCCGATATGAAATTCAAAATGGCGGCTACGGCTGGACTTAGTTTAACATTGGACCCTATGAGAAAAATGTTTCAAAACGCTTTTTCTCTGAAACCACTTGGACAATTGAAACCAAACTGCCCAGGAATGATCATTGGAAAGACCTCTACAAAGTTTATGTTTTATATGTCGATCGGAAATCCAAGATGGCCGCCACCGCAATACATATATTAACATTGGACCCTATAGGAAAATGTTAAAATGCCTTCTTCTCAGAAACTACAAATATGATTAAAGCCAAACTGTACATTAATGTTCAATGGATGGTCCTCTACAAACTTTACGTTTTTTGTTCCGATATGAAATTCAAAATGGCGGCTACGGCAGAAGTTAGTTTAACATTGGACCCTATGGGAAAAATGTTTCAAAACGCTTCTTCTCTGAAACCACTAGGAAAGTTGAAACCAAACTGTCCAGTAATGATCATTGGAAGGTCCTCTACAAAGTTTCTGTTTTTTATGTCAATCGGAAATCCAAGATGGCCGCCACCGCAATACATAGATTAACATTGGACCCTATGGGAAAATGTTCAAATGCCTTCTTCTCAGAAACTACAAATATGATTAAAGCCAAACTGTACATGAATGTTCAATGGATGGTCCTCTACAAACTGTACGTTTTTTGTTCCGATATGAAATTCAAAATGGCGGCTACGGCTGGACTTAGTTTAACATTGGACCCTATGGGAAAAATGTTTCAAAACGCTTTTTCTCTGAAACCACTTGGACAATTGAAACCAAACTGCCCAGGAATGATCATTGGAAAGACCTCTACAAATTTATGTTTGATATGTCGATCGGAAATCCAAGATGGCCGCCACCGCAATACATAGATTAACATTGGACCCTAAGGGAAAATGTTCAAATGCCTTCTTCTCAGAAACTACAAATATGATTAAAGCCAATCTGTACATGAATGTTCAATGGATGGTCCTCTACAAACTCTACGTTTTTTGTTCCGATATGAAATTCAAAATGGCGTCTACGGCAGAACTTAGTTTAACATTGGACCCTATGGGAAAAATGTTTCAAAACGCTTCTTCTCTGAAACCATTAAGAAAGTTGAAACCAAACTGCCCAGTAATGATCATTGGAAGGTCCTCTACAAAGTTGCTGTTTTTTATGTCAATCGGAAATTCAAGATGGCCACCACCGCAGGACATAGATTAACATTGGACACTATGGGAAAATGTTCAAATGCCTTCTTCTCAGAAACTACAAATATGATTAAAGCCAAACTGTACATGAATGTTCATTGGATGGTCCTCTACAAACTTTATGTTTTTTGTTCCGATATGAAATTCAGAATGGCGGCTACGGCAGGACTTAGTTTAACATTGGACCCTATGGGGAAAATGTTTCAAAACGCTTTCTCTCTGAAACCACTAGGACAGTTGAAACCAAACTGCCCAGGAATGATCATTGGAAGGTCCTCTACAGAATTTTTGTTTTATATGCCGATCGGAAATCCAAGATGGCCGCCACCGCAATACATAGATTAACATTGAACCCTATGGGAAAATGTTCAAATGCCTTCTTCTCAGAAACTACAAATATGATTAAAGCCAAACTGTACATGAATGTTCATTGGATGGTCCTCTACAAACTTTACGTTTTTTGTTCCGATATGAAATTCAAAATGGCGGCTACGGCAGAACTTAGTTTAACATTGGACCCTATGGGGAAAATGTTTCAAAACGCTTCTTCTCTGAAACCACTTGGACAATTGAAACCAAACTGCCCAGGAATGATTATTGGAAGGTCCTCTACAAATTTTATGTTTTTTATGCCGATCGGAAATCCAAGATGGCCGCCACCGCAATACATAGATTAACATTGGACCCTATGGGAAAATGTTCAAATGCCTTCTTCTCAGAAACTACAAATATGATTAAAGCCAAACTGTACATGAATGTTCAATGGATGGTCCTCTACAAACTTTACGTTTTTTGTTCCGATATGAAATTCAAAAGGGCGGCTTCGGCTGGACTTAGTTTAACATTGGACCCTATGGGAAAAATGTTTCAAAACGCTTTTTCTCTGAAACCACTTGGACAATTGAAACCAAACTGCCCAGGAATGATCATTGGAAAGACCTCTACAAATTTATGTTTTATATGTCGATTGGAAATCCAAGATGGCCGCCACCGCAATACATAGATTAACATTGGACCCTATGGGAAAATGTTCAAATGCCTTCTTCTCAGAAACTACAAATATGATTAAAGCCAATCTGTACATGAATGTTCAATGGATGGTCCTCTACAAACTCTACGTTTTTTGTTCCGATATGAAATTCAAAATGGCGGCTACGGCAGAACTTAGTTTAACATTGGACCCTATGGGAAAAATGTTTCAAAACGCTTCTTCTCTGAAACCACTAGGAAAGTTGAAACCAAACTGCCCAGTAATGATCATTGGAAGGTCCTCTACAAAGTTGCTGTTTTTTATGTTAATCGAAAATTCAAGATGGCCACCACCGCAGGACATAGATTAACATTGGACACTATGGGAAAATGTTCAAATGCCTTCTTCTCAGAAACTACAAATATGATTAAAGCCAAACTGTACATGAATGTTCATTGGATGGTCCTCTACAAACTTTCCGTTTTTTATTGTGATATGAAATTCAAAATGGCGGCTACGGCAGGACTTAGTTTAACATTGGACCCTATGGGGAAAATGTTTCAAAACGCTTCTTCTCTGAAACCACTTGGACAGTTGAAACCAAACTGCCCAGGAATGATCATTGGAAGCTCCTCTGTTTTTATGCCGATCGGAAATCCAAGATGGCTGCCACCACAGGTCATAGTATTAACACAGGACCATATGGGGAAAATACAGAAATATATTCTTCTCTGAAGCTATTGTACTGATTGAACCTAAAATGTGCATCAATCATTGGAAGGTCCTTTACAAACTTTGTGTTTTTTATGTTGATCGTAATTCCAAGATGACTACCACTGCAGGACATAGTTTTTACATAGGACCAATTGGTTTTTTTTATAACCAGGTGAACGATACAGGCTCTTGAGAGCCTCTGGTTATCATTTGCCAACCCCTTCACATTGAAAGTTCCAATACTTAAATTAACCATAATCTGATAAAACCTTTAACTGTACCATGAGGATAGATGGGTAGAACAACAATATACAATATATCACATGTCAATACACATAACATATAGAAATATATATACAAAAACATTTCAAAGTCAAATTTGAAAATATTTATGGATTGACCAGACACACTATGTACATCTCTACATACTACTTCTTGTGCCCTTACCAATCATTATACACATGTACATCTAAATATTAAATTGTATTTGTTATACCAAGTATGTCCCACCTGTATTGCAGCCAAATAAAATTAATGATTTAAACATCTATACCGCTAAATAAATATAGTATAAAGATCAAGACCATCTAAGACCATCTTATGTGTGCCAGATTGTCCAAGATGGCTGCATGGACCAGGTCTTCCATGATGTGGGGTAACATGCCAGGTTAATATGAATCCATTAGAAAGAATCAATGCTTGGACAGAGTATACATTGTAGTTGTTAATCTGAACTTAATCAATTATTATCATAGAATCTGAAAATGAGGTCAGGGTCAAGCTGACAAGTGTATGCCCACTGTACTATCAGTGATAAATACATGGACCAAACAAACATGGTTTAGTTGACCTGTAAACTTAATACAAATTTTAACAGTCAGTAGACTGTGAAAATTAGGTCATGGCAATATAATTATATCGAGCTGACATGTATATTACATTATTGAACCAAAAATAGTCGATCCATAATATGAAAAAAAATATGTTTCCTGAGAAACTGACCTATATACATGTATAGAAATTAGATGCTTATGTGTATTTAACAAGACAGTAGACAGTAGAATATGGAATTAAGGTCAAGATGACATGGGACAGACTGACATGTACAATATATTCTGGAGTGGGTAATGGATCCACACATTTGGTCCGTAATGGGGGATATAATATTGAGTACCCGACAGTCTTGTTTTCTCAACACAAAATAAACAAATAACTGGCCCAGACACAAATACCTGATGTCTACATGCATTTAACATAATCAGTAGACTATGAAACTGATGTCACAATGACCTGTCTCAGATTAACATACACATTCCAGAGTGAATGCATGGACCAAATACTGTTCAACCATAATGTACTAAATAAATGTGTAGTTTAATAAGAAACTAACCTAATCATGACCCACCTGCAGATAAATGAACTTTTATATTAAGCTAGGGTGATACGTCATTACATGTACAAGAATATCGGTCTACCTGATCTAGCCCCGTATGATTATGTTCACTCACTCTATGTTGACCAAATTATAGTTTACTTATGTGTTATTACTGGGTAGTGGCCTTTTCTCAAACAGTATATAGCTACAGTTTATTATGATGACTATGCTATGGTTTATCGTGATGTGTGTAAGTTACTGAGAAAAGGAGCTTCCTGCGCTGCTACTGCCGGCACTGGACTATATCAATGCATAAACATAAATAAAGCATACAAATATGTGTGGATTTTTTCGTTGTAAAGATGTTCTATGTTTGTCGGATTTGTCTTACCCATGTTTTTATTCCAGGTATTCCCATGATAACGTTTCGTCGTTTCTAATTGATAGCGAGCACAGAGAGCTCTACAGCAACATGGGCATGCGCATGCAACACACAATCTGCCTAATGATGATATTGAAATCCTTTCGTCCGGAAGTTGATAAAAGTTGGCAGTCCCGGAGAGAATGCCAAAAATAAAAAAAAGTCTCCAATAAATGATTTTAAAACTAAAATGATATCATGAAGTTCTAAAAATCGTATTTAAGTAACAAAAGACAATAAAAGGTGCTTACATTGTTAAATTGATCAGAATAACATCTCGCTATCAAAGTCATGACGTCATGTTATTCATAGGCCAAAGTCGTCGACAACATTTCGCGGAATTTTAATTAAAATCTTGTATTTTCATTCCCAAGCCAAAAAATTTCAAAACGACATCCATTTCATTTGCAAATTGCGTCAATTCCGTAAATCGTGACGACATGTAAATAAACACAGCACTTTTTTCAAGCGTGTCCAGATTATTAGATAAAAACCTTTCTAGTTACGGATTAGTAAAAGATGATTATAGAATAAATTTAACTTTTTTTTTAACTACAATATTTTCAGAAAATATCAAATTAATTTTTTTGGACCATTTGCAGCCGATGTAGAAAAACTCGCCTTGGTGTGTTTTTGTTTTGATTTTGCAGAATCTACGCGGGTGGTCTAATATTTACTCGGATCGATCAAAACTTTTATTAATACAACACTGGCGTACTGAAAGGACTATCAGGTTAAGGACAACAACTGTTCATTTTTTTCATCACTGTGAATGACTCTTAAGACAACACGAATATGGTCATTTTTTGACGTATGGACATTTTATGTCACGCCCAACTGCATTTCACTGTCGAACTCCAGAATTATATTGACATTTCGTTATATGACTTACCAGTTTAAAAGAAATCCAAACACAATTCCTGTCTCCAAGATTATTTGTACATGTACCACAATATTCCTAAAGTTCTACAATAAATGCGTAAATAAAAACGAATCTGGCCACCATTCATCGTCATGTTAATATTTTTTTTATCACGTCATATTTTACGTTCAACAAGTAAAGGTCAGCATTGAAATCGTATTTGGGTCACAACTGACACGCAAAGATGACAATGTCATCAATATTTTTTAATACACATCTATAGTACACGTACAATAACTAGGAGGAGATCACAGGGACTTGTTCCCGGTGTTACATACTCATTTTTCCCCCTACTCATTCTTCCCCCCGGAAAAATGAGTATATACTAGTTTTTCCCCCGGAAAGATCAGTATATACTCATTTTCCCCCCGGAAAGATCAGTATATACTCATCTTTCCCCCTGATTTTTAGGGGGGAAATCTGAGTATATACTGAAGTTTCCCCCTCATACTCAATTCTCCCCCTTTGCACTGATAGACTATACAAGGGCAATAACTCCTATAAGGGGTCGACCCTATGGAGACTTTTGTAGAGCTTTTGATGCTGAAGAAGGAAGATCACCTCTATTTTTCTCTATATGTAATACTTTTTGAAATATTATCCAATGACTGCAGTTTGACCCCTATGTTCTATTTTTAGCCATGGCGGCCATGTTTTTTCATCGACGGATATATAATTCACAAACTATAGTCTACACACCCTAAGGATCATTCATACCAAGTTTGGTTAAATTATGTTCAGTGGTTCTCAAGAAGAATATCAAAATGTAAAAAGTTAACGGACGGACGACGGACGGACGGAAGGACGACGAACGCAATGTGAAGGACGGGGGGGGGGGGGGGGGGTTCCGACCACCGGAACCCCCCTGGATTCGCCAATGGTTATCTGTTAATTTATTCTTAAGAATTTCAACTGTTTACAGTACACCGAGACACAACATAATTAGCTTTAAACTAAACAAACTATTTTGTGGTAGCTTGTTTGTTTGTAATCGATCATTTTAAATAAAGATCAGTAACTATAGAATGGCAGTGTCCATCAATGACGCATAACTATGAACGATACAATTATTAGTTCTACTGTCAAGAGTGTGGATTTGTTTTACCGAACATAATTATACCAATTTATCATATTATGTTCATTTCAAATAATGAACTAAACGGTAAGAGTATTCTCTAAATTAAACTACTACTACGAGGGGGGAAGGACCCTTTTCAGGACTCCGGGATGGTGTTTTTTTAAGCTCGAGAATTCGGGATTGACCATTTCGGGATTCGGGATTTTTTCCGATTCGTCAACAAATGGTCATCAGGAGACATTGGAAACATTGTTAGTTTTTCAATAATCTTTTTTCAAGAAACACTGAAGCGATGGTATGGAAACGTGATTTGTATGTTCATTTTAAGGTCCTTGACAGGTCTTGTTACTTTTTGAGCCCATCGGAAATTCAAAATCGTTGCCAGCGGAGGTCAAAGTTTGCTTTGAAACCATATGTAAAGCAACATTTTCATGGTCTACTTGGAAAACACTGAACAGAATTTAACCACACTTGGCAGAGGTGTTCACTATTATGTCCTACGCAAGTGTTGTTACTTTTCATGCCGATTCGTTAAAAAATGAATAAAAGAAGAATGTGTCTGAGGACACGGAGTTCTCCGCTTTCAGCTAAGTTGGCCTAACTTCCAAGCCGTATATGGGATCTGGCTGCAATTGAACCTGACCTGCATATTATGGTTGTAAACATTGTCTTGAAATTTCAGAGTCCTTTACAGGTGATAATGGTTTTTATGCCGATCGGAAATTCAAAATGGTCGACAGCGAAGGTCAAAATTGCTTTGAAAACCTATGAATTACATTTTCGTAATCTCATTGAGAACCACTGAACATAATTTAACCAATTTAACTTTGAGGGTGTTCACTATGAGGTACTACACAAGTGTTGTTTCTTTGGTGCAGATCGATAGGAGACTTTGAACATTCTGATTAATCGATTTTCAAGAACCACTGAAGGCATTGTCGGGGGAAATTTATTAAAGTAGTCGTCCTCCTCACTACCTTTCTCACCCTTCCTCTCCATCCTCTTCCTCACTGCCTCTCTATCTCCTTCTTCTCCATCCTCCTCCTCACTACCTCCCTCCCTCATTCCTCTTCTCTACTTCTCACTACCTCTCTCCCTCCTTCCTCTCAGTCATCCTCACTACCTCTCTTCCTCCTTCCTCTTCTCTACTTATTTCCCTCCTTCCTCTCCTCTTCTTACTACCTCTCTCCCTTCTTCCTCTCCCTCCTACTCACTGCCTATCTCCCTCCTTCCTCTCAATCCTCCTCCTCACTACTTCTCCCTCATTCCTCTCCATCCACTTCCTCACTACCTATCTCCCTCCTTCCTCTCAAGTCATCCTCACTACCTCTCTCCCTCCTTCTTCCTCTTCTCTACTTATTTCCCTCCTTGCTCTCCTCTTCTTACTACCTCTCTCCCTTCTTCCTCTCATTCCTGCTCACTGCCTCTCTCCCTCCTTTCTCTCAATCCTCCTCCTCACTACCTCTCCTCCCTCATTCCTCTCCATCCACTTCATCACTATCTCTCTCCCTCCTTCCTCTGAATCATCCTCTCCCCCTCCTTCCTCTCAATCCTCCTCCTCACTACCTCTCTCTCCTCCATCCTTCTCACTACCTCTCTCCCTCCTTCCTCTGGCATCCTCCTCACTACCGCTCTCCTTCCTTCCTCTCAATCCTCCTCACTACTTCTCTCCCTCATTCCTATCTATCCTCCTCACTACCTCTCTCCCTCCTTCCTCTCAGTCATCCTCACTATCTCTCTCCCTCCTTCCTCTCAGTCATCCTCACTACCTCTCTCCCTCCTTCCTCCCAGTCATCCTCACCACCTCTCCATCCTTCATTCCTTTCAATCCGCCACCTCATTACCTCTCTTCTCTTTCCTGTAATATTATCATCCACCTCATTACCTCTGTCTTTTTTCCGTCTCCATCCTCCTTATTTAACTCTTCCTAATTACCTTCTCCGTATTCTTTTCTCCTCCGTCGTCATCATCATCCTCCTTATTACCTCCTCTTCACTATTTCTCTCCTCCTCGTTTACTTCGTCCTTTATATCCTCTTCCTTCAAATCTCCTCTTCAATACCTGTTTCACTACTTCCTCATCATTATCCTCCTCACTATCTCCATCCTTTTCCATATTTACTCCCTCCCTAATTCCTCCCCGTCATCCTCCTTATTTATACCTCTAGTATCTCTCCTTCCTCTCCATCGTCTTTTTGCCATTCTCCCTCCGTCCTCTCTATCCTTCTCTTTATATTCCTTCCTTCCTGCCCTCTTCCTCATACCTGTCAGCTGTGCCTTCCAGCACTTAGCAAACTTGAGTTTTTCTCGCTGCTCAGTTCTCCAGAATTTTAAGATTTTCACACATTTATTGCCAAATTTTTCGTATAAGGACCCACGGTTTAATATTTTTGGAACTTTTCTGACCCTTTCCTTGAAGTTAATGCAGTGGTACGTCACTTCCGTCAGCCGTGGGTCCTTATACGAAAAATTTTGCAATAAATGTGTGAAAATCTTAAAATTCTGGAGAACGCTCAAATCGTATGCACAAAACAAAAACAGGGCAAAAAAGATGCGTCTTTTAGGAATGGATACATGTCCTAGTTTGAATGACATAATGGAAATAAGGTGCAATAAATGTACTCGAAGCGAGCAGGGGTACGATTTTTAAACCTGTCGAGTTGCATGCCTTGTGTATTATTAGTATCTATATAGGATCGACACATGCAATTTGATGTTGACATAAGATTGTATGAATATTGACACGAACAAGTTAGAATAAGGAAAAAGAGATGAAATAATAAAGAAATAAAGAAATTTTATTGAAAATAAATTTGTAAACAGAAAGTTAGAAAAATGGGGGTGGTCCGTGCCACGAGCGCCTGTGCCTTGTGGGCCCTCTATTGGACAATAATAAATTCTTATTCTTATAAGGGACAGTCGACAATAAAATGTTTCTCATCTTCAATATCTCCCTTAGAACAATTTGTGCATTTTCTTTCTGAATACTACCAACATCTGCCGAAAATGGTTTAGAATAGTAAGAACTAATGAATTTTATTTATTTAACTATTAATTATGCCGTTCATACTATATGTATATCTGTTATTATTTATTAAACTCAGTCTTTCTAAAATAAATGCTATAAAATTATTAACCAGCTTGTTGTTGAAACTTTAAAAGGTAATAACATTACACAAGAAGGAATATATGTCTCTGTATAATCTTTTAAAGAGTATGATTTGATACTGAATATTGCCTTAATATATATATCACGCCTCTACTGTGCTTTTTCCAATAAAAAAATATTGAATATTGATAAATATTTTGTATGTGAAAGCAGAGACATGTCTGATGAAAGCGGTACCTATATAATTCTTTTAAAATTAAAAACTATTTTGTTCACTTGGAGATAGCATAATATTGGCCCAAATACACATACTTTAAAATGTTGAAATGAAGATTATCAGTATTACAGTAACCGTACGCAGTGCGGTCTTATGTATGGGCACAATCGGCAGTTGCCCGGTGGTCCCACAAGCAAATGAACCCCATGCTAATCTATGTATGTTGTATACGGCATAATTTTTAATTTTTAAACACCGATTTTGTTGGAAGTATCAATACAAGAAATATATGTTTAATTTTATCGACCATTTATAGTTTTATTTCTGCGAGTGTTTGTATAGATAAGGGCCTCAGAGCACTGCTTTGACCGGGGCCTATATTGCTGACAAGACGGCCCTGACCGTACGTCATTCATCATTTACACTTCATGAACATATATCGGCTGTACATAGCATGGTGTAGGCCAATATTGCTTATGTATGTTGGTTGCATTAATTGATATTTTCGTAATAAAACTCTTTTCTTATGACTTAAAAGACCATACTTTCATTTTACAGACACCGGCGTCTACTACCTCCGTTAGGCTTAATAATGGTTGATACCACCCGCGTACTAGTAATAGTTAGTCTTCAATGTTTGCACTGTCCCTAGTCCAACAATAAAAGATTCCATACTTTTTTCTCGTATTTTTCTATTCTACTTCATTTAACTTTCCAATGGATGTCATAGGGGATATAAAGGTATTTTTAGTATCATTTAATTTCAAATACTAACGTCCTCTCTACTATACTTTCATTTTACAGACACCGGCGTCTACTACCTCCGTTAGGCTTAATAATGGTTGATACCACCCGCGTACTAGTAATAGTTAGTCTTCAATGTTTGCACTGTCCCTAGTCCAACAATAAAAGATTCCATACTTTTTTCTCGTATTTTTCTATTCTACTTCATTTAACTTTCCAATGGATGTCATAAGGGATATAAAGGTATTTTTAGTATCATTTAATTTCAAATACTAACGTCCTCTCTACTATAGGCCATGCCTACTCATATTATTTTGTGATATTCAACTTTCACTCAAATGCTGTGTTCGCATCTATTCTAGGCAATGCCTACTCCATATTATTTAGACTGTTTATTTGTGTTGTCAGTATTTACATTTTTTTCTTTCACGGTTAACCGGAAGTTTTGGGTGAAGTATAAGATAGAAATCGGACAGGATGGTTGAATTTTTCCGTATTATCTTTAAATAAAAAATATTTTTAACAACATATGTTCATGTATATAATAATATAGCAAGCATGCACAGTATAGTGAGTTGTGGATTATATTTTAAATTAGATGATACAATTTCTTTGAAAAGAGGACAAAACAGCTGCAAAGAGTAACATAATAACAAAACAAAAACAAAGCAACAAAGTATAATGCATTGAAGTCATTCAGTTTATTTAATGCGCGGTCTCCAGTTTTTTGGTGGTTGTAAGTTAGTTAGATCAGTGTCGTGGAATATTCTGATGATCGCTCCACTTGGTTGAATTTTAGCAAAGATTTTTCCTTCATTCGACCATGCAGCTTCTACATTGTCCGAGTTTTGAAGTTCGTATATTAGATTTTCGTTTTCCTTTGTCAAGTCCTCTTTTATGACGTATCTAGATTTTGCTAAAGCTTTTCTTCTTTTTATAGTTTCGATTTTGTGTTGCCTGGACATAAATCTAACAATTACGGGTCTACATTTTTTGTTGGTATACGCGGTCCAAGTCTGTGAGCAATGTTTATATCACTTTCTTTGGTATCCATGTGCAGTTTGTCATTTAAAAGATTATTGACCTTTGGTTTGCAATTGTTATAGCAATTTCCTCATTTTTTTCGTCTTCCAGTTCAAAGATCCTTACACTGCTCTTCCGAGTGTATTGCTCGAGATCATTAGTCTTTTTTAAAGCCATGTGTACCCTATTATCAACATCTTCAATATATTCTCGACTATTTTGTATTTGTTCCCTTAGATGTTCATTTTTTTTGTATAAATCGTCGTTTTTTATTTCCAATTCAAAGATTCTACACTCTAATTTATCCATTTTTTCGGTCATTTCCGTCGTAATTTCCCTTTTTACCCTATCAACCACCTTTTCAAGATCACTTTTGGTTACTAGTTTTTCAAATTTATTTTGAAATACCTCTTTTGTTATCATACTGTTCATTTTTGTGTTAACTTCAAGTACCATTGTTCCTAGTGTTGTTAGTTCTTTCAGGATAGGGTCTTGATTATCCGCTCGACTCCCCCCTTTTGCTGTTTGGAAAGAGGTGATTTTCTGTTGTACCTTATCATTTTCACCTGTATGTGGGTTTTTTTATCATTTCCTTTTGGTGCCTTTTCCTGTGGATTTTTGACAGTTTGTTTTTTTAGCACAGAGCTTTCAAAGCTAGTGTCGTTACTAGAGGTAGACGACCTATCATTTACTTTCCGTTTTGGTGTTGACTCCTCTGGTTTATTTCTATTTGACTGCATTATCATACATTAACAATGTCTTTGTAATATAACACACAAGCCGTCGGTTTTGGTTCGTGTTTTTAAATTGTTCGATAATAGTCAACACTCAAATAAAATGTATTTATATATCACATGTACAAGTGAACAGGTGAATTGTTTATGTTTACGTTTCATAACTGGTCAAACCGGACAATCAAAAGTGTGAATATACCCGAGAACGGTACTCACAGGTCAATCCATAATTATAAACTTCTTACTTATGCATTTTTTCAGTATACATCTTTTGTTATACCTCGTCACAACGTATATATGAAAGTCTAATAGGCTCCAAAATACAGAAGTCTTGGTGTAAACAGTTGAATTTACCAGATTTCTCAGGACAAAATTAACCTATGTTTTCCGCCATATTCCACCTTTGACCCTTTCTTTTTACTTTTTGATGACCAGACTTAAATTTAGATCAGTAGAATGTTTAACAGGCTGATCACTGGTCTCACCCTAGATCATCATCAGTCCTGGACTCGCCCTAGATCATCATCAGTCCTGGACTCGCCCTAGATCATCATCAGTCCTGGACTCGCCCTAGATCATCATCAGTCCTGGACTCGCCCTAGATCATCATCAGTCCTGGACTCGCCCTAGATCATCATCAGTCCTGGACTCACCCTAGATCATCATCAGTCCTAGACTCGCCCTAGATTATCATCAGTCCTGGACTCGCCCTAGATCATCATCAGTCCTGGACTCGCCCTAGAACATCATCAGTCCTGGACTCGCCCTAGATCATCATCAGTCCTAGACTCACCCTAGATCATCATCAGTCCTGGACTCGCCCTAGATTATCCTCAGTCCTGGACTCGCCCTAGATCATCATCAGTCCTGGTCTCGCCCTAGTTCATCATCAGTCTTGGACTCGCCCTAGATCATCATCAATCCTGGTCTCGCCCTAGATCATCATCAGTCATGCATGGACTCGCTATTTGAAGTTCGGACTCACCAAAGTTTTCAAATTTAAGATTTTTATGATAGTGTGACTCAACAAAATTTTCAGAAGTATCTTCTGGACTCGTCAAATTAAATTTCTACAAGTATCCCTGATCATGGTAGTCTCGTATAGACTAGACTGGTTGATGATTGTATCTGATAGCTAGTAATGGTGCTTTATTGTAATATAAAGTACAGAAGGAATCAACTATATTTCTGATTTCTGATGCGATTATAAAGGATGCAATACAATTGTATTTCACTTGATCAGTGAATGGAATATTTGGGCACAATATTGAAGTAATTTTTAGCTCACCTTGCCAAAGGCAATGTGAGCTTTTGCCATCACTTGGCGTCCGTCGTCCGTCGTCTGTCGTCCGTTAACTTTTCACATTTTAATCTTCTCCTCTGAAACCCCTCAGTCAAATGAACTGAAACTTGGTAGGAAGCATCTATGGAAGGTCCTCTATAAAGATTGCTAATTTCGTTCCGATCCATTAACAAACATGGCCGCCACAGGCAATTCTTGTTTCTGATTGGCCTATTTTTTTTAATCTTCTCCTCTGAAACCACTGGGCCAAATGAACTGAAACTTGGTAGGAAGCATTTATGGAAGGTCCTCTATAAAGATTGCTCATTTCGTCCCGATCCATTTACAAACATGGCCGCCACAGGCAATTCATGTTTATGATTGTATGCTTTATAAAAAAAACTGTTTTTTCTGTGGAAAGGGAGATAACTCTAATTTAAATATAGATATTAGTAAAATACAGTTAGCTATGAATTGAATTACAGATAAATATGCCTCTAAAACCCCTCAGCCAAATGAACTGAAACTTGGTAGGAAGCATCTATGGAAGGCCCTCATTGCTCATTTCATCCCGATCCATTAACAAACATGGCCGCCATAGGCGACTCTTGTTTCTGATTGGCTGATTTAAAAAATTCTTCTCTTCTAATTAACCGTTTGGCCAAATGAACCGACACTTGGTAGGAAGCATCTATGGAAGGTCCTCTATAAAGATTGCTCAATCCGTCTCGATCCATTAACAAACATGGCCACCACAGGCGATTCTTGTTTCTGATTGGCTGATTTTAAAAATTCTTCTGCTCTGAAACTGTTTGGCCAAATGTACCGAAACTTGGTAGGAAGCATCTATGGAAAGTCCTCTGTTGCGATTGCTTATGTTGTTCTGATCCGTTAACAAACATGGCCGCCACAGGCAATTCTTGTTTCTGATTGGCCTATTTTTTAAAATCTTCTCCTCTGAAACTGCTTGGCCAAATGTACCGAAACTTTGTAGGATGCATCTATGGGAGGTCCTCTATAACGATTACTCATTTCGTCCCGATCCATTAACAAACATGGCCGCCACAGGCAATTCTTTTTTCTGATTGGCCTATTTTTAAAAATCTTCTCCTCTGAAAACGCTTGGCCAAATGAACCGAAACTTGGTAGGATGCATCTATGGAGGCCCTCTATAAAGATTACTCATTTCGTCCCTATCAATTAACAAATATGGCTGCCACAGGCAAGTCTTGTTGTTTATTGGTCAATTTCTAAAACAGCTTTTCCTCTGAAGCCGCTTGGCCAAATGATATGAAACTTGGTAAGAAGCATCTATGGAAGATCCTCTATAAACTTTACTCATTTCGTTTTGATCCATTTACAAACATGGCTGCCACAGGAAATTCCTGTTTTAGATTGGTCAATTTCTAGAAATCTTCTTATCTGAAACTGCTTTGCCAAAATGAACCGATATTTGGTGGGAAGCACCTATGGAAGGTTCTGTATTAAATTTCCTCAAAGTAGAATGAAAGGTGAGCGACACAGGCTCAGCCCACTGAGCCTCTAGTTTTGCTCACCAAACTTGTTTTATTAACTGTTGAGAAAGAAATACAATATATACTATTCCTGCTTAGCATGTTACTAGTAGGTCACGCATAAGACATCACATGAATTAATTTATCATACCAATTTTTCTTCCTGGCTGTTTCTGCTAAAAAATATCTATTCTAATTTGTCATGATCACATATGAAAATAAAAACTAGTACATTGTATGTTTAATTATCAAAAGTTATCGACACTCTGTATTGTAATGTTTAATTATCAAAAGTTAACTACACACTGTATTGTAATGTTTAATTATCAAAAGTTATCGACATTCTGTATTGTAATGTTTAATTATCAAAAGTTATCGACACTCTGTATTGTAATGTTTAATTATCAAAAGTTATCGACACTCTGTATTGTAATGTTTAATTATCAAAAGTTATCGACACTCTGTATTGTAATGTTTAATTATCAAAAGTTAACTACACACTGTATTGTAATGTTTAATTATCAAAAGTTATCGACACTCTGTATTGTAATGTTTAATTATCAAAAGTTATCGACACTCTGTATTGTAATGTTTAATTATCAAAAGTTATCGACACTCTGTATTGTAATGTTTAATTATCAAAAGTTATCGACACTCTGTATTGTAATGTTTAATTATCAAAAGTTATCGACACTGTATTGTAATGCATGGTTTTTCTATCCCTGTTTTCAATTTATTCAGCCAGTAGTAGACCAGAAATTGTTGACGCCATATTACCAGAGGTCAAACAGCAAGGTCAAACAGCTTATTTGAATTGTTCAGTGATCAACCTTCAAGCACCAGCAGCGGTAAGTAGAGATAATTATTAATAAATTAATTAATAAATACTATATCTAATGGAGTCAATAGTAGAAATAATATCCGATGGAGTCCTTTCCTCATTCACGACTTATTACCGGGTTTGTAACTAGATTAACACGACGGGTGCCACTAGTGGAACAGGAACTGATTACCCTTCCGGAGCACCTGAGCTCACCCCCGGTTTTTAGTGGGATTCGTGTTACTCGATCTTTAGTTTTATATATATGTTTTGTAGATCGTTGTTTGTCATTTGTACTTTTTCTTTTGGCCATTGTGTTGTCTTTTCTTCTTCAATATACAGATTCTGATAGCCCCTTTGGTATCTTCAAACTCTTCTTACTATCCCTAATGGGAGTCAATAGTAGAAATGATATCCATAATGAAGTCGATAGTAGAATTAGCATCCATTATTAAGTCAATAGTAGAATTAATATCCATAATTGAGAACAAGGTAGAAATATTATCCCATGAAGTCGATAGTAGAAATAATATCACCATGGAGTCAATAGTACTTAGAAATAATATCCCCACCGAGTCGATAGTAGAAATAATATACCTAATGCTATAATGATTTCTTACACTATGTCTCTGACTCACTGTACTTAACTCATCCCATATCTTTATATCAAATATAAGATCTTATCCCCGGTTTGAAAATTATGACAACTTTTGATTGGTTAAAACCCCGGGTATAAAAAAGCATATTCCCGGGTGTTGTTAGGCCATATTACCGGGTGTAACTAGTCACTTAACCAATCAAATGTTGTTGTAATTTTCAAAACGGGGATAATATGACGTTAAAGCTCGCGACGTTGCGCTCCAAAATCAAATTTAGTTAATTTTGGCTATTTTGAATATAAAGCTGTTACTTTGATCAACTGTAGGGTTCTACCAAAGATAGTACCCTACACAGGGTTCTCCAAAGGTAGTACCCTACACCGGGTAAAAACACTCGAAACTTTCATATTGTTTACTTATTCTTTCCAAAAACAAAGAAAACGTCACTTTTAGGTGGGCCGCCGGGGTCCAAAATGCCTTATTTTGACTATAACCGGGGATAAATTCGTTATCTACGTTCATATCCGTAGATATGGAGATTTTAACACCCTTCAGTAGCCTGTACATACTTCGGCTGCGCCTCAGGGTGTACTTGGCTACTTCATGATGTTATAGTTTAAACATATTTTATTAATTAATTCAATATAACATTACATGAGGTTATAATCTCCATATCTACGGATAGGAACGTAAATAACTTATAATGTATAATAGTTTTCCAGCACTGAATTCTTGGAAATAAATGAAAATAATGGTGGAACGGATCCACAATTTTCCCCCAGTTTACCATGATATAGAAGCTAAAATTTGAATCTTATTCCAAGTAGAAAGTGCTTGATTAAATTTATTATTGAAAGATAAAATATTCTGTGAATAAACTTACTTCTTAAAACATGTTTATATACATGTATGTTTATATATTCAGTGTGTGAAACTAAATTTCAGGGCATCATAAACCAATCTCTATTTTACATAGACCTCACTGTACATTATATACAAAATTGTGAAAATTTGTCATAAACTTTGTTTATAGGTCTACCGCTGATTTCGTACACTGTATATTTACCAGTTTTATAAAATGTCTTTAAACAGTTACAATGGATGAAGAAGACAACACCGACTGGCGATCCATTTCTTATATCAACAGATGAATATGTTAAAGTAGGTACTGTCGTGGAAGGGAAGAGGAAATATGATGTCGTCAAAATACAGAACAATAACAGAGAACAGTTCCAGCTGATTATACGTTCACTGACAGAAACAGATGCAGGAGATTATACATGTCAAATTTATCTCCCAAATCAAAACTACAAACAATGGCCGAAAAAGATAGGACATTTAACAGTTCAAAGTAAGTTTCTCCCTCCCCTTCCCTACCCTACATACTCAGTAAAGATAGGACATTTAACAGTTCAAAGTAAGTTTCTCCCTCCCCTTCCCTACCCTACATACTCAGTAAAGATAGGACAATTAACAGTTCAAAGTAAGTTTCTCCCTCCCCTTCCCTACCCTACATACTCAGTAAAGATAGGACAATTAACAGTTCAAAGTAAGTTTCTCCCTCCCCTTCCCTACCCTACATATTCAGTAAAGATAGGACATTTAACAGTTCAAAGTAAGTTTCTCCCTCCCCTTCCCTACCCTACATACTCAGTA
The DNA here is from genome assembly GCA_963680875.1 of Bathymodiolus brooksi. NCBI lineage: Eukaryota > Metazoa > Mollusca > Bivalvia > Mytilida > Modiolidae > Bathymodiolus > Bathymodiolus brooksi. The sequence continues at coordinate 134,139,330 of OY804578.1, forward strand.
AAGATAGGACAATTAACAGTTCAAAGTAAGTTTCTCCCTCCCCTTCCCTACCCTACATACTCAGTAAAGATAGGACAATTAACAGTTCAAAGTAAGTTTCTCCCTCCCCTTCCCTACCCTACATATTCAGTAAAGATAGGACATTTAACAGTTCAAAGTAAGTTTCTCCCTCCCCTTCCCTACCCTATATACTCAGTAAAGATAGGACATTTAACAGCTCAAAGTAAGTTTCTCCCTCCCCTTCCCTACCTTACATACTCAGTAAAGATAGGACATTTAACAGTTCAAAGTAAGTTTCTCCCTCCCCTTCCCTACCCTACATACTCAGTAAAGATAGGACATTTAACAGTTCAAAGTAAGTTTCTCCCTCCCCTTCCCTACCCTACATACTCAGTAAAGATAGGACATTTAACAGTTCAAAGTAAGTTTCTCCCTCCCCTTCCCTACCCTACATACTCAGTAAAGATAGGACATTTAACAGCTCAAAGTAAGTTTCTCCCTCCCCTTCCCTACCCTACATACTCAGTAAAGATAGGACATTTAACAGTTCAAAGTAAGTTTCTCCCTCCCCTTCCCTACCCTACATACTCAGTAAAGATAGGACATTTAACAGCTCAAAGTAAGTTTCTCCATCCCCTTCCCTACCCTACATACTCAGTAAAGATAGGACATTTAACAGTTCAAAGTAAGTTTCTCCCTCCCCTTCCCTACCCTACATACTCAGTAAAGATAGGACATTTAACAGTTCAAAGTAAGTTTCTCCCTCCCCTTCCCTACCCTACATACTCAGTAAAGATAGGACATTTAACAGCTCAAAGTAAGTTTCTCCATTCCCTACCCTACATACTCAGTAAAGATAGGACATTAGTAAAGATAGGACATTTAACAGCTCAAAGTAAGTATCCCCCCACCCTGCATACTCAGTAAAGATAGGACATTTAGCAGTTCAAAGTAAGTTTCTCCACCCCCAACCATGCATACACATTAAAGATAGGACATTTCACAGCTCAAAGTAAGTACCCCTCTCCCCATCCCCAACTCTGCATACTCAGTGTAAAGAAATATAAAGCACAGCAGTAAAAGTTCCTCCTTAAATTTGTTTCTAAATTAATTGAAATTCATTTTGTTCTCTTGTTTATATAAACAATATTTTTAAGTTGTCTCCCCTGTACATCTCATGATAATGGAGTAAGTTGTCTCCCTTTTTATTAGCTCACCTTGCCAAAGGCAATATGAGCTTTTGCCATCACTTGACGTCCGTCGTCTGCTAACTTTTCACATTTTAATCTTCTCCTCTGAAACCTCTTAGTCAAATGAACTGAAACGTAGTAGGAAGCATCTATGAAAGTTCCCCTAATAATATTGCTCATTTTGTCCCGATCCATTAACAAACATGGCAGCCACAGGTCATTCTTGTTTCTGATTGGTTGATTTCTAAAAAAATATTCTCCTCTGAAACCGCATGACCAAATGAACCGAATTTGGTAGGAAGCATCTATGGAAGGTCCTCCATAAAAATTGCTCATTTCGTCCTGATCCATTAACAAACATGGCCGCCAAAGACAATTCTTGTTTCTGATTGGACAATTTCTAAAAAATCTTTTCCTCTGAAACCGCTTGGCCAAATGAACCGAAACTTGGTAGGAAGTATCCTTGAAAGATCCTCTATTAAGATTCCTCATTTAGTACCGATCCGTTAACAAACATGGTCGCCATAGGCAATTTTTGTTTCTGCTTGGCCGATTTTTTTAAATCTTCTCCTCTGAAACCACGTGGCCAAATGAGCCGAAACAGGTAGGGCTGCCACAGGAATTTCATGTTTCTGATTGGTTGATTTCTGAAAAATCTCCTGTGAAACCACTTGGCCAAATGAACCGAAACGTGGTAGGAAGCATATATGGAAGGTCCTCTATAAAGATTGCTAATTTCGTTCTGATCCGTTGGCAAACATGGCCGCCATAGGCAATTCTTGTTTCTGATTGGTCAGTTTCTAAAAAATCTTTTCCTCTGCAACTGCTTGGTCAAATAAACCGAAACTTGGTAGGAAGTATCTATGGAAGGTCCTCTATAAAGATTGGTAATTAAGTTCCGATCCGCTAACAAACATGGCCACCACAGGTAATTCTTGTTTCTGATTGGTCGATTCCGTGAAAAATATTCTTCTCTGAAACCGCTTGGCAAAATGAAACGCAATTTGGTAGGAAGCACCATGGTACGTTCTGTATAAAATTTCCTGAAAGCAGTCTGAAAGGTGAGTGACACGGCTGAGCCTCTAGTTTTATATTCATTTGGTAAACTCTACATTTTTTCATATTGTTAATAAAACAAAATAATAAGAAATTAAGTAATTTATTTACATAAAATGGAGGACACACGAGAGTAACCCCTTGTACATTTAAAGGGTCAATTGTTCCATTCCTCCATCATTTCTGTATTATTTTTAAGTATCGATGTACTTGTTCTTGTCCTGAATATTATAGCTGAAATTCTACTCGCTGGATGTTAAACAAAAATGATGGAATTGTTCAATTATATTTTTATTTAAATTGACAGTTGCACCAACTATTAAAGCAAACAGTGCCGCAAGTATAACAGTTGAAGAAGGAGAAAATATCACTTTGACATGTGAAGCTAATGGTATTCCTAGTCCTAATGTCACATGGAAAAGGGGGGATGGATTTCCATTACCAGGAGGTGGTTTTCAACATAAGGTAGGTACAATGTAGGCTTCTTGTGTTGTTGTTTTTAGGAGCATGATTATCATTTTTATTTGTTGTTTTAGGGGAGAATGATTATCATTATTATTTGTTATTTTAGGGGAGCATGATTATCATTATTATTTGTTGTTTTAGGGAGCATGATTATCATTATTATTTGTTGTTTTAGGGGAGCATGATTATCATTATTATTTGTTGTTTTAGGGGAGCATGATTATCATTATAATTTGTTGTTTTAGGGGAGCATGATTATCATTATTATTTGTTGTTTTTAGGGGAGCATGATTATCATTATTATTTGTTGTTTTAGGGGAGCATGATTATCATTATTATTTGTTGTTTTAGGGGAGCATGATTATCATTATTATTTGTTGTTTTAGGGGAGCATGATTATCATTATTATTTGTTGTTTTAGGGGAGCATGATTATCATTATTATTTGTTGTTTTATGGGAGCATGATTATCATTATTATTTGTTGTTTTAGGGGAGCATGATTATCATTATTATTTGTTGTTTTAGGGAACATGATTATTATTATTATTTGTTGTTTTAGGGGAGCATGATTATCATTATTATTTGTTGTTTTAGGGTAGCATGATTATCATAATTATTTGTTGTTTTAGGGAGCATGATTATTATTATTATGTCTCCCCCCACTTTTGTGGGGAGACATATTGTTTTTGTCCTGTCCGTCTGTCCATCACACAGTTTGTCAGCGCAGCTCCAATTTCATGAAACTTGGCAGACAGTAAGGACACCATATGTAGTTGTGCATATCACCAGGAAATTTTGATCGCCTGAATTTTGTGGGAGTTATACCCCTTTGAACTTAGAAATTTTCCGAAATTTACTACTGAAGCAGCTTGTCAGCGCAACTCCTCTGAAACTACTGAATAGATTTTGATGAAACTCGGTAGGTAGTAAGGACACCAAATGTAGTTGTGCATATTAAGAGGAAATGTTGATCCCCTAAATTTTGTAGGAGTTATGCCCCTTTGAACCTAAACATTTCCCCAAGTTTACTTCTGAAACAGCTTGTCAGCGCAACTCCTCTGAAACTACTAAACAGAATTTCATGAAACTTGGTAGGTAGTAAGGACACCATATGTAGTTGTGCATATTACCAGGAAATTTTGATCTCCTGAAATTTGTGGGAGTTATGCCCCTTTGAACTTAGATATTTCCCCAAATTTACTACTGAAGCAGTTTGTCGGCGCAACTCCTCTGACACTACTGAACAGAATTTCACGAAACTTGGTAGGTAGTAAGAACGCCATATGTAGTTGTGCATATTACCAGGAAATATTGATCCCCTAAATTTTGTGGGAGTTATGCCCCTTTGAACTTAAAATTTTCCGAAATATACTTCTGAAGCAGCTTGTCAGCACAACTCCTCTGAAACTACTGAACAGAATTTCATGAAACTTGGTAGGTAGTAAGGACACCATATGTAGTTATGCATATTACCAGGAAATGTTGATCCCCTAAATTGTGTGGGAGTTATTTGCAAACACTCTAGTGTAATATCCCTTACTGACACTTGTATATATATATATATGTACAAGAGTCTATCATAATGTCATATTTCCATGAAAAAGTTTTCATCACCAATCCATTGATTTTAGAAGAACAAAACGCCTTTAAAATCATTGGAACATAGGCTGAGCAATTTTGTGGAATGGGGAACTTTGCCATGACAATATGGAATAGTACCTGTAACCCTTGATTTAGCACTTTTGATCAATTTTTTTTTGTGTTTCATCGATTAAAAACAGTTTTTTTTTGTTATTCATTGAAGCTTAATTCTATTTGTTACCGAAATAGATTTTTTACCTATGACTACAGTTTGTGGGACGGGGAAGACATACGTTTTTGCGGGCAAAAACAAACTTTAATTATTTGTTGTTTTAAGGGAGCATGATTATCATTATTATTTGTTGTTTTTAGGGAGCATAATTTTCAATATTATTTGTTGTTTTAGGGGAGCATGATTATCATTATTATTTGTTGTTTTTAGGGAGCATGATTATCATTATTATTTGTTGTTTTAGGGGAGCATGATTATCATTAATATTTGTTGTTTTAGGGGAGCATGATTATCATCATTATTTGTTGTTTTAGGGGGGCATGATTATCATTAATATTTGTTGTTTTAGGGGACCATGATTATCATCATTATTTGTTGTTTTAGGGGAGCATGATTATCATTAATATTTGTTGTTTTAGGGAGCATGATTATCATTATTATTTGTTGCTGAGATCAGAAAACTTTCTTATTTTTCTTAGGTTAAGTAAAAGCTACTATTTTTGTTTAAACAATTTTCTATTTTGTGACTTTGTATCAGCTCTCGCCGTCATATAGACTATCACGACTCATAGAGATACTAGTTCACACAACAGGCTTGACCTGATACAAAGTCATGTACCAATACACTATGTATATGTATTTCAATGATTTCAGGGCCCAGGTAGCTCAATGAGTAAGGTAGTTGGATTACCTAACAACTCATATAGGCCTATCACCAGTACGGCATTGGTTCGCGCCCGGCTTTGTAAATTGCAAAAAAGGGTGCACTCGACTCGCAAGTGATAAAGTACTCGACTCGCAGCCGCAAGTGATAAAGTACTCGACTCGCAGCCGCAAGTGATAAAGTCCACCAGTTGATTGCCCATGGTCGGTTCTCTCCGGGTACTCTCTGGCTTCTTCCATCACTAAAGCTTGTCGTCATGATATAGCTGAAATATTGCTGAAAGTGGCGTTAAGCACCAAAAATCAAAGAAATCAATGATTTCAAGCGACAGTGTCTTAATTACTTTCTTGTTTCTATTTAGGGAGGTATATATAATGTGCTTGGAATCAATGCTACAGATAGAGGGCAATTTATTTGTATCGCTGACAACAATGTCAAACCACCAGCTGAGTATACAGTACAACTTGAGGTCAGATTTAAACCATATTGTATTGCTGTACAGGACACTGTGGGACAAGCACAGAATAGAAGATTTCATGCCAAACTAGACTGTCTCGTGGCAGGTAAAGCTTACCAATATTGTAGATATCAAATCATTTTTGCTACTATGAATATTGTTCAAATTTTCTGTTGACTTATATACCCAATTTTCCAAGCAAATCTTTTGTTATTATTATGTATGTTTTTTGACTTGTTAGCATTTACCATAAGACTTGCTATATGAGGTAGTTAATGCTTGTGCCAAACAGTATGATTTATGTCATATATCATGTTTATAATCCTTCATTTATTTGGTATGGTTCAGTCACATGGGTTGTTTAATATGGTTAGTGTGTTCACCACAAGTGTAGTAGGTTGTTACAAGTTTAAGTTCTGATCGGGTCAAGCGAAAGAAAATAAATTGGTATTCATTGCTTCTCTGCTAAGTACGCAGCATTAAGAAGTAAGAGCAAGTACGGGTTAGCTCAGAATCAAGATTGTCAGGGTGGAGTGGCATGTCGACCCACGGACTGTTGTTTCAGTGAGCTTGCACATTAAAAATCCAACTAAGGGTGTTGATCTAGTACAAAGAGAAAATCATAATCATTTCATTGAAACTTAACTTGTTCTGGACATGATATAGCTGAACATTTCCCCACTTGGCATTAAACAACGATCCCTCACTCATTCTTGTTTTGTTCTATTTATTTCAGGTAATCCAAGGGCAGAGGTCATATGGTATAAAGAAAATAAAGCAATTCGAGAAAGAGAACAAATTCAAGATAATGATAAATATGACTTAAATCTACAGGACGGTCAAAGATTGAAAGCTGATGAGAAGTTGTATTCTGTGTTAATACACAACGTTCAGGGTATTGACTATGGAGATTATTATTGTACAGGAACTAATGAGTTTGGAACGAGATCTGCAAAATTTACACTATTTGGTAAGTTTTATATCATACTTAAAAATGAAAACAAGATATATCTTTGACACAATCTCTGAAGACATGACAACGAAAACAATCTCTGAAAACTGGACAACAAGCTATATCTTTGACACAATCTCTGAAGACATGACACCAAGATTTATCCTTGACAACAAAAACAATCCCTGAAAACTGGACAACAAGCTATATCTTTGAAACAGTCTCTAAAAACTGGACAACAAGATATATCTTTGAAACAGTCTCTGAAAACTGGACAACAAGATATATCTTTAACACAATCTCTGAAAACACAACACCAAGATATACCTTTGACAGTTTCTGAAAACATGACACCAAGATATATCTTTGACACAATCTCTGAAAACACAACACCAAGATATACCTTTGACAGTTTCTGAAAACACAACACCAAGATATATCTTTGACAGTTTCTGAAAACATGACAACAAGATATATCTTGGGCACAATCTCTGAAAAAATGACACAAAGATATATCTTTGACAACAAAAACAATCTCTCAAAAAAGTGACACCAAAATATGTCTTTGACACAATCTCTGAAAACATGACACCAAGATTTATCTTTGACTACACAAACAATTTGTGAAAACATGACACAAAGATATATCTTTGATAACAAAATCAATCTCTGAAAACTGAACAACCAGATATAACTCTGTAAACATGACACCAAGCTATAATATTTGACACAATCTCTGTAAACATGACACCAGGCTATAATATTTGAAACAATATCTGTAAACATGACACCAAGCTACAATATTTGACACAATCTCTGTAAACATGACACCCATATATAATACTTGACACAATCTCTTTAAACATGACACCAAGCTACAATATTTGACACAATCTCTGTAAGCATGACACCAAGCTATCAATATTTGACACAATCTCTGTAAAAATTACACCAAGCTATAAATATTTGACACAATCTCTGTAAACATGAAACAAAGCTATAATATATGATACAATCTCTGGAAGCATAACACCAAGCTATAATATTTGACACAATCTCTGTAAACATGACACCAAGCTACAATATTTGACACAATCTCTATAAACATGACACCAAGCTATAATATTTGACACAATCTCTGTAAGCATGACACCAAGCTATCAATATTTGACACAATCTCTGTTAAAATGACACCAAGCTATAAATATTTGACACAATCTCTGTAAACATGAAACAAAGCTATGATATATGATACAATCTCTGAAAGCATAACACCAAGCTATAATATTTGACACAATCTCTGTCAACATGACACAAAGCTATAATATTTGACATACTCTAAACATGACACCAAGCTCTAATATTTGACACAATCTATGTAAGCATGACACCAAGCTATAAATATTTGAACCAATCTTTGTATGCATGACACCAAGCTATAATATTTGACACAATCTCTGTAAACCTAACACCAAGCTGTAATATTTGACAATCTCTGTATACATGACACCAAGCTATCAATATTTGACACAACCTCTGTAAAAATGACACCAAGCTATAAATATTTGATACAATCTCTGTAAACATGAAACAAAGCTATTATATATGATACAATCTCTGGAAGCATAACACTAAGCTATAATATTTGACACAATCTCTGTAAGCATGACACCAAGCTATAATATTTGACACAATCTCTGTAAACATGACACCAAGCTATAATAGTTGATACATTCTCTGTAAACATGACACCCATCTATAATATTTGACACAATCTCTGTAAATAGGAAAATAGAAAACAATCATTTAGCTTAGTAGGTAACACTGATATAATGTTTTATAGACATTAGTTGTCAACATGTAAGTTAACTACAGTAGGTAGCACTGATTTAATGTTTTATAGACATTAGTTGTCAATATGCAACATGTAAGTTAACTAAAATAGGTAACACTGATCTAATGTTTTATAGACATTAGTTGTCAAGATGTAAGTTAAATATAGTAGGTAATACTGGTCTAATGTTTCATAGACATTAGTTGTTGAGATGACACCAAGCTATAATATTTGACACAATCTCTGTAAACATGACATCACACTATAATATTTTACACAATCTCTGTAAACATGACTCCAAGCTATAATATTTGAAACAATCTCTAAGCATGACCCCAAGCTATAGATATTTGACACATTCTCTGTATACATGACACCAAGCTATAATATTTGACACAATCTCTAAGCATGACACCAAGCTATAATATTTGACATGATCTCTGTAAACATGACACCAAGCAAAAATATTTGACACAATCTCCGTATACATGACACCCATCTATAATATTTGGCAAACTCTGTAAGCATGACAGCAAGCTATAATATTTGACACAATGTCTAAACATAACACCAAACTATAGATATTTGATGCAATCTCTGTATGCATGACACCCATCTATAATATTTGACACAATCTCTAAACATGAGACCAAGCTATAGATATTTGACACAATCTCTAAACATGACACCAAGCTATAGATATTTCACACAATCTCTGTATGCATGACTACAAGCTATAATATTTGACACAATCTCTAAACATGACACCAAGCTATAATATGTGACACCATCTCTGTAAACATGACACCAAGCAATAATATTTGACACAATCTCTGTATGCATGACACCAAGCTATCAATATTTGACACAATCTCTGAAAAAATGACACCAAGCTATAAATATTTGACACAATCTCTGTAAACATGAAACAAAGCTATAATATATGATACAATCTCTGGAAGCATGACACCAAGTGATAATATTTGACACAATCTCTGTAAGCATGACACAAAGCTATAATATTTGACATACTCTAAGCATGACACCAAGCTCTAATATTTGACACAATCTATGTAAGCATGACACCAAGCTATAAATATTTGACACAATCTTTGTATGCATGACACCAAGCTATAATATTTGACACAATCTCTGTAAACCTAACACTAAGCTGTAATATTTGACAATCTCTGTATACATGACACCAAGCTATAAATATTTGACACAATCTTTGCATACATGCTATAATATTTGAAACAATCTCTGTATACATGACACCAAGCCATAATATTTGAAACAATCTCTATAAACATGACACCAAGCTATAATATTTGAAACAATCTCTGTATACATGACACCAAGCTGTAATATTTGAAACATCTCTGTAAGCAAGACACCAAGTTATAATATTTGACACTTTCTCTGTAAACATGACACCAAGCAATAATATTTGACACAATCTCTGTATGCATGACACCAAGCTATCAATATTTGACACAATCTCTGAAAAAATGACACCAAGCTATAAATATTTGACACAATCTCTGTAAACATGAAACAAAGCTATAATATATGATACAATCTCTGGAAGCATGACACCAAGTGATAATATTTGACACAATCTCTGTAAACATGACACAAAGCTATAATATTTGACATACTCTAAGCATGACACCAAGCTCTAATATTTGACACAATCTATGTAAGCATGACACCAAGCTATAAATATTTGACACAATCTTTGTATGCATGACACCAAGCTATAATATTTGACACAATCTCTGTAAACCTAACACCAAGCTGTAATATTTGACAATCTCTGTATACATGACACCAATCTATAAATATTTGACACAATCTTTGCATACATGCTATAATATTTGAAACAATCTCTGTATACATGACACCAAGCTATAATATTTGAAACAATCTCTATAAACATGACACCAAGCTATAATATTTGAAACAATCTCTGTATACATGACACCAAGCTGTAATATTTGAAACATCTCTGTAAGCAAGACACCAAGTTATAATATTTGACACAATCTCTGTAAACATGACACCAAGCTATAATATTTGACACTTTCTCTGTAAACATGACACCCATCTATAATATTTGACACAATATCTGTAAATAGGAAAATAGTAAACAATCATTTAGCTTAGTAGGTAACACTGATATAATGTTTTATAGACATTAGTTATCAACATGTAAGTTAACTACAGTAGGTAGCACTGATCTAATGTTTTATAGACATTAGTTGTCAATATGCAACATGTAAGTTAACTAAAATAGGTAACACTGATCTAATGTTTTATAGACATTAGTTGTCAAGATGTAAGTTAAATATAGTAGGTAACACTGGTCTAATGTTTCATAGACATTAGTTGTCGAGATGACACCAAGCTATAATATTTGACACAATATCTGTAAACATGACACCACACTATAATATTTGACACAATCTCTGTAAACATGACTCCAAGCTATGATATTTGACACAATCTCTGTAAACATGACACCAAGCTATAATATTTGACACAATCTCTGTAAACATAACACCATGCTATAGATATTTGACACAATCTCTAAACATGACACCAGGCTATAGATATTTGACACATTTTCTGTATACATGACACCAAGCTATAATATTTGACACAATCTCTAAGCATGACACCAAGCAATAATATTTGACATGATCTCTGTAAACATGACACCAAGCAAAAATATTTGATGCAATCTCCGTATACATGACACTCATCTATAATATTTGGCACACTCTGTAAGCATGACAGCAAGTTATAATATTTGACACAAAGTCTAAACATGACACCAAACTATAGATATTTGATGCAATCTCTGTATGCATGACACCAAGCTATAATATTTGACACAATCTCTGTATACATGACACCAATCTATAATATTTGACACAATCTCTAAACATCACACCAAGCTATAGATATTTCACACAATCTCTGTATGCATGACTACAAGCTATACTATTTGACACAATCTCTAAACATGACACCAAGCTATAATATGTGACACGATCTCTGTAAACATGACACCAAGCGATAATATTTGACACAATCTCTGTATGCATGACACCAAGCTATAATATTTGACATAATCTCTGTAAATATAACATTAATCTAAATATTTGAAACAATTTCTGTAAACATGACATCAAGCTATAATATTTGACACAATCTATGTAAACATGACACCAAGCTATAATATTTGAAACAATCTCTGTAGAAATGATACCAAGCTGTAGATATTTGACACCATCTCTGTAAGCATGACACCAAGCTATAATATTTGACACAATCTCTGTAAACATGACACCCATCTATAATATTTGACACAATCTCTGTAAACATGAAAACAGTAAACAATCTTTTATAGCTTGAATTATATTATATATCAAGCTGCCATATAAATTTTTGTAAGAAGGAGACACACAGAAAGTACAGAGTAAGTAAACATACGTTATATGTAATAAACTAATTTTTATTACATTTGAAAATTATTTAATATTTCCTTTCACAGAAACTATGGAATGTCAAGGTGAGAACTGTCCATCAACTTCCGTCTACGAGAATGGATCAACTGTTAAGATGTTAACTACAGTAGGTAAGACTGATCTATTGTTTTATGGACATTAGTTGTCAAGATGTAAGTTAACTCTAGTAGGTAACACTGATCTAATGTTTTATAGACATTAGTTGTCAAGATGTAAGTTAACTACAGTAGGTAACACTGATCTAAGTTGTCAAGATGTAAGTTAACTACGGTAGGTAAGACTGATCTAATGTTTTACAGATATTAGTTGTCAAGATGTAAGTTAACTAGAGTAGGTAACACTGATCTAATGTTTTATAGACATTAGTTGTCAACATCTATAGTAGGTAAGACTGATCTAATGTTTTATAGACATTAGTTGTCAAGATGTAAGTTAACTATAGTAGGTAACACTGATCTAATGTTTTATAGACATTAGCTGTCAAGATGTAAGTTAACTATAGTAGGTAACACTGATCTAAGTTGTCAAGATGTAAGTTAACTACAGTAGGTAAGACTGATCTAATGTTTTACAGATATTAGTTGTCAAGATGTAAGTTAACTAGAGTAGGTAACACTGATCTAATGTTTTATAGACATTAGTTGTCAACATCTATAGTAGGTAAGACTGATCTAATGTTTTATAGACATTAGTTATCAAGATGTAAGTTAACTACAGTAGGTAACACTGATCTAATGTTTTATAGACATTAGTTATCAAGATGTAAGTTAACTACATTAGGTAACACTGATCTAATGTTTTATTAGTTCACCTGGACCAAAGGTCCAGTTGAACTATTGCCATCACTTGGCGTCTGTCGTTTGTAAACCTTTCACATTTCAAGCTTCTTCTCCGAAACAACTGGGCCAATTGGAACCAAACTTAGCAGGAATGTTCCTTGGATGGTCCTCTACGAAGTTGCTGTTTTTCGTTCCAGTCGGATATTTAACATGGCTGCCAGGGGCAATAATATGCTCTGATTGGCTGAAATTTCAAAGATCTTCTTCTCTGAAACTAATGAACTGACTAAACCCAAACTGTAAATGAATGATCATTGGAATGTCCTTTACCAAGTTTCTGAAGTTTCTGTTTTTTATTCCGATTGGATGGTCCTCTACAAACTTTACGTTTTTTGTTCCGATATGAAATTCAAAATGGTGCTACGGCAGGACTTAGTTTAACATTGGACCCTATGAGAAAAATGTTTCAAAACGCTTTTTCTCTGAAACCACTTGGACAATTGAAACCAAACTGCCCAGGAATGATCATTGGAAAGACCTCTACAAATTTATGTTTTATATGTCGATCGGAAATCCAAGATGGCCGCCACCGCAATACATAGATTAACATTGGACCCTATGGGAAAATGTTCAAATGCCTTCTTCTCAGAAACTACAATTATGATTAAAGCCAATCTGTCAATGAATGTTCAATGGATGGTCCTCTACAAACTCTACGTTTTTTGTTCCGATATGAAATTCAAAATGGCGGCTACGGCAGAACTTAGTTTAACATTGGACTCTATGGGGAAAATGTTTCAAAACGCTTCTTCTCTGAAACCACTAGGAAAGTTGAAACCAAACTGCACAGTAATGATCATTGGAAGGTCCTCTACAAAGTTGCTGTTTTTTATGTCAATCGAAAATTCAAGATGGCCACCACCGCAGGACATAGAATAACATTGGACACTATGGGAAAATGTTCAAATGCCTTCTTCTCAGAAACTACAAATATGATTAAAGCTAAACTGTACATGAATGTTCATTGGATGGTCCTCTACAAACTTTATGTTTTTTGTTCCGATATGAAATTCAGAATGGCGGCTACGGCAGGACTTAGTTTAACATTGGACCCTATGGGAAAATGTTTCAAAACGCTTCTTCTCTGAAACCACTAGGACAGTTGAAACCAAACTGCCCAGGAATGATCATTGGAAGGTCCTCTACAGAATTTTTGTTTTATATGCCGATCGGAAATCCAAGATGGCCGCCACCGCAATACATAGATTAACATTGAACCCTAAGGGAAAATGTTCAAATGCCTTCTTCTCAGAAACTACAAATATGATTAAAGCCAAACTGTATATGAATGTTCATTGGATGGTCCTCTACAAACTTTACGTTTTTTGTTCCGATATGAAATTCAAAATGGCGGCTACGGCAGAACTTAGTTTAACATTGGACCCTATGGGGAAAATGTTTCAAAACGCTTCTTCTCTGAAACCACTAGGAAAGTTGAAACCAAACTGCCCAGTAATGATCATTAGAAGGTCCTCTACAAAGTTTCTGTTTTTTATGTCAATTGGAAATCCAAGATGGCCGCCACCGCAATACATAGATTAACATTGGACCCTATGGGAAAATGTTCAAATGCCTTCTTCTCAGAAACTACAAATATGATTAAAGCCAAACTGTACATGAATGTTCAATGGATGGTCCTCTACAAACTCTACGTTTTTTGTTCCGATATGAAATTCAAAATGGCGGCTACGGCTGGACTTAGTTTAACATTGGACCCTATGAGAAAAATGTTTCAAAACGCTTCTTCTCTGAAACCACTTGGACAGTTGAAACCAAACTGCCCAGGAATGATCACTGGAAGGTCCTCTACAACGTTTCTGCTTTTTATGCCGATCGGAAATCCAAGATGGCCGCCACCGCAATACATATGTCAACATTGAACCCTATGGGAAAATGTTCAAATGCCTTCTTCTCAGAAACTACAAATATGATTAAAGCCAAACTGTACATGAATGTTCATTGGATGGTCCTCTACAAACTTTACGTTTTTTGTTCCGATATGAAATTCAAAATGGCGGCTACGGCTGGACTTAGTTTAACATTGGACCCTATGAGAAAAATGTTTCAAAACGCTTTTTCTCTGAAACCACTTGGACAATTGAAACCAAACTGCCCAGGAATGATCATTGGAAAGACCTCTACAAAGTTTATGTTTTATATGTCGATCGGAAATCCAAGATGGCCGCCACCGCAATACATAGATTAACATTGGACCCTATAGGAAAATGTTAAAATGCCTTCTTCTCAGAAACTACAAATATGATTAAAGCCAAACTGTACATGAATGTTCATTGGATGGTCCTCTACAAACTTTACGTTTTTTGTTCCGATATGAAATTCAAAATGGCGGCTACGGCTGGACTTAGTTTAACATTGGACCCTATGAGAAAAATGTTTCAAAACGCTTTTTCTCTGAAACCACTTGGACAATTGAAACCAAACTGCCCAGGAATGATCATTGGAAAGACCTCTACAAAGTTTATGTTTTATATGTCGATCGGAAATCCAAGATGGCCGCCACCGCAATACATAGATTAACATTGGACCCTATAGGAAAATGTTAAAATGCCTTCTTCTCAGAAACTACAAATATGATTAAAGCCAAACTGTACATTAATGTTCAATGGATGGCCCTCTACAAACTTTACGTTTTTTGTTCCGATATGAAATTCAAAATGGCGGCTACGGCAGAAGTTAGTTTAACATTGGACCCTAAGGGAAAAATGTTTCAAAACGCTTCTTCTCTGAAACCACTAGGACAGTTGAAACCAAACTGCCCAGTAATGATCATTGGAAGGTCCTCTACAAAGTTTCTGTTTTTTATGTCAATCGGAAATCCAAGATGGCTGCCACCGCAATACATACATTAACATTGGACCCTATGGGAAAATGTTCAAATGCCTTCTTCTCAGAAACTACAAATATGATTAAAGCCAAACTGTACATGAATGTTCAATGGATGGTCCTCTACAAACTCTACGTTTTTTGTTCCGATATGAAATTCAAAATGGCGGCTACGGCTGGACTTAGTATAACATTGGACCCTATGGGAAAAATGTTTCAAAACGCTTTTTCTCTGAAACCACTTGGACAATTGAAACCAAACTGCCCAGGAATGATCATTGGAAAGACCTCTACAAATATATGTTTTATATGTCGATCGGAAATCCAAGATGGCCGCCACCGCAATACATAGATTAACATTGGACCCTATGGGAAAATGTTCAAATGCCTTCTTCTCAGAAACTACAAATATGATTAAAGCCAATCTGTACATGAATGTTCAATGGATGGTCCTCTACAAACTCTACGTTTTTTGTTCCGATATGAAATTCAAAATGGCGGCTACGGCAGAACTTAGTTTAACATTGGGCCCTATGGGAAAAATGTTTCAAAACGCTTCTTCTCTGAAACCACTAGGAAAGTTGAAACCAAACTGCCCAGTAATGATCATTGGAAGGTCCTCTACAAAGTTGCTGTTTTTTATGTCAATCGGAAATTCAAGATGGCCACCACCGCAGGACATAGATTAACATTGGACACTATGGGAAAATGTTCAAATGCCTTCTTCTCAGAAACTACAAATATGATTAAAGCCAAACTGTACATGAATGTTCATTGGATGGTCCTCTACACACTTTATGTTTTTTGTTCCGATATGAAATTCAGAATGGCGGCTACGGCAGGACTTAGTTTAACATTGGACCCTATGGGAAAATGTTTCAAAACGCTTCTTCTCTGAAACCACTTGGACAGTTGAAACCAAACTGCCCAGGAATGATCATTGGAAGGTCCTCTACGGAATTTTTGTTTTATATGCCGATCGGAAATCCAAGATGGCCGCCACCGCAATACATAGATTAACATTGAACCCTATGGGAAAATGTTCAAATGCCTTCTTCTCAGAAACTACAAATATGATTAAAGCCAAACTGTACATGAATGTTCATTGGATGGTCCTCTACAAACTTTACGTTTTTTGTTCCGATATGAAATTCAAAATGGCGGCTACGGCAGAACTTAGTTTAACATTGGACCCTATGGGGAAAATGTTTCAAAACGCTTCTTCTCTGAAACCACTTGGACAATTGACACCAAACTGCCCAGGAATGATCATTGGAAGGTCCTCTACAAATTTATATTTTTTATGCCGATCGGAAATCCAAGATGGCCGCCACCGCAATACATAGATTAACATTGGACCCTATGGGAAAATGTTCAAATGCCTTCTTCTCAGAAACTACAAATATAATTAAAGCCAAACTGTACATGAATGTTCAATGGATGGTCCTCTACAAACTTTACGTTTTTTGTTCCGATATGAAATTCAAAAGGGCGGCTTCGGCTGGACTTAGTTTAACATTGGACCCTATGGGAAAAATGTTTCAAAACGCTTTTTCTCTGAAACCACTTGGACAATTGAAACCAAACTGCCCAGGAATGATCATTGGAAAGACCTCTACAAATTTATGTTTTATATGTCGATCGGAAATCCAAGATGGCCGCCACCGCAATACATAGATTAACATTGGACCCTATGGGAAAATGTTCAAATGCCTTCTTCTCAGAAACTACAAATATGATTAAAGCCAATCTGTACATGAATGTTCAATGGATGGTCCTCTACAAACTCTACGTTTTTTGTTCCGATATGAAATTCAAAATGGCGGCTACGGCAGAACTTAGTTTAACATTGGACCCTATGGGAAAAATGTTTCAAAACGCTTCTTCTCTGAAACCACTAGGAAAGTTGAAACCAAACTGCCCAGTAATGATCATTGGAAGGTCCTCTACAAAGTTGCTGTTTTTTATGTCAATCGAAAATTCAAGATGGCCACCACCGCAGGACATAGATTAACATTGGACACTATGGGAAAATGTTCAAATGCCTTCTTCTCAGAAACTACAAATATGATTAAAGCCAAACTGTACATGAATGTTCATTGGATGGCCCTCTACAAACTTTCCGATTTTTGTTGTGATATGAAATTCAAAATGGCGGCTACGGCAGGACTTAGTTTAACATTGGACCCTATGGGATAATGTTTCAAAACGCTTCTTCTCTGAAACCACTTGGACAGTTGAAACCAAACTGCCCAGGAATGATCATCTGTTTTTATGCCGATCGGAAATCCAAGATGGCTGCCACCACAGGTCATAGTATTAACACAGGACCATATGGGGAAAATACAGAAATATATTCTTCTCTGAAGCTATTGCACTGATTGAACCTAAAATGTGCATCAATCATTGGAAGGTCCTTTACAAACTTTGTGTTTTTTATGTTGATCGTAATTCCAAGATGACTACCACTGCAGGACATAGTTTTTACATAGGACCAATTGGGTTTTTTTATAACCAGGTGAACGATACAGGCTCTTGAGAGCCTCTGGTTATCATTTGCCAACCCCTTCACATTGAAAGTTCCAATACTTAAATTAACCATAATCTGATAAAACCTTTAACTGTACCATGAGGATAGATGGGTAGAACAACAATATACAATATATCACATGTCAATACACATAACATATAGAAATATATATACAAAAACATTTCAAAGTCAAATTTGAAAATATTTATGGATTGACCAGACACACTATGTACATCTCTACATACTACTTCTTGTGCCCTTACCAATCATTATACACATGTACATCTAAATATTAAATTGTATTTGTTATACCAAGTATGTCCCACCTGTATTGCAGCCAAATAAAATTAATGATTTAAACATCTATACCGCTAAATAAATATAGTATAAAGATCAAGACCATCTAAGACCATCTTATGTGTGCCAGATTGTCCAAGATGGCTGCATGGACCAGGTCTTCCATGATGTGGGGTAACATGCCAGGTTAATATGAATCCATTAGAAAGAATCAATGCTTGGACAGAGTATACATTGTAGTTGTTAATCTGAACTTAATCAATTATTATCATAGAATCTGAAAATGAGGTCAGGGTCAAGCTGACAAGTGTATGCCCACTGTACTATCAGTGATAAATACATGGACCAAACAAACATGGTTTAGTTGACCTGTAAACTTAATACAAATTTTAACAGTCAGTAGACTGTGAAAATTAGGTCATGGCAATATAATTATATCGAGCTGACATGTATATTACATTATTGAACCAAAAATAGTCGATCCATAATATGAAAAAAAATATGTTTCCTGAGAAACTGACCTATATACATGTATAGAAATTAGATGCTTATGTGTATTTAACAAGACAGTAGACAGTAGAATATGGAATTAAGGTCAAGATGACATGGGACAGACTGACATGTACAATATATTCTGGAGTGGGTAATGGATCCACACATTTGGTCCGTAATGGGGGATATAATATTGAGTACCCGACAGTCTTGTTTTCTCAACACAAAATAAACAAATAACTGGCCCAGACACAAATACCTGATGTCTACATGCATTTAACATAATCAGTAGACTATGAAACTGATGTCACAATGACCTGTCTCAGATTAACATACACATTCCAGAGTGAATGCATGGACCAAATACTGTTCAACCATAATGTACTAAATAAATGTGTAGTTTAATAAGAAACTAACCTAATCATGACCCACCTGCAGATAAATGAACTTTTATATTAAGCTAGGGTGATACGTCATTACATGTACAAGAATATCGGTCTACCTGATCTAGCCCCGTATGATTATGTTCACTCACTCTATGTTGACCAAATTATAGTTTACTTATGTGTTATTACTGGGTAGTGGCCTTTTCTCAAACAGTATATAGCTACAGTTTATTATGATGACTATGCTATGGTTTATCGTGATGTGTGTAAGTTACTGAGAAAAGGAGCTTCCTGCGCTGCTACTGCCGGCACTGGACTATATCAATGCATAAACATAAATAAAGCATACAAATATGTGTGGATTTTTTCGTTGTAAAGATGTTCTATGTTTGTCGGATTTGTCTTACCCATGTTTTTATTCCAGGTATTCCCATGATAACGTTTCGTCGTTTCTAATTGATAGCGAGCACAGAGAGCTCTACAGCAACATGGGCATGCGCATGCAACACACAATCTGCCTAATGATGATATTGAAATCCTTTCGTCCGGAAGTTGATAAAAGTTGGCAGTCCCGGAGAGAATGCCAAAAATAAAAAAAAGTCTCCAATAAATGATTTTAAAACTAAAATGATATCATGAAGTTCTAAAAATCGTATTTAAGTAACAAAAGACAATAAAAGGTGCTTACATTGTTAAATTGATCAGAATAACATCTCGCTATCAAAGTCATGACGTCATGTTATTCATAGGCCAAAGTCGTCGACAACATTTCGCGGAATTTTAATTAAAATCTTGTATTTTCATTCCCAAGTCAAAAAATTTCAAAACGACATCCATTTCATTTGCAAATTGCGTCAATTCCGTAAATCGTGACGACATGTAAATAAACACAGCACTTTTTTCAAGCGTGTCCAGATTATTAGATAAAAACCTTTCTAGTTACGGATTAGTAAAAGATGATTATAGAATACATTTAACTTTTTTTTTAACTACAATATTTTCAGAAAATATCAAATTAATTTTTTTGGACCATTTGCAGCCGATGTAGAAAAACTCGCCTTGGTGTGTTTTTGTTTTGATTTTGCAGAATCTACGCGGGTGGTCTAATATTTACTCGGATCGATCAAAACTTTTATTAATACAACACTGGCGTACTGAAAGGACTATCAGGTTAAGGACAACAACTGTTCATTTTTTTCATCACTGTGAATGACTCTTAAGACAACACGAATATGGTCATTTTTTGACGTATGGACATTTTATGTCACGCCCAACTGCATTTCACTGTCGAACTCCAGAATTATATTGACATTTCGTTATATGACTTACCAGTTTAAAAGAAATCCAAACACAATTCCTGTCTCCAAGATTATTTGTACATGTACCACAATATTCCTAAAGTTCTACAATAAATGCGTAAATAAAAACGAATCTGGCCACCATTCATCGTCATGTTAATATTTTTTTTATCACGTCATATTTTACGTTCAACAAGTAAAGGTCAGCATTGAAATCGTATTTGGGTCACAACTGACACGCAAAGATGACAATGTCATCAATATTTTTTAATACACATCTATAGTACACGTACAATAACTAGGAGGAGATCACAGGGACTTGTTCCCGGTGTTACATACTCATTTTTCCCCCTACTCATTCTTCCCCCCGGAAAAATGAGTATATACTAGTTTTTCCCCCGGAAAGATCAGTATATACTCATTTTTCCCCCCGGAAAGATCAGTATATACTCATCTTTCCCCCTGATTTTTAGGGGGGAAATCTGAGTATATACTGAAGTTTCCCCCTCATACTCAATTCTCCCCCTTTGCACTGATAGACTATACAAGGGCAATAACTCCTATAAGGGGTCGACCCTATGGAGACTTTTGTAGAGCTTTTGATGCTGAAGAAGGAAGATCACCTCTATTTTTCTCTATATGTAATACTTTTTGAAATATTATCCAATGACTGCAGTTTGACCCCTATGTTCTATTTTTAGCCATGGCGGCCATGTTTTTTCATCGACGGATATATAATTCACAAACTATAGTCTACACACCCTAAGGATCATTCATACCAAGTTTGGTTAAATTATGTTCAGTGGTTCTCAAGAAGAATATCAAAATGTAAAAAGTTAACGGACGGACGACGGACGGACGGAAGGACGACGAACGCAATGTGAAGGACGGGGGGGGGGTTCCGACCACCGGAACCCCCCTGGATTCGCCAATGGTTATCTGTTAATTTATTCTTAAGAATTTCAACTGTTTACAGTACACCGAGACACAACATAATTAGCTTTAAACTAAACAAACTATTTTGTGGTAGCTTGTTTGTTTGTAATCGATCATTTTAAATAAAGATCAGTAACTATAGAATGGCAGTGTCCATCAATGACGCATAACTATGAACGATACAATTATTAGTTCTACTGTCAAGAGTGTGGATTTGTTTTACCGAACATAATTATACCAATTTATCATATTATGTTCATTTCAAATAATGAACTAAACGGTAAGAGTATTCTCTAAATTAAACTACTACTACGAGGGGGGAAGGACCCTTTTCAGGACTCCGGGATGGTGTTTTTTTAAGCTCGAGAATTCGGGATTGACCATTTCGGGATTCGGGATTTTTTCCGATTCGTCAACAAATGGTCATCAGGAGACATTGGAAACATTGTTAGTTTTTCAATAATCTTTTTTCAAGAAACACTGAAGCGATGGTATGGAAACGTGATTTGTATGTTCATTTTAAGGTCCTTGACAGGTCTTGTTACTTTTTGAGCCCATCGGAAATTCAAAATCGTTGCCAGCGGAGGTCAAAGTTTGCTTTGAAACCATATGTAAAGCAACATTTTCATGGTCTACTTGGAAAACACTGAACAGAATTTAACCACACTTGGCAGAGGTGTTCACTATTATGTCCTACGCAAGTGTTGTTACTTTTCATGCCGATTCGTTAAAAAATGAATAAAAGAAGAATGTGTCTGAGGACACGGAGTTCTCCGCTTTCAGCTAAGTTGGCCTAACTTCCAAGCCGTATATGGGATCTGGCTGCAATTGAACCTGACCTGCATATTATGGTTGTAAACATTGTCTTGAAATTTCAGAGTCCTTTACAGGTGATAATGGTTTTTATGCCGATCGGAAATTCAAAATGGTCGACAGCGAAGGTCAAAATTGCTTTGAAAACCTATGAATTACATTTTCGTAATCTCATTGAGAACCACTGAACATAATTTAACCAATTTAACTTTGAGGGTGTTCACTATGAGGTACTACACAAGTGTTGTTTCTTTGGTGCAGATCGATAGGAGACTTTGAACATTCTGATTAATCGATTTTCAAGAACCACTGAAGGCATTGTCGGGGGAAATTTATTAAAGTAGTCGTCCTCCTCACTACCTTTCTCACCCTTCCTCTCCATCCTCTTCCTCACTGCCTCTCTCTCTCCTTCTTCTCCATCCTCCTCCTCACTACCTCCCTCCCTCATTCCTCTTCTCTACTTCTCACTACCTCTCTCCCTCCTTCCTCTCAGTCATCCTCACTACCTCTCTCCCTCCTTCCTCTTCTCTACTTATTTCCCTCCTTCCTCTCCTCTTCTTACTACCTCTCTCCCTTCTTCCTCTCCCTCCTACTCACTGCCTATCTCCCTCCTTCCTCTCAATCCTCCTCCTCACTACTTCTCCCTCATTCCTCTCCATCCACTTCCTCACTACCTATCTCCCTCCTTCCTCTCAAGTCATCCTCACTACCTCTCTCCCTCCTTCTTCCTCTTCTCTACTTATTTCCCTCCTTGCTACCTCTTCTTACTACCTCTCTCCCTTCTTCCTCTCATTCCTGCTCACTGCCTCTCTCCCTCCTTTCTCTCAATCCTCCTCCTCACTACCTCTCCTCCCTCATTCCTCTCCATCCACTTCATCACTATCTCTCTCCCTCCTTCCTCTGAATCATCCTCTCCCCCTCCTTCCTCTCCATCCTCTTCCTCACTGCCTCTCTCTCTCCTTCTTCTCCATCCTCCTCCTCACTACTTCTCCCTCATTCCTCTCCATCCACTTCCTCACTACCTATCTCCCTCCTTCCTCTCAAGTCATCCTCACTACCTCTCTCCCTCCTTCTTCCTCTTCTCTACTTATTTCCCTCCTTGCTACCTCTTCTTACTACCTCTCTCCCTTCTTCCTCTCATTCCTGCTCACTGCCTCTCTCCCTCCTTTCTCTCAATCCCCCTCCTCACTACCTCTCCTCCCTCATTCCTCTCCATCCACTTCATCACTATCTCTCTCCCTCCTTCCTCTGAATCATCCTCTCCCCCTCCTTCCTCTCAATCCTCCTCCTCACTACCTCTCTCTCCTCCATCCTTCTCACTACCTCTCTCCCTCCTTCCTCTGGCATCCTCCTCACTACCGCTCTCCTTCCTTCCTCTCAATCCTCCTCACTACTTCTCTCCCTCATTCCTATCTATCCTCCTCACTACCTCTCTCCCTCCTTCCTCTCAGTCATCCTCACTATCTCTCTCCCTCCTTCCTCTCAGTCATCCTCACTACCTCTCTCCCTCCTTCCTCCCAGTCATCCTCACCACCTCTCCATCCTTCATTCCTTTCAATCCGCCACCTCATTACCTCTCTTCTCTTTCCTGTAATATTATCATCCACCTCATTACCTCTGTCTTTTTTCCGTCTCCATCCTCCTTATTTAACTCTTCCTAATTACCTTCTCCGTATTCTTTTCTCCTCCGTCGTCATCATCATCCTCCTTATTACCTCCTCTTCACTATTTCTCTCCTCCTCGTTTACTTCGTCCTTTATATCCTCTTCCTTCAAATCTCCTCTTCAATACCTGTTTCACTACTTCCTCATCATTATCCTCCTCACTATCTCCATCCTTTTCCATATTTACTCCCTCCCTAATTCCTCCCCGTCATCCTCCTTATTTATACCTCTAGTATCTCTCCTTCCTCTCCATCGTCTTTTTGCCATTCTCCCTCCGTCCTCTCTATCCTTCTCTTTATATTCCTTCCTTCCTGCCCTCTTCCTCATACCTGTCAGCTGTGCCTTCCAGCACTTAGCAAACTTGAGTTTTTCTCGCTGCTCAGTTCTCCAGAATTTTAAGATTTTCACACATTTATTGCCAAATTTTTCGTATAAGGACCCACGGTTTAATATTTTTGGAACTTTTCTGACCCTTTCCTTGAAGTTAATGCAGTGGTACGTCACTTCCGTCAGCCGTGGGTCCTTATACGAAAAATTTTGCAATAAATGTGTGAAAATCTTAAAATTCTGGAGAACACTCAAATCGTATGCACAAAACAAAAACAGGGCAAAAAAGATGCGTCTTTTAGGAATGGATACATGTCCTAGTTTGAATGACATAATGGAAATAAGGTGCAATAAATGTACTCGAAGGAGCAGGGGTACGATTTTTAAACCTGTCGAGTTGCATGCCTTGTGTATTATTAGTATCTATATAGGATCGACACATGCAATTTGATGTTGACATAAGATTGTATGAATATTGACACGAACAAGTTAGAATAAGGAAAAAGAGATGAAATAATAAAGAAATAAAGAAATTTTATTGAAAATAAATTTGTAAACAGAAAGTTAGAAAAATGGGGGTGGTCCGTGCCACGAGCGCCTGTGCCTTGTGGGCCCTCTATTGGACAATAATAAATTCTTATTCTTATAAGGGACAGTCGACAATAAAATGTTTCTCATCTTCAATATCTCCCTTAGAACAATTTGTGCATTTTCTTTCTGAATACTACCAACATCTGCCGAAAATGGTTTAGAATAGTAAGAACTAATGAATTTTATTTATTTAACTATTAATTATGCCGTTCATACTATATGTATATCTGTTATTATTTATTAAACTCAGTCTTTCTAAAATAAATGCTATAAAATTATTAACCAGCTTGTTGTTGAAACTTTAAAAGGTAATAACATTACACAAGAAGGAATATATGTCTCTGTATAATCTTTTAAAGAGTATGATTTGATACTGAATATTGCCTTAATATATATATCACGCCTCTACTGTGCTTTTTCCAATAAAAAAATATTGAATATTGATAAATATTTTGTATGTGAAAGCAGAGACATGTCTGATGAAAGCGGTACCTATATAATTCTTTTAAAATTAAAAACTATTTTGTTCACTTGGAGATAGCATAATATTGGCCCAAATACACATACTTTAAAATGTTGAAATGAAGATTATCAGTATTACAGTAACCGTACGCAGTGCGGTCTTATGTATGGGCACAATCGGCAGTTGCCCGGTGGTCCCACAAGCAAATGAACCCCATGCTAATCTATGTATGTTGTATACGGCATAATTTTTAATTTTTAAACACTGATTTTGTTGGAAGTATCAATACAAGAAATATATGTTTAATTTTATCGACCATTTATAGTTTTATTTCTGCGAGTGTTTGTATAGATAAGGGCCTCAGTGCACTGCTTTGACCGGGGCCTATATTGCTGACAAGACGGCCCTGACCGTACGTCATTCATCATTTACACTTCATGAACATATATCGGCTGTACATAGCATGGTGTAGGCCAATATTGCTTATGTATGTTGGTTGCATTAATTGATATTTTCGTAATAAAACTCTTTTCTTATGACTTAAAAGACCATACTTTCATTTTACAGACACCGGCGTCTACTACCTCCGTTAGGCTTAATAATGGTTGATACCACCCGCGTACTAGTAATAGTTAGTCTTCAATGTTTGCACTGTCCCTAGTCCAACAATAAAAGATTCCATACTTTTTTCTCGTATTTTTCTATTCTACTTCATTTAACTTTCCAATGGATGTCATAGGGGATATAAAGGTATTTTTAGTATCATTTAATTTCAAATACTAACGTCCTCTCTACTATACTTTCATTTTACAGACACCGGCGTCTACGACCTCCGTTAGGCTTAATAATGGTTGATACCACCCGCGTACTAGTAATAGTTAGTCTTCAATGTTTGCACTGTCCCTAGTCCAACAATAAAAGATTCCATACTTTTTTCTCGTATTTTTCTATTCTACTTCATTTAACTTTCCAATGGATGTCATAAGGGATATAAAGGTATTTTTAGTATCATTTAATTTCAAATACTAACGTCCTCTCTACTATAGGCCATGCCTACTCATATTATTTTGTGATATTCAACTTTCACTCAAATGCTGTGTTCGCATCTATTCTAGGCAATGCCTACTCCATATTATTTAGACTGTTTATTTGTGTTGTCAGTATTTACATTTTTTTCTTTCACGGTTAACCGGAAGTTTTGGGTGAAGTATAAGATAGTAATCGGACCGGATGGTTGAATTTTTCCGTATTATCTTTAAATAAAAAATATTTTTAACAACATATGTTCATGTATATAATAATATAGCAAGCATGCACAGTATAGTGAGTTGTGGATTATATTTTAAATTAGATGACACAATTTCTTTGAAAAGAGGACAAAACAGCTGCAAAGAGTAACATAATAACAAAACAAAAACAAAGCAACAAAGTATAATGCATTGAAGTCATTCAGTTTATTTAATGCGCGGTCTCCAGTTTTTTGGTGGTTGTAAGTTAGTTAGATCAGTGTCGTGGAATATTCTGATGATCGCTCCACTTGGTTGAATTTTAGCAAAGATTTTTCCTTCATTCGACCATGCAGCTTCTACATTGTCCGAGTTTTGAAGTTCGTATATTAGATTTTCGTTTTCCTTTGTCAAGTCCTCTTTTATGACGTATCTAGATTTTGCTAAAGCTTTTCTTCTTTTTATAGTTTCGATTTTGTGTTGCCTGGACATAAATCTAACAATTACGGGTCTACATTTTTTGTTGGTATACGCGGTCCAAGTCTGTGAGCAATGTTTATATCACTTTCTTTGGTATCCATGTGCAGTTTGTCATTTAAAAGATTATTGACCTTTGGTTTGCAATTGTTATAGCAATTTCCTCATTTTTTTCGTCTTCCAGTTCAAAGATCCTTACACTGCTCTTCCGAGTGTATTGCTCGAGATCATTAGTCTTTTTTAAAGCCATGTGTACCCTATAATCAACATCTTCAATATATTCTCGACTATTTTGTATTTGTTCCCTTAGATTTTCATTTTTTTTGTATAAATCGTCGTTTTTTATTTCCAATTCAAAGATTCTACACTCTAATTTATCCATTTTTTCTGTCATTTCCGTCGTAATTTCCCTTTTTACCCTATCAACCACCTTTTCAAGATCACTTTTGGTTACTAGTTTTTCAAATTTATTTTGAAATACCTCTTTTGTTATCATACTGTTCATTTTTGTGTTAACTTCAAGTACCATTGTTCCTAGTGTTGTTAGTTCTTTCAGGATAGGGTCTTGATTATCCGCTCGACTCCCCCCTTTTGCTGTTTGGAAAGAGGTGATTTTCTGTTGTACCTTATCATTTTCACCTGTATGTGGGGTTTTTTATCATTTCCTTTTGGTGCCTTTTCCTGTGGATTTTTGACAGTTTGTTTTTTTAGCACAGAGCTTTCAAAGCTAGTGTCGTTACTAGAGGTAGACGACCTATCATTTACTTTCCGTTTTGGTGTTGACTCCTCTGGTTTATTTCTATTTGACTGCATTATCATACATTAACAATGTCTTTGTAATATAACACACAAGCCGTCGGTTTTGGTTCGTGTTTTTAAATTGTTCGATAATAGTCAACACTCAAATAAAATGTATTTATATATCACATGTACAAGTGAACAGGTGAATTGTTTATGTTTACGTTTCATAACTGGTCAAACCGGACAATCAAAAGTGTGAATATACCCGAGAACGGTACTCACAGGTCAATCCATAATTATAAACTTCTTACTTATGCATTTTTTCAGTATACATCTTTTGTTATACCTCGTCACAACGTATATATGAAAGTCTAATAGGCTCCAAAATACAGAAGTCTTGGTGTAAACAGTTGAATTTACCAGATTTCTCAGGACAAAATTAACCTATGTTTTCCGCCATATTCCACCTTTGACCCTTTCTTTTTACTTTTTGATGACCAGACTTAAATTTAGATCAGTAGAATGTTTAACAGGCTGATCACTGGTTTCACCCTAGATCATCATCAGTCCTGGACTCGCCCTAGATCATCATCAGTCCTGGACTCGCCCTAGATCATCATCAGTCCTGGACTCGCCCTAGATCATCATCAGTCCTGGACTCGCCCTAGATCATCATCAGTCCTGGACTCACCCTAGATCATCATCAGTCCTAGACTCGCCCTAGATTATCAGCAGTCCTGGACTCGCCCTAGATCATCATCAGTCCTGGACTCGCCCTAGAACATCATCAGTCCTGGACTCGCCCTAGATCATCATCAGTCCTAGACTCACCCTAGATCATCATCAGTCCTGGACTCGCCCTAGATTATCCTCAGTCCTGGACTCGCCCTAGATCATCATCAGTCCTGGTCTCGCCCTAGTTCATCATCAGTCTTGGACTCGCCCTAGATCATCATCAATCCTGGTCTCGCCCTAGATCATCATCAGTCATGCATGGACTCGCTATTTGAAGTTCGGACTCACCAAAGTTTTCAAATTTAAGATTTTTATGATAGTGTGACTCAACAAAATTTTCAGAAGTATCTTCTGGACTCGTCAAATTAAATTTCTACAAGTATCCCTGATCATGGTAGTCTCGTATAGACTAGACTGGTTGATGATTGTATCTGATAGCTAGTAATGGAGCTTTATTGTAATATAAAGTGCAGAAGGAATCAACTATATTTCTGATTTCTGATGCGATTATAAAGGATGCAATACAATTGTATTTCACTTGATCAGTGAATGGAATATTTGGGCACAATATTGAAGTAATTTTTAGCTCACCTTGCCAAAGGCAATGTGAGCTTTTGCCATCACTTGGCGTCCGTCGTCCGTCGTCTGTCGTCCGTTAACTTTTCACATTTTAATCTTCTCCTCTGAAACCCCTCAGTCAAATGAACTGAAACTTGGTAGGAAGCATCTATGGAAGGTCCTCTATAAAGATTGCTAATTTCGTTCCGATCCATTAACAAACATGGCCGCCACAGGCAATTCTTGTTTCTGATTGGCCTATTTTTTTAAATCTTCTCCTCTGAAACCACTGGGCCAAATGAACTGAAACTTGGTAGGAAGCATTTATGGAAGGTCCTCTATAAAGATTGCTCATTTCGTCCCGATCCATTTACAAACATGGCCGCCACAGGCAATTCATGTTTATGATTGTATGCTTTATAAAAAAAACTGTTTTTTCTGTGGAAAGGGAGATAACTCTAATTTAAATATAGATATTAGTAAAATACAGTTAGCTATGAATTGAATTACAGATAAATATGCCTCTAAAACCCCTCAGCCAAATGAACTGAAACTTGGTAGGAAGCATCTATGGAAGGCCCTCATTGCTCATTTCATCCCGATCCATTAACAAACATGGCCGCCATAGGCGACTCTTGTTTCTGATTGGCTGATTTTAAAAATTCTTCTCTTCTAATTAACCGTTTGGCCAAATGAACCGACACTTGGTAGGAAGCATCTATGGAAGGTCCTCTATAAAGATTGCTCAATCCGTCTCGATCCATTAACAAACATGGCCACCACAGGCGATTCTTGTTTCTGATTGGCTGATTTTAAAAATTCTTCTGCTCTGAAACTGTTTGGCCAAATGTACCGAAACTTGGTAGGAAGCATCTGTGGAAAGTCCTCTGTTGCGATTGCTTATGTTGTTCTGATCCGTTAACAAACATGGCCGCCACAGGCAATTCTTGTTTCTGATTGGCCTATTTTTAAAAATCTTCTCCTCTGAAACTGCTTGGCCAAATGTACCGAAACTTTGTAGGATGCATCTATGGGAGGTCCTCTATAACGATTACTCATTTCGTCCTGATCCATTAACAAACATGGCCGCCACAGGCAATTCTTTTTTCTGATTGGCCTGTTTTTAAAAATCTTCTCCTCTGAAAATGCTTAGCCAAATGAACCGAAACTTGGTAGGATGCATCTATGGAGGTCCTCTATAAAGATTACTCATTTCGTCCCTATCAATTAACAAATATGGCTGCCACAGGCAAGTCTTGTTGCTTATTGGTCAATTTCTAAAACAGCTTTTCCTCTGAAGCCGCTTGGCCAAATGATATGAAACTTGGTAAGAAGCATCTATGGAAGATCCTCTATAGACTTTACTCATTTCGTTTTGATCCATTTACAAACATGGCTGCCACAGGAAATTCCTGTTTTAGATTGGTCAATTTCTAGAAATCTTCTTATCTGAAACTGCTTTGCCAAAATGAACCGATATTTGGTGGGAAGCACCTATGGAAGGTTCTGTATTAAATTTCCTCAAAGTAGAATGAAAGGTGAGCGACACAGGCTCAGCCCACTGAGCCTCTAGTTTTGCTCACCAAACTTGTTTTATTAACTGTTGAGAAAGAAATACAATATATACTATTCCTGCTTAGCATGTTACTAGTAGGTCACGCATAAGACATCACATGAATTAATTTATCATACCAATTTTTCTTCCTGGCTGTTTCTGCTAAAAAATATCTATTCTAATTTGTCATGATCACATATGAAAATAAAAACTAGTACATTGTATGTTTAATTATCAAAAGTTATCGACACTCTGTATTGTAATGTTTAATTATCAAAAGTTAACTACACACTGTATTGTAATGTTTAATTATCAAAAGTTATCGACACTCTGTATTGTAATGTTTAATTATCAAAAGTTATCGACACTCTGTATTGTAATGTTTAATTATCAAAAGTTATCGACACTCTGTATTGTAATGTTTAATTATCAAAAGTTATCGACACTCTGTATTGTAATGTTTAATTATCAAAAGTTAACTACACACTGTATTGTAATGTTTAATTATCAAAAGTTATCGACACTCTGTATTGTAATGTTTAATTATCAAAAGTTATCGACACTCTGTATTGTAATGTTTAATTATCAAAAGTTATCGACACTCTGTATTGTAATGTTTAATTATCAAAAGTTATCGACACTGTATTGTAATGCATGGTTTTTCTATCCCTGTTTTCAATTTATTCAGCCAGTAGTAGACCAGAAATTGTTGACGCCATATTACCAGAGGTCAAACAGCAAGGTCAAACAGCTTATTTGAATTGTTCAGTGATCAACCTTCAAGCACCAGCAGCGGTAAGTAGAGATAATTATTAATGAATTAATTAATAAATACTGTATCTAATGGAGTCAATAGTAGAAATAATATCCGATGGAGTCCTTTCCTCATTCACGACTTATTACCGGGTTTGTAACTAGATTAACACGACGGGTGCCACTAGTGGAACAGGAACTGATTACCCTTCCGGAGCACCTGAGCTCACCCCCGGTTTTTAGTGGGATTCGTGTTACTCGATCTTTAGTTTTATATATATGTTTTGTAGATCGTTGTTTGTCATTTGTACTTTTTCTTTTGGCCATTGTGTTGTCTTTTCTTCTTCAATATACAGATTCTGATAGCCCCTTTGGTATCTTCAAACTCTTCTTACTATCCCTAATGGGAGTCAATAGTAGAAATGATATCCATAATGAAGTCGATAGTAGAATTAGCATCCATTATTAAGTCAATAGTAGAATTAATATCCATAATTGAGAACAAGGTAGAAATATTATCCCATGAAGTCGATAGTAGAAATAATATCACCATGGAGTCAATAGTACTTAGAAATAATATCCCCACCGAGTTGATAGTAGAAATAATATCGTCAATGGAGGCAATAGTAGAAATAATATACCTAATGCTATAATGATTTCTTACACTATGTCTCTGACTCACTGTACTTAACTCATCCCATATCTTTATATCAAATATAAGATCTTATCCCCGGTTTGAAAATTATGACAACTTTTGATTGGTTAAAACCCCGGGTATAAAAAAGCATATTCCCGGGTGTTGTTAGGTCATATTACCGGGTGTAACTAGTCACTTAACCAATCAAATGTTGTTGTAATTTTCAAAACGGGGATAATATGACGTTAAAGCTCGCGACGTTGCGCTCCAAAATCAAATTTAGTTAATTTTGGCTATTTTGAATATAAAGCTGTTACTTTGATCAACTGTAGGGTTCTACCAAAGGTAGTACCCTACACAGGGTTCTCCAAAGGTAGTACCCTACACCGGGTAAAAACACTCGAAACTTTCATATTGTTTACTTATTCTTTCCAAAAACAAAGAAAACGTCACTTTTAGGTGGGCCGCCGGGGTCCAAAATGCCTTATTTTGACTATAACCGGGGATAAATTCGTTATCTACGTTCATATCCGTAGATATGGAGATTTTAACACCCTTCAGTAGCCTGTACATACTTCGGCTGCGCCTCAGGGTGTACTTGGCTACTTCATGATGTTATAGTTTAAACATATTTTATTAATTAATTCAATATAACATTACATGAGGTTATAATCTCCATATCTACGGATAGGAACGTAAATAACTTATAATGTATAATAGTTTTCCAGCACTTAATTCTTGGAAATAAATGAAAATAATGGTGGAACGGATCCACAATTTTCCCCCAGTTTACCATGATATAGAAGCTAAAATTTGAATCTTATTCCAAGTAGAAAGTGCTTGATTAAATTTATTATTGAAAGATAAAATATTCTGTGAATAAACTTACTTCTTAAAACATGTTTATATACATGTATGTTTATATATTCAGTGTGTGAAACTAAATTTCAGGGCATCATAAACCAATCTCTATTTTACATAGACCTCACTGTACATTATATACAAAATTGTGAAAATTTGTCATAAACTTTGTTTATAGGTCTACCGCTGATTTCGTACACTGTATATTTACCAGTTTTATAAAATGTCTTTAAACAGTTACAATGGATGAAGAAGACAACACCGACTGGCGATCCATTTCTTATATCAATAGATGAATATGTTAAAGTAGGTACTGTCGTGGAAGGGAAGAGGAAATATGATGTCGTCAAAATACAGAACAATAACAGAGAACAGTTCCAGCTGATTATACGTTCACTGACAGAAACAGATGCAGGAGATTATACATGTCAAATTTATCTCCCAAATCAAAACTACAAACAATGGCCGAAAAAGATAGGACATTTAACAGTTCAAAGTAAGTTTCTCCCTCCCCTTCCCTACCCTACATACTCAGTAAAGATAGGACATTTAACAGTTCAAAGTAAGTTTCTCCCTCCCCTTCCCTACCCTACATACTCAGTAAAGATAGGACATTTAACAGTTCAAAGTAAGTTTCTCCCTCCCCTTCCCTACCCTACATACTCAGTAAAGATAGGACATTTAACAGTTCAAAGTAAGTTTCTCCCTCCCCTTCCCTACCCTACATACTCAGTAAAGATAGGACAATTAACAGTTCAAAGTAAGTTTCTCCCTCCCCTTCCCTACCCTACATACTCAGTAAAGATAGGACATTTAACAGTTCAAAGTAAGTTTCTCCCTCCCCTTCCCTACCCTATATACTCAGTAAAGATAGGACATTTAACAGTTCAAAGTAAGTTTCTCCCTCCCCTTCCATACCCTACATACTCAGTAAAGATAGGACATTTAACAGTTCAAAGTAAGTTTCTCCCTCCCCTTCCCTACCCTACATACTCAGTAAAGATAGGACATTTAACAGCTCAAAGTAAGTTTCTCCCTCCCCTTCCCTACCCTATATACTCAGTAAAGATAGGACATTTAACAGCTCAAAGTAAGTTTCTCCCTCCCCTTCCCTACCCTATATACTCAGTAAAGATAGGACATTTAACAGTTCAAAGTAAGTTTCTCCCTCCCCTTCCCTACCCTACATACTCAGTAAAGATAGGACATTTAACAGCTCAAAGTAAGTTTCTCCCTCCCCTTCCCTACCCTACATACTCAGTAAAGATAAGACATTTAACAGCTCAAAGTAAGTTTCTCCCTCCCCTTCCCTACCCTACATACTCAGTAAAGATAGGACATTTAACAGTTCAAAGTAAGTTTCTCCCTCCCCTTCCCTACCCTACATACTCAGTAAAGATAGGACATTTAACAGTTCAAAGTAAGTTTCTCCCTCCCCTTCCCTACCCTACATACTCAGTAAAGATAGGACATTTAACAGTTCAAAGTAAGTTTCTCCCTCCCCTTCCCTACCCTACATACTCAGTAAAGATAGGACATTTAACAGCTCAAAGTAAGTTTCTCCATCCCCTTCCCTACCCTACATACTCAGTAAAGATAGGACATTTAACAGTTCAAAGTAAGTTTCTCCCTCCCCTTCCCTACCCTACATACTCAGTAAAGATAGGACATTTAACAGTTCAAAGTAAGTTTCTCCCTCCCCTTCCCTACCCTACATACTCAGTAAAGATAGGACATTTAACAGCTCAAAGTAAGTTTCTCCATCCCCTTCCCTACCCTACATACTCAGTAAAGATAGGACATTTAACAGCTCAAAGTAAGTTTCTCCATCCCCTACCCTACATACTCAGTAAAGATAGGACATTAGTAAAGATAGGACATTTAACAGCTCAAAGTAAGTATCCCCCCACCCTGCATACTCAGTAAAGATAGGACATTTAGCAGTTCAAAGTAAGTTTCTCCACCCCCAACCATGCATACTCATTAAAGATAGGACATTTCACAGCTCAAAGTAAGTACCCCTCTCCCCATCCCCCACTCTGCATACTCAGTGTAAAGAAATATAAAGCACAGCAGTAAAAGTTCCTCCTTAAATTTGTTTCTAAATTAATTGAAATTCATTTTGTTCTCTTGTTTATATAAACAATATTTTTAAGTTGTCTCACCTGTACATCTCATGATAATGGAGTAAGTTGTCTCCCTTTTTATTAGCTCACCTTGCCAAAGGCAATATGAGCTTTTGCCATCACTTGACGTCCGTCGTCTGCTAACCTTTCACATTTTAATCTTCTCCTCTGAAACCTCTTAGTCAAATGAACTGAAACGTAGTAGGAAGCATCTATGGAAGTTCCCCTAATAATATTGCTCATTTTGTCCCGATCCATTAACAAACATGGCAGCCACAGGTCATTCTTGTTTCTGATTGGTTGATTTCTAAAAAAATATTCTCCTCTGAAACCGCATGACCAAATGAACCGAATTTGGTAGGAAGCATCTATGGAAGGTCCTCCATAAAAATTGCTCATTTCGTCCTGATCCATTAACAAACATGGCCGCCAAAGACAATTCTTGTTTCTGATTGGACAATTTCTAAAAAATCTTTTCCTCTGAAACCGCTTGGCCAAATGAACCGAAACTTGGTAGGAAGTATCCTTGAAAGATCCTCTATTAAGATTCCTCATTTAGTACCGATCCGTTAACAAACATGGTCGCCATAGGCAATTTTTGTTTCTGCTTGGCCGATTTTTTTAAATCTTCTCCTCTGAAACCACGTGGCCAAATGAGCCGAAACAGGTAGGGCTGCCACAGGAATTTCATGTTTCTGATTGGTTGATTTCTGTAAAATCTCCTGTGAAACCACTTGGCCAAATGAACCGAAACGTGGTAGGAAGCATATATGGAAGGTCCTCTATAAAGATTGCTAATTTCGTTCTGATCCGTTGGCAAACATGGCCGCCATAGGCAATTCTTGTTTCTGATTGGTCAGTTTCTAAAAAATCTTTTCCTCTGCAACTGCTTGGTCAAATAAACCGAAACTTGGTAGGAAGTATCTATGGAAGGTCCTCTATAAAGATTGGTAATTAAGTTCCGATCCGCTAACAAACATGGCCACCACAGGTAATTCTTGTTTCTGATTGGTCGATTCCGTGAAAAATATTCTTCTCTGAAACCGCTTGGCAAAATGAAACGCAATTTGGTAGGAAGCACCATGGTACGTTCTGTATAAAATTTCCTGAAAGCAGTCTGAAAGGTGAGTGACACGGCTGAGCCTCTAGTTTTATATTCATTTGGTAAACTCTACATTTTTTCATATTGTTAATAAAACAAAATAATAAGAAATTAAGTAATTTATTTACATAAAATGGAGGACACACGAGAGTAACCCCTTGTACAGTTGAAGGGTCAATTGTTCCATTCCTCCATCATTTCTGTATTATTTTTAATTATCGATGTACTTGTTCTTGTCCTGAATATTATAGCTGAAATTCTACTTGCTGGATGTTAAACAAAAATGATGGAATTGTTCAATTATATTTTTATTTAAATTGACAGTTGCACCAACTATTAAAGCAAACAGTGCCGCAAGCATAACGGAAGAAGGAGAAAATATCACTTTGACATGTGAAGCTAAAGGTATTCCTAGTCCTAATGTCACATGGAAAAGGGGGGATGGATTTCCATTACCAGGAGGTGGTTTTCAACATAAGGTAGGTACAATGTAGGCTTCTTGTGTTGTTGTTTTTAGGAGCATGATTATCATTTTTATTTGTTGTTTTTAGGAGCATGATTATCATTTTTATTTGTTGTTTTAGGGAGCATGATTATCATTATTATTTGTTGTTTTAGGGGAGCATGATTATCATTATTATTTGTTGTTTTAGGGGAGCATGATTATCATTATAATTTGTTGTTTTAGGGAGCATGATTATCATTATTATTTGTTGTTTTATGGGAGCATGATTATCATTATTATTTGTTGTTTTAGGGGAGCATGATTATCATTATTATTTGTTGTTTTTAGGGGAGCATGATTATCATTATTATTTGTTGTTTTAGAGGAGCATGATTATCATTATTATTTGTTGTTTTAGGGGAGCATGATTATCATTATAATTTGTTGTTTTAGGGGAGCATGATTATCATTATTATTTGTTGTTTTTAGGGGAGCATGATTATCATTATTATTTGTAGTTTTAGGGGAGCATGATTATCATTATTATTTGTTGTTTTATGGGAGCATGATTATCATTATTATTTGTTGTTTTAGGGGAACATGATTATCATTATTATTTGTTGTTTTAGGGAACATGATTATTATTATTATTTGTTGTTTTAGGGGAGCATGATTATCATTATTATTTGTTGTTTTAGGGTAGCATGATTATCATAATTATTTGTTGTTTTAGGGAGCATGATTATTATTATTATGTCTCCCCCCACTTTTGTGGGGAGACATATTGTTTTTGTCCTGTCCGTCTGTCCGTCACACAGTTTGTCAGCGCAGCTCCAATTTCATGAAACTTGGCAGACAGTAAGGACACCATATGTAGTTGTGCATATCACCAGGAAATTTTGATCGCCTGAATTTTGTGGGAGTTATACCCCTTTGAACTTAGAAATTTCCCGAAATTTACTACTGAAGCAGCTTGTCAGCGCAACTCCTCTGAAACTACTAAATAGATTTTGATGAAACTCGGTAGGTAGTAAGGACACCAAATGTAGTTGTGCATACTACGAGGAAATGTCGATTCCCTAAATTTTGTGGGAGTTATGCCCCTTTGAACCTAAACATTTCCGCAAGTTTACTTCTGAAACAGCTTGTC
Source organism: Bathymodiolus brooksi (assembly GCA_963680875.1). Classification (NCBI taxonomy): domain Eukaryota; kingdom Metazoa; phylum Mollusca; class Bivalvia; order Mytilida; family Modiolidae; genus Bathymodiolus; species Bathymodiolus brooksi. The sequence continues at coordinate 134,177,144 of OY804578.1, forward strand.
AGCGCAACTCCTCTGAAACTACTAAACAGAATTTCATGAAACTTGGTAGGTAGTAAGGACACCATATGCAGTTGTGCATATTACCAGGACATTTTGATCCCCTGAAATTTGTGGGAGTTATGCCCCTTTGAACTTTAGATATTTCCCCAAATTTACTACTGAAGCAGTTTGTCGGCGCAACTCCTCTGACACTACTGAACAGAATTTCACGAAACTTGGTAGGTAGTAAGAACGCCATATGTAGTTGTGCATATTACCAGGAAATATTGATCCCCTAAATTTTGTGGGAGTTATGCCCCTTTGAACTTAAAATTTTCCGAAATATACTTCTGAAGCAGCTTGTCAGCACAACTCATCTGAAACTACTGAACAGAATTTCATGAAACTTGGTAGGTAGTAAGGACACCATATGTAGTTATGCATATTACCAGGAAATGTTGATCCCCTAAATTGTGTGGGAGTTATTTGCAAACACTCTAGTGTAATATCCCTTACTGACACTTGTATATATATATATATGTACAAGAGTCTATCATAATGTCATATTTCCATGAAAAAGTTTTCATCACCAATCCATTGATTTTAGAAGAACAAAACGCCTTTAAAATCATTGGAACATAAGCTGAGCAATTTTGTGGAATGGGGAACTTTGCCATGACAATATGGAATAGTACCTGTAACCCTTGATTTAGCACTTTTGATAAAAAAAAAATTTGTGTTTCATCGATTAAAAACAGTTTTTTTTTTGTTATTCATTGAAGCTTAATTCTATTTGTTACCGAAATAGATTTTTTACCTATGACTACAGTTTGTGGGACGGGGAAGACATACGTTTTTGCGGGCAAAAACAAACTTTAATTATTTGTTGTTTTAAGGGAGCATGATTATCATTATTATTTGTTGTTTTTAGGGAGCATAATTTTCAATATTATTTGTTGTTTTAGGGGAGCATGATTATCATTATTATTTGTTGTTTTTAGGGAGCATGATTATCATTATAATTTGTTGTTTTAGGGGAGCATGATTATCATTAATATTTGTTGTTTTTAGGGAGCATGATTATCATTATTATTTGTTGTTTTAGGGGGGCATGATTATCATCATTATTTGTTGTTTTAGGGAGCATGATTATCATTATAATTTGTTGTTTTAGGGGAGCATGATTATCATTAATATTTGTTGTTTTTAGGGAGCATGATTATCATTATTATTTGTTGTTTTAGGGGAGCATGATTATCATTAATATTTGTTGTTTTAGGGAGCATGATTATCATTATTATTTGTTGTTTTAGGGAGCATGATTATCATTATTATTTGTTGTTTTAGGGGAGCATGATTATCATTAATATTTGTTGTTTTAGGGGAGCATGATTATCATCATTATTTGTTGTTTTAGGGAGCATGATTATCATTATTATTTGTTGTTTTAGGGAGCATGATTATCATCATTATTTGTTGTTTTAGGGGGGCATGATTATCATTAATATTTGTTGTTTTAGGGGACCATGATTATCATCATTAGTTGTTGTTTTAGGGGAGCATGATTATCATTAATATTTGTTGTTTTAGGGAGCATGATTATCATTATTATTTGTTGCTGAGATCAGAAAACTTTCTTATTTTTCTTAGGTTAAGTAAAAGCTACTATTTTTGTTTAAACAATTTTCTATTTTGTGACTTTGTATCAGCTCTCGCCGTCATATAGACTATCACGACTCATAGAGATACTAGTTCACACAACAGGCTTGACCTGATACAAAGTCATGTACCAATACACTATGTATATGTATTTCAATGATTTCAGGGCCCAGGTAGCTCAATGAGTAAGGTAGTTGGATTACCTAACAACTCATATAGGCCTATCACTAGTACGGCATTGGTTCGCGCCCGGCTTTGTAAATTGCAAAAAAGGGTGCACTCGACTCGCAAGTGATAAAGTACTCGACTCGCAGCCGCAAGTGATAAAGTACTCGACTCGCAGCCGCAAGTGATAAAGTCCACCAGTTGATTGCCCATGGTCGGTTCTCTCCGGGTACTCTCTGGCTTCTTCCATCACTAAAGCTTGTCGTCATGATATAGCTGAAATATTGCTGAAAGTGGCGTTAAGCACCAAAAATCAAAGAAATCAATGATTTCAAGCGACAGTGTCTTAATTACTTTCTTGTTTTTATTTAGGGAGGTATATATAATGTGCTTGGAATCAATGCTACAGATAGAGGGCAATTTATTTGTATCGCTGACAACAATGTCAAACCACCAGCTGAGTATACAGTACAACTTGAGGTCAGATTTAAACCATATTGTATTGCTGTACAGGACACTGTGGGACAAGCACAGAATAGAAGATTTCATGCCAAACTAGACTGTCTCGTGGCAGGTAAAGCTTACCAATATTGTAGATATCAAATCATTTTTGCTACTATGAATATTGTTCAAATTTTCTGTTGACTTATATACCCAATTTTCCAAGCAAATCTTTTGTTATCATTATGTATGTTTTTTGACTTGTTAGCATTTACCATAAGACTTGCTATATGGGGTAGTTAATGCTTGTGCCAAACAGTATGATTTATGTCATATATCATGTTTATAATCCTTTATTTATTTGGCATGGTTCAGTCACATGGGTTGTTTAATATGGTTAGTGTGTTCACCACAAGTGTAGTAGGTTGTTACAAGTTTAAGTTCTGATCGGGTCAAGCGAAAGAAAATAAATTGGTATTCATTGCTTCTCTGCTAAGTACGCAGCATTAAGAAGTAAGAGCAAGTACGGGTTAGCTCAGAATCAAGATGTGTCAGGGTGGAGTGGCATGTCGACCCACGGACTGTTGTTTCAGTGAGCTTGCACATTAAAAATCCAACTAAGGGTGTTGATCTAGTACAAAGAGAAAATCATCATCATTTCATTGAAACTTAACTTGTTCTGGACATGATATAGCTGAACATTTCCCCACTTGGCATTAAACAACGATCCCTCACTCATTCTTGTTTTGTTCTATTTATTTCAGGTAATCCAAGGGCAGAGGTCATATGGTATAAAGAAAATAAAGCAACTCGAGAAAGAGAACAAATTCAAGATAATGATAAATATGACTTAAATCTACAGGACGATCAAAGATTGAAAGCTGATGAGAAGTTGTATTCTGTGTTAATACACAACGTTCAGGGTAATGACTATGGAGATTATTATTGTACAGGAACTAATGAGTTTGGAACGAGATCTGCAAAATTTACACTATTTGGTAAGTTTTATATCATACTTAAAAATGAAAACAAGATATATCTTTGACACAATCTCTGAAGACATGACAACAAAAACAATCTCTGAAAACTGGACAACAAGCTATATCTTTGACACAATCTCTGAAGACATGACACCAAGATTTATCCTTGACAACAAAAACAATCCCTGAAAACTGGACAACAAGCTATATCTTTGAAACAGTCTCTAAAAACTGGACAACAAGATATATCTTTGAAACAGTCTCTGAAAACTGGACAACAAGATATATCTTTGAAACAGTCTCTGAAAACTGGACAACAAGATATATCTTTAACACAATCTCTGAAAACACAACACCAAGATATACCTTTGACAGTTTCTGAAAACATGACACCAAGATATATCTTTGACACAATCTCTGAAAACACAACACCAAGATATACCTTTGACAGTTTCTGAAAACACAACACCAAGATATATCTTTGACAGTTTCTGAAAACATGACAACAAGATATATCTTGGGCACAATCTCTGAAAAAATGACACAAAGATATATCTTTGACAACAAAAACAATCTCTGAAAACGTGACACCAAAATATGTCTTTGACACAATCTGTGAAAACATGACACAAAGATATATCTTTGATAACAAAATCAATCTCTGAAAACTGAACAACCAGATATATGACACAATTTCTGAAAACTGAACAAGCAGATATATGACACAATCTCTGAAAACATGACACCAAGAAACATCTGACACAGTCTCTAAGAAAACTACACCAAGATATAAATCTTTAACATAACTCTGTAAACATGACACCAAGCTATAATATTTGACACAATCTCTGTAAACATGACACCAGGCTATAATATTTGAAACAATATCTGTAAACATGACACCAAGCTATAATATTTGACACAATCTCTGTAAACATGACACCCATATATAATACTTGACACAATCTCTGTAAACATGACACCAAGCTACAATATTTGACACAATCTCTGTAAGCATGACACCAAGCTATCAATATTTGACACAATCTCTGTAAAAATTACACCAAGCTATAAATATTTGACACAATCTCTGTAAACATGAAACAAAGCTATGATATATGATACAATCTCTGGAAGCATAACACCAAGCTATAATATTTGACACAATCTCTGTAAACATGACACCAAGCTACAATATTTGACACAATCTCTATAAACATGACACCAAGCTATAATATTTGACACAATCTCTGTAAGCATGACACCAAGCTATCAATATTTGACACAATCTCTGTTAAAATGACACCAAGCTATAAATATTTGACACAATCTCTGTAAACATGAAACAAAGCTATGATATATGATACAATCTCTGAAAGCATAACACCAAGCTATAATATTTGACACAATCTCTGTCAACATGACACAAAGCTATAATATTTGACATACTCCAAACATGACACCAAGCTCTAATATTTGACACAATCTATGTAAGCATGACACCAAGCTATAAATATTTGAACCAATCTTTGTATGCATGACACCAAGCTATAATATTTGACACAATCTCTGTAAACCTAACACCAAGCTGTAATATTTGACAATCTCTGTATACATGACACCAAGCTATCAATATTTGACACAACCTCTGTAAAAATGACACCAAGCTATAAATATTTGATACAATCTCTGTAAACATGAAACAAAGCTATAATATATGATACAATCTCTGGAAGCATAACACCAAGCTATAATATTTGACACAATCTCTGTAAACATGACACCAAGCTACAATATTTGACACAACCTCAATAAACATAACACCAAGCTATAATATTTGACACAATCTCTGTAAGCATGACGCCAAGCTATCAATATTTGACACAATCTCTGTAAAAATGACACCAAGCTATAAATATTTGACACAATCTCTGTAAACATGAAACAAAGCTATAATATATGATACAATCTCTGGAAGCATAACACCAAGCTATAATATTTGACACAATCTCTGTATACATGACACAAAGCTATAATATTTGACATACTTTAAACATGACACCAAGCTTTAATATTTGACACAATCTATGTAAGCATGACACCAAGCTATAAATATTTGACACAATCTTTTTATGCATGACACCAAAATACAATATTTGACATAATCTCTGTAAGCATGACACAAAGCTATAATATTTGACATACTCTAAACATGACACCAAGCTCTAATATTTGACACAATCTATGTAAGCATGACACCAAGCTATAAATATTTGAAACAATCTTTGTATGCATGACACCAAGCTATAATATTTGACGCAATCTCTGTAAACCTAACACCAAGCTGTAATATTTGACAATCTCTGTATACATGACACCAAGCTATAAATATTTGACACAATCTTTGTATACATGCTATAATATTTGAAACAATCTCTGTAAGCATGACACCAGACTATAATATTTGACACAATCTCTGTATACATGACATCAAGCTATAATATTTGAAACAATCTTTATCAACATGACACAATCTCTGTAAACATGACACCGTGCTATAATATTTGAAACAATCTCTGTAAACATGACACCAAGCTATAATATTTAACACAATCTCTATAAACATGACACCAAGCTATAATATTTGAAACAATCTGTGTAAACATGACACCAGGCTAAAATATTTGACACAATCTCTGTATACATGACACCAAACTATAATATTTGAAGCAATCTCTAAGCATGACATCAAGCTAAATATTTGAAACAATCTCTGTAAGCATGACACCAAGCTATAATATTTGAAACAATCTCTGTAAACATTGACACCAAGCTATAATATTTGACACAATCTCTGTATACATGACACCAAGCTATAATATTTGAAACAATCTCTGTAAGCATGACACCAAGCTATCAATATTTGACACAATCTCTATAAAAATGACACCAAGCTATAAATATTTGACACAATCTCTGTAAACATGAAACAAAGCTATAATATATGATACAATCTCTGGAAGCATAACACCAAGCTATAATATTTGACACAATCTCTGTAAACATGACACCAAGAAACATCTGACACAGTCTCTAAGAAAACTACACCAAGATATAAATCTTTAACATAACTCTGTAAACATGACACCAAGCTATAATATTTGACACAATCTCTGTAAGCATGACACCAGGCTATAATATTTGAAACAATATCTGTAAACATGACACCAAGCTACAATATTTGACACAATCTCTGTAAACATGACACCCATATATAATACTTGACACAATCTCTGTAAACATGACACCAAGCTACAATATTTGACACAATCTCTGTAAGCATGACACCAAGCTATCAATATTTGACACAATCTCTGTAAAAATTACACCAAGCTATAAATATTTGACACAATCTCTGTAAACATGAAACAAAGCTATAATATATGATACAATCTCTGGAAGCATAACACCAAGCTATAATATTTGACACAATCTCTGTAAACATGACACCAAGCTACAATATTTGACACAATCTCTATAAACATGACACCAAGCTATAATATTTGACACAATCTCTGTAAGCATGACACCAAGCTATCAATATTTGACACAATCTCTGTTAAAATGACACCAAGCTATAAATATTTGACACAATCTCTGTAAACATGAAACAAAGCTATGATATATGATACAATCTCTGAAAGCATAACACCAAGCTATAATATTTGACACAATCTCTGTCAACATGACACAAAGCTATAATATTTGACATACTCCAAACATGACACCAAGCTCTAATATTTGACACAATCTATGTAAGCATGACACCAAGCTATAAATATTTGAACCAATCTTTGTATGCATGACACCAAGCTATAATATTTGACACAATCTCTGTAAACCTAACACCAAGCTGTAATATTTGACAATCTCTGTATACATGACACCAAGCTATCAATATTTGACACAACCTCTGTAAAAATGACACCAAGCTATAAATATTTGATACAATCTCTGTAAACATGAAACAAAGCTATAATATATGATACAATCTCTGGAAGCATAACACCAAGCTATAATATTTGACACAATCTCTGTAAGCATCACGCCAAGCTATCAATATTTGACACAATCTCTGTAAAAATGACACCAAGCTATAAATATTTGACACAATCTCTGTAAACATGAAACAAAGCTATAATATATGATACAATCTCTGGAAGCATAACACCAAGCTATAATATTTGACACAATCTCTGTAAACATGACACCAAGCTACAATATTTGACACAACCTCAATAAACATAACACCAAGCTATAATATTTGACACAATCTCTGTAAGCATGACGCCAAGCTATCAATATTTGACACAATCTCTGTAAAAATGACACCAAGCTATAAATATTTGACACAATCTCTGTAAACATGAAACACAGCTATAATATATGATACAATCTCTGGAAGCATAACACCAAGCTATAATATTTGACACAATCTCTGTATACATGACACAAAGCTATAATATTTGACATACTTTAAACATGACACCAAGCTTTAATATTTGACACAATCTATGTAAGCATGACACCAAGCTATAAATATTTGACACAATCTTTTTATGCATGACACCAAAATACAATATTTGACATAATCTCTGTAAGCATGACACAAAGCTATAATATTTGACATACTCTAAACATGACACCAAGCTCTAATATTTGACACAATCTATGTAAGCATGACACCAAGCTATAAATATTTGAAACAATCTTTGTATGCATGACACCAAGCTATAATATTTGACGCAATCTCTGTAAACCTAACACCAAGCTGTAATATTTGACAATCTCTGTATACATGACACCAAGCTATAAATATTTGACACAATCTTTGTATACATGCTATAATATTTGAAACAATCTCTGTAAGCATGACACCAGACTATAATATTTGACACAATCTCTGTATACATGACATCAAGCTATAATATTTGAAACAATCTTTATCAACATGACACAATCTCTGTAAACATGACACCGTGCTATAATATTTGAAACAATCTCTGTAAACATGACACCAAGCTATAATATTTAACACAATCTCTATAAACATGACACCAAGCTATAATATTTGAAACAATCTGTGTAAACATGACACCAGGCTAAAATATTTGACACAATCTCTGTATACATGACACCAAACTATAATATTTGAAGCAATCTCTAAGCATGACATCAAGCTAAATATTTGAAACAATCTCTGTAAGCATGACACCAAGCTATAATATTTGAAACAATCTCTGTAAACATTGACACCAAGCTATAATATTTGACACAATCTCTGTATACATGACACCAAGCTATAATATTTGAAACAATCTCTGTAAGCATGACACCAAGCTATCAATATTTGACACAATCTCTATAAAAATGACACCAAGCTATAAATATTTGACACAATCTCTGTAAACATGAAACAAAGCTATAATATATGATACAATCTCTGGAAGCATAACACCAAGCTATAATATTTGACACAATCTCTGTAAACATGACACCAAGAAACATCTGACACAGTCTCTAAGAAAACTACACCAAGATATAAATCTTTAACATAACTCTGTAAACATGACACCAAGCTATAATATTTGACACAATCTCTGTAAGCATGACACCAGGCTATAATATTTGAAACAATATCTGTAAACATGACACCAAGCTACAATATTTGACACAATCTCTGTAAACATGACACCCATATATAATACTTGACACAATCTCTGTAAACATGACACCAAGCTACAATATTTGACACAATCTCTGTAAGCATGACACCAAGCTATCAATATTTGACACAATCTCTGTAAAAATTACACCAAGCTATAAATATTTGACACAATCTCTGTAAACATGAAACAAAGCTATAATATATGATACAATCTCTGGAAGCATAACACCAAGCTATAATATTTGACACAATCTCTGTAAACATGACACCAAGCTACAATATTTGACACAATCTCTATAAACATGACACCAAGCTATAATATTTGACACAATCTCTGTAAGCATGACACCAAGCTATCAATATTTGACACAATCTCTGTTAAAATGACACCAAGCTATAAATATTTGACACAATCTCTGTAAACATGAAACAAAGCTATGATATATGATACAATCTCTGAAAGCATAACACCAAGCTATAATATTTGACACAATCTCTGTCAACATGACACAAAGCTATAATATTTGACATACTCCAAACATGACACCAAGCTCTAATATTTGACACAATCTATGTAAGCATGACACCAAGCTATAAATATTTGAACCAATCTTTGTATGCATGACACCAAGCTATAATATTTGACACAATCTCTGTAAACCTAACACCAAGCTGTAATATTTGACAATCTCTGTATACATGACACCAAGCTATCAATATTTGACACAACCTCTGTAAAAATGACACCAAGCTATAAATATTTGATACAATCTCTGTAAACATGAAACAAAGCTATAATATATGATACAATCTCTGGAAGCATAACACCAAGCTATAATATTTGACACAATCTCTGTAAGCATCACGCCAAGCTATCAATATTTGACACAATCTCTGTAAAAATGACACCAAGCTATAAATATTTGACACAATCTCTGTAAACATGAAACAAAGCTATAATATATGATACAATCTCTGGAAGCATAACACCAAGCTATAATATTTGACACAATCTCTGTATACATGACACAAAGCTATAATATTTGACATACTTTAAACATGACACCAAGCTTTAATATTTGACACAATCTATGTAAGCATGACACCAAGCTATAAATATTTGACACAATCTTTTTATGCATGACACCAAAATACAATATTTGACATAATCTCTGTAAGCATGACACAAAGCTATAATATTTGACATACTCTAAACATGACACCAAGCTCTAATATTTGACACAATCTATGTAAGCATGACACCAAGCTATAAATATTTGAAACAATCTTTGTATGCATGACACCAAGCTATAATATTTGACGCAATCTCTGTAAACCTAACACCAAGCTGTAATATTTGACAATCTCTGTATACATGACACCAAGCTATAAATATTTGACACAATCTTTGTATACATGCTATAATATTTGAAACAATCTCTGTAAGCATGACACCAGACTATAATATTTGACACAATCTCTGTATACATGACATCAAGCTATAATATTTGAAACAATCTTTATCAACATGACACAATCTCTGTAAACATGACACCGTGCTATAATATTTGAAACAATCTCTGTAAACATGACACCAAGCTATAATATTTAACACAATCTCTATAAACATGACACCAAGCTATAATATTTGAAACAATCTGTGTAAACATGACACCAGGCTAAAATATTTGACACAATCTCTGTATACATGACACCAAACTATAATATTTGAAGCAATCTCTAAGCATGACATCAAGCTAAATATTTGAAATAATCTCTGTAAGCATGACACCAAGCTATAATATTTGAAACAATCTCTGTAAACATTGACACCAAGCTATAATATTTGACACAATCTCTGTATACATGACACCAAGCTATAATATTTGAAACAATCTCTGTAAGCATGACACCAAGCTATCAATATTTGACACAATCTTTTTATGCATGACACCAAAATACAATATTTGACATAATCTCTGTAAGCATGACACAAAGCTATAATATTTGACATACTCTAAACATGACACCAAGCTCTAATATTTGACACAATCTATGTAAGCATGACACCAAGCTATAAATATTTGAAACAATCTTTGTATGCATGACACCAAGCTATAATATTTGACGCAATCTCTGTAAACCTAACACCAAGCTGTAATATTTGACAATCTCTGTATACATGACACCAAGCTATAAATATTTGACACAATCTTTGTATACATGCTATAATATTTGAAACAATCTCTGTAAGCATGACACCAGACTATAATATTTGACACAATCTCTGTATACATGACATCAAGCTATAATATTTGAAACAATCTTTATCAACATGACACAATCTCTGTAAACATGACACCGTGCTATAATATTTGAAACAATCTCTGTAAACATGACACCAAGCTATAATATTTAACACAATCTCTATAAACATGACACCAAGCTATAATATTTGAAACAATCTGTGTAAACATGACACCAGGCTAAAATATTTGACACAATCTCTGTATACATGACACCAAACTATAATATTTGAAGCAATCTCTAAGCATGACATCAAGCTAAATATTTGAAATAATCTCTGTAAGCATGACACCAAGCTATAATATTTGAAACAATCTCTGTAAACATTGACACCAAGCTATAATATTTGACACAATCTCTGTATACATGACACCAAGCTATAATATTTGAAACAATCTCTGTAAGCATGACACCAAGCTATCAATATTTGACACAATCTCTATAAAAATGACACCAAGCTATAAATATTTGACACAATCTCTGTAAACATGAAACAAAGCTATAATATATGATACAATCTCTGGAAGCATAACACCAAGCTATAATATTTGACACAATCTCTGTAAACATGACACCAAGCTACAATATTTGACACAATCTCTATAAACATGACACCAAGCTATAATATTTGACACAATCTCTGTAAGCATGACACCAAGCTATCAATATTTGACACAATCTCTGAAAAAATGACACCAAGCTATAAATATTTGACACAATCTCTGTAAGCATGACACAAAGCTATAATATTTGACATACTCTAAACATGATACCAAGCTATAATATTTGAAACAATCTGTGCAAACATGACACCAGGCTAAAATATTTGACACAATCTCTGTATACATGACACCAAACTATAATATTTGAAACAATCTCTAAGCATGACATCAAGCTAAATATTTGACACAATCTCTGTAAACATGACATCAAGCTATAATATTTGAAACAATCTCTGTAAACATCGACACCAAGATATAATATTTGACACAATCTCTGTATACATGACACCAAGCTATAATATTTGACACAATCTCTGTAAACATGACACCAAGCTATAATATTTGATACATTCTCTGTAAACATGACACCCATCTATAATATTTGACCCAATCTCTCTAAATAGGAAAATAGAAAACAATCATTTAACTTAGTAGATAACACTGATATAATGTTTTATAGACATTAGTTGTCAACATGTAAGTTAACTACAGTAGGTAGCACTGATTTAATGTTTTATAGACATTAGTTGTCAATATGCAACATGTAAGTTAACTAAAATAGGTAACACTGATCTAATGTTTTATAGACATTAGTTGTCAAGATGTAAGTTAAATATAGTAGGTAACACTGGTCTAATGTTTCATAGACATTAGTTGTTGAGATGACACCAAGCTATAATATTTGACACAATCTCTGTAAACATGACATCACACTATAATATTTTACACAATCTCTGTAAACATGACTCCAAGCTATAATATTTGAAACAATCTCTAAGCATGACCCCAAGCTATAGATATTTGACACAATCTCTGTAAACATGACACCACAGTATAATATTTGACACAATCTCTGTTAACATGACACCAAGCTATAATATTTGACACAATCTCTGTAAACATAACACCATGCTATAGATATTTGACACAATCTCTAAACATGACACCAAGCTATAGATATTTGACACATTCTCTGTATACATGACACCAAGCTATAATATTTGACACAATCTCTAAGCATGACACCAAGCTATAATATTTGACATGATCTCTGTAAACATGACACCAAGCAAAAATATTTGACACAATCTCCGTATACATGACACCCATCTATAATATTTGGCAAACTCTGTAAGCATGACAGCAAGCTATAATATTTGACACAATGTCTAAACATAGCACCAAACTATAGATATTTGATGCAATCTCTGTATGCATGACACCAAGCTATAATATTTGACACAATCTCTGTATACATGACACCCATCTATAATATTTGACACAATCTCTAAACATGAGACCAAGCTATAGATATTTGACACAATCTCTAAACATGACACCAAGCTATAGATATTTCACACAATCTCTGTATGCATGACTACAAGCTATAATATTTGACACAATCTCTAAACATGACACCAAGCTATAATATGTGACACGATCTCTGTAAACATGACACCAAGCAATAATATTTGACACAATCTCTGTAAGCATGACACCAAGCTATCAATATTTGACACAATCTCTGAAAAAATGACACCAAGCTATAAATATTTGACACATTCTCTGTAAACATGAAACAAAGCTATAATATATGATACAATCTCTGGAAGCATGACACCAAGTGATAATATTTGACACAATCTCTGCAAACATGACACAAAGCTATAATATTTGACATACTCTAAGCATGACACCAAGCTCTAATATTTGACACAATCTATGTAAGCATGACACCAAGCTATAAATATTTGACACAATCTTTGTATGCATGACACCAAGCTATAATATTTGACACAATCTCTGTAAACCTAACACCAAGCTGTAATATTTGACAATCTCTGTATACATGACACCAAGCTATAAATATTTGACACAATCTTTGTATACATGCTATAATATTTGAAACAATCTGTATACATGACACCAAGCTATAATATTTGAAACAATCTCTATAAACATGACACCAAGCTATAATATTTGAAACAATCTCTGTATACATGACACCAAGCTGTAATATTTGAAACATCTCTGTAAGCAAGTCACCAAGTTATAATATTTGACACAATCTCTGTAAACATGACACCAAGCTATAATATTTGACACTTTCTCTGTAAACATGACACCCATCTATAATATTTGACACAATATCTGTAAATAGGAAAATAGTAAACAATCATTTAGCTTAGTAGGTAACACTGATATAATGTTTTATAGACATTAGTTATCAACATGTAAGTTAACTACAGTAGGTAGCACTGATCTAATGTTTTATAGACATTAGTTGTCAATATGCGACATGTAAGTTAACTAAAATAGGTAACACTGATCTAATGTTTTATAGACATTAGTTGTCAAGATGTAAGTTAAACATAGTAGGTAACACTGGTCTAATGTTTCATAGACATTAGTTGTCGAGATGACACCAAGCTATAATATTTGACACAATATCTGTAAACATGACACCACACTATAATATTTGACACAATCTCTGTAAACATGACTCCAAGCTATAATATTTGACACAATCTCTGTAAACATGACACCAAGCTATAATATTTGACACAATCTCTGTGAGCATAACACCATGCTATAGATATTTGACACAATCTCTAAACATGACTCCAAGCTATAGATATTTGACACATTTTCTGTATACATGACACCAAGCTATAATATTTGACACAATCTCTAAGCATGACACCAAGCAATAATATTTGACATGATCTCTGTAAACATGACACCAAGCAAAAATATTTGATGCAATCTCCGTATACATGACACTCATCTATAACATTTGGCACACTCTGTAAGCATGACAGCAAGTTATAATATTTGACACAATGTCTAAACATGACACCAAACTATAGATATTTGATGCAATCTCTGTATGCATGACACCAAGCTATAATATTTGACACAATCTCTGTATACATGACACCCATCTATAATATTTGACACAATCTCTAAACATGACACCAAGCTATAGATATTTCACACAATCTCTGTATGCATGACTACAAGCTATAATATTTGACACAATCTCTAAACATGACACCAAGCTATAATATGTGACACGATCTCTGTAAACATGACACCAAGCAATAATATTTGACACAATCTCTGTATGCATGACACCAAGCTATAATATTTGACATAATCTCTGTAAATATAACATTAATCTAAATATTTGAAACAATTTCTGTAAACATGACATCAAGCTATAATATTTGACACAATCTATGTAAACATGACACCAAGCTATAATATTTGAAACAATCTCTGTAGAAATGATACCAAGCTGTAGATATTTGACACCATCACTGTAAGCATGACACCAAGCTATAATATTTGACACCATCTCTGTAAGCATGACACACATCTATAATATTTGACACAATCTCTGTAAACATGACACCCATCTATAATATTTGACACAATCTCTGTAAACATGACACCCATCTATAATATTTGACACAATCTCTGTAAACATGAAAACAGTAAACAATCTTTTATAGCTTGAATTGTATTATATATCAAGCTGCCATATAAATTTTTGTAAGAAGGAGACACACAGAAAGTACAGAGTAAGTAAACATACGTTATATGTAATAAACTAATTTTTATTACATTTGAAAATTATTTAATATTTTCTTTCACAGAAACTATGGAATGTCAAGGTCAGAACTGTCCATCAATTTCCGTCTACGAGAATGGATCAACTGTTAAGATGTTAACTACAGTAGGTAAGACTGATCTATTGTTTTATGGACATTAGTTGTCAAGATGTAAGTTAACTCTAGTAGGTAACACTGATCTAATGTTTTATAGACATTAGTTGTCAAGATGTAAGTTAACTACAGTAGGTAACACTGATCTAAGTTGTCAAGATGTAAGTTAACTACAGTAGGTAAGACTGATCTAATGTTTTACAGATATTAGTTGTCAGGATGTAAGTTAACTAGAGTAGGTAACACTGATCTAATGTTTTATAGACGTTAGTTGTCAACATCTATAGTAGGTAAGACTGATCTAATGTTTTATAGACATTAGTTGTCAAGATGTAAGTGTAGCGAAATCAGCCGTTCACATCAACATATATGAAATTACCTGGATTGTCCCCCTTTGTTATTACAATGGTCATATTAAAAATCCGTTGACATCCGTGTTATTTTTAATCAAAACATGGCACAAACGATATTTATTTGTTAAGGATGAATTAATAAACACATACAGATTATTATCTTTAGATTATCACTTATTTGGAATTAATATTTAACAAAAAACATTTGATAATGAATTCAGCTTGTTAGGCTAACCGAACATCATATGAAACAGTTGTTTTGATTGGTTAATTCAATTTAGAAATTGACAGGCTTTCTTTTAGTGTCGCGTTCATCGTACTTAAGCCCGAAGATTTGGCAGTGAAGGTGCTGGTTGTGAAACAATACGACTTTTTCTGGGTGCTGCGTTGTTCCTCTGGCAACAACTCATGGCCCTCATGGGTTGATGAATGTTTCAAGGTTAGTGACAACCTTTTGCTGGGTCCGGTGTTGAAACCAGTGGTTACAACTGACGACTCACATTTGGTTTGAAACTATTATTAATTCACACAGTTTTCATGTTGTTTATGGTATAGATCTGTCGTCTAAGGTTGTGACATAGTTTTCGGTTGAGACAAGGTTTGAGACATAGGGTTCGAGACATAGGTCTGAAGCAGGCGTTGGTGACTGGTGACTGGTTAGTTAGGTTTCAGACAGGGTCTGAAACAAAGTAGTTGTTTATAAATATTCATTGTTTATATTATGGTCTGTGTAGTGTTAGTGTGTGTTGCATTAGGATAGTTATATATTAGTCTGTGTAGATAGTGATTTAGCATTTATTATTTGCAAGGAGCCATTGTACCTATTTTAGTTTGTTGGGTTAGACACTGTTTGAACATTTTTGTTATACAAGACTATCTTTTTTTGTCAGGTCTCCAGGAAACTGGTACGGACCCAGTGTTTATATACATCCATTCAGGTTACACGCTACAAATTGGTGGCAGCGGTGGGATCTGTTCAAAATTAGTTTTGTATCATAGTAAATTGAAATGGCCATGTCAAGAGAGGATATAAGTCTTTGTATGATCATGATGAAAGCTTGACCGAAGAACAGCTTCGGCGGGAGATAGAGCATTTAAATGCAGAGTTGGGGAATTTTAAGGTCCGCGAATATAGGAGAAGCATATCCCCAGTTCCCATGCCCGTGCATCAAGAAACACGGAGGTCAACTGACTCTGGGATAGGTTCAGGTAGAAGGACTGTACAATCAAATGCCCCTATTTTCGAGACAAGTAGGTATAAGACACCCACGAGGTTTGATACCTCCACACCTTATTTAGGGGAAAGGCAAACCACAAGTGAACTTGGTTCGGGTATCTACCAAACACCTAGACAAACTTCGCCAAGTGACAGGTTTGTTACAACTACACGACCAAGTTACAAGCCATTAGCTGATACTTCCTCTAAAGTAACAGGCACAATAGAAAGGAGGCATGATGGTCACGAACATGTTGAAAGTATGAAAACTAAAAATATAGTCAAGCCGGCAACCTATGATGGTAAGGGCCCCTGGCTTGACTACAAGTCACATTTTGATGCTTGTTCGGAGATCAACCACTGGTCTGACAAGGAAAAAGGCTTGTACCTGGCTGTGTCCCTTAGAGGTCAGGCACAAGGTGTGTTAGGGAACCTTCCCTTGGAATCGCGCCAAGATTTTAAAGAGCTGGTTAAGTCTTTAGAGGAGCGGTTTTCGCCCTCGAACCAGACTGAGTTATATAGAACTCAGCTAAGAGAAAGAAGGCAAAGAGCTGTTGAGACACTGCCCGAGTTAGGTCAAGATGTAAGGCGCCTGGCAAATCTCGCTTACCCAACCGCTCCAAACGATGTGCGAGAAACCTTAGCCAAGGAGCAATTTATAGACTCATTGATTGATGGAGACATGCGGCTGAGGATAAAACAGGCAAGACCCATCAATCTCAACGATGCCATTAGGCATGCAGTTGAGCTGGAGGCTTTCAATAAAGCCGAGCTAAAAAGAAATGAAGGAGGTGGGTACCTAAGGTCTGCTACAGAACAAGAGACCAAAGATGAAACAACCACCCTTCTAAAGACAATGCAACAAGCATTGACAGACCTACAGAAAGAGGTCAAAGGTTTGAAAAGTAAGCAAACACCTAGGGATCAAAATTTAAGACAATGTCATGCTTGTGGAAAGCCTGGACACATTGCCCGGTTTTGTCCCAGAGGAGATGTGACATGTTATGGTTGTGGGGAGAAGGGACACGTGGTTCGTTTCTGCCCGAAAGGACGAAGGCAAAGCCAAAACGGGGGTCGGCAAAAAGGTAGAAATAATGATGATCAGGCTAAGACAGATACTACACCTGTCACATCTGACAAAACCCCAGGTTCTGTGGGAGTGCATAAACTAGCACCAGAGGCTGGTATGTTTATTAAGGCAAAGGTGAATGGGGTTATTACAAATTTGCTGATAGACACTGGGGCTACAGTGACCCTTATTTCAACTGGTTTTATTAAAGACATGAGCAACATGCCAGCATTAAGTCCGTCACAGCGGGACATACTGACAGCGAATGGGGAATCTCTAAAAGTAGCAGGCAAAACCATTATTGAAATTCAATCGGACAATTTTAAGTGTCTGAACGAAGCAGTGGTTGCTGATATAAACGTAGATGGGATACTGGGGCTTGACTTTTTGAAGAGTCAACATGCCGAAATTGACATGTGCAACAACACTATCAAAATCCAAGGTCACAAAATTCAGTTTAATATTCAAGGGCAAATCGGGTGTTACAGGGTCACGGTTTCTGAAACCGTTGTTATGCCTCCACAAAGTGAAATAGTGGTAAACGGGAAAGTGAATGATAGGTTTCCTATTTGTTTAAAGTAGGACTTGTAGAACCAACTGGAGACTTTAGAAAATCTGACAAAGCATTGGTTGGCAGAACCCTTGTTAAAACCAATAAAGATATACCACTTCGACTTATGAATGTTTCTTCACAGCCCAAAACCTTATACGAGGGAACAGTTATTGCTAAGATCAGCCCAGTAAGTGAGATAGCTAGTCCAGTGTCAGGAAAAATACATAGCAAAACCGAATTTCCTCCCTATTTAAAAGATTTGTTTGAGCAATCAGTCCAGGATCTGTCCCCGGAACAGGGTTCAAAAGTAAAACATCTTTTGCAGACATTTTCGCATATTTTTGCCAAGGATGATGCAGACTTCGGTAGGACCAGTATCATCAAGCATGAAATCGAAGTCCAAAATGCAAGGCCGGTAAAGGAACCTCCAAGACGGGTTCCCTACCACCTACAGGGTGAATATGATACGGCCATACAGGATATGCTAAACAAGAATGTCATAGAACCCTCAACAAGCCCGTGGGCATCAGGGGTAGTCCTTGTAAAGAAAAAGGACGGATCTACACGGTTCTGTGTGGACTACCGAAACCTCAACAAGGTCACTAGCAAAGATGCCTACCCTATCCCAAGGATCGATGATTCATTGAACCAAATGTCAGGGGCAAAGTGGTTCTGTGTCCTCGACCTATGTTCGGGGTACTGGCAGGTAGAGTGCCACCCAAAAGACCGCCCAAAGACCGCATTTGCTACCAGGAGAGGTCTTTATCAATTTCAGGTAATGCCGTTTGGCCTATGTAATGCCCCAGCCACGTTTGAACGGCTTATGGAAACTGTCTTAGCTGGGTTACAGTGGGACATTTGTCTTATATACCTGGACGATGTTATCATATACGGCAAAAACTTTGATGAAATGATTCGGAATTTGTCTTTAGTCTTTGACAGACTATCGTCCGCGGGTCTTAAACTCAAGCCTAGAAAATGTCGACTATTTGCTAGAGAGGTGGAGTATTTGGGCCATGTGGTGTCAGGGAATGGTATATCAACAGACCCAAAGAAAATCGAAGCTGTTAAAACATGGCCCGAACCAACAACCGTAACTGAGCTCAGATCCTTCATTGGTTTCTGTAGCTATTATCGAAGATTCATTGAAGGATTTGCAGATATTGCAAAGCCTTTGCATAAGTTGACACAAAAAGGCAAGCTTTTTGTATGGACAGATGAATGTCAGGTGTCTTTTGACCAGTTGAAAAATTGTTTGGTTAGGTCACCAGTCTTGGCACATCCAGACTTTAGTCAACCATTCATTCTAGACACTGACGCTAGCAATAGCTGTATTGGAGCTGTGTTATCACAAGTGCAGAATGGCCAAGAGAAGGCCATCGCATTTGCCAGTAGGAGCATGACAAAATCGGAGAGAAAATATTGTATAACTAGAAAGGAGCTCTTAGCTGCTGTCTACTTCACCAAATATGTTCGCCATTACTTACTGGGCAGGAAATTTGTCATCAGAAGCGACCATAGTTCGCTGCGTTGGCTTCTCAATTTTAAAGAACCTGAAGGGCAAATGGCAAGATGGCTCCAGATTCTCTGCTCTTTTGATATGGAGATACAGTACAGAGCAGGTCGCAAACACTCTAATGCGGACGGAATGAGTCGTGTGCCTTGTAAACAGTGCCAACACTGTGGAACATCGGAAGACACGGATAGTAAACATACCATTCATACAGCAGTCAGTCAGAAGAGTGACATAACTCATAGCGGTGACATGAGCTTAGTGAATGCACAGCAGAGCGACCGTAACATCCAGAAAATGAGACAATGGGTTGAAAAGGGCACAAAACCGTCTTATGACAGCATTAGAGGGGGAAATTATGTAATGCAGTCTTTGTATAGCCAATGGAACAAACTTGTTATTCATGAAAGTTTGTTGTGTAGAGAATGGAAGGTGATAGGCACGACAATGTCAAGCTTTCAAGCTATAGTGCCACTAACACAGAGACGAACGGTGTTAAGTCACTGTCATGATATCCGACCATCTGGCCACTTGGGTGTTAACAAGACACTGAGTAAAATAAGACAGAGTTATTATTGGCCCGACTTACAGAACGATGTTCGAAGATATGTAGCAGGGTGCGATACCTGCTGGAAGAGAAAACACCCAGCGAAAACGAAACAGGCACCTATGCAAATGGTAAAATCGGGGGTTCCAATGCAGAGAATAGCAACGGATATATTGGGTGAGCTTCCGGAGACAGGAAATGGCAACAAATATATACTTGTGGTCTCGGACTATTTCACGAAATGGACAGAAGCCTTCGCTATGGCAAACATGGAAGCAGGAACCGGTGCCAGAATAATAGTAGAAGAGGTTGTAACCCGGTTTGGGGTCCCCCATGTCATCCATTCAGATCAGGGGCGACAGTATGAAAGTCGGTTGTTTCAGGAAATGTGCCAAATGCTGGGTACAACCAAAACAAGGACGACACCATACCATCCAAAATCCGATGGTATGGTTGAGCGCTTTAACCGGACACTGGAAACAATGTTAAGCGCATATGTTTCAGACAATCAGAAGGACTGGGACAGACAACTTCCGTATGTAATGATGGCATACCGTGCTACGGCACATGAAACCACAGGTTTCAGCCCAAACATGCTAATGTTGGGCCGAGAGACATCAACTCCTTTAGATCTTGTTTATGACATGCCCCCTGGGATAAAACCTGTTCCTGCAAATATGTGGGTGTGGGAACTTCGGGAGAGAATAGAAGAGGCACATACTTTGGTCAGAAAATATTCAGAGGGTAGTATTTTGCGACAAAAGACATACCATGACAAAAGGGCCTCATGGGAACGTTTTGAAGCCAATGACATAGTTTATGTGTTCTTCCCTCAGAAGAAGAAGAGATGTACACCAAAGTTCACATCATTTTGGAGGGGACCATTTAACATTTTGGGAAAACTTTCAGAAGTTTTATATGAGGTTGATTGTGGTAGAAAGAATGAACCACAAATCATACATTGTGATAGATTAAAAAGAAAAGTTAAACAGAAACTTAGGGGCGAATCTGAACGCGATACAGATCCTGTTGAAATAGACAGGGAGGAGGTTGTTGAAGACATTAGGCCTGAAGTAGGGTCAGAAATTGTAAATGTTGAAGACTTGGCCCAAGGTTCAGGTACAAGCAGGCCAAGGCGAAAAATCAGATCACCAGAAAGATATGGTGATTTTGTTTATAAGTAGATATGTTACTTTTGTAAATGTTAGTATGTACATAGCTGTATATATGTTTGTTTATTTTTTTTATTTTTTTAGAAAACACAATGGTACACACAAAGTCACCCAAACAAAGGTGGCAAAGGAGAGGAAGATGGCAAAGATTGTCACAAAGTATGTGGAAGAAGGAAGACAAGTTGAGAAGATAGAAGAGCATGAGACGATTTGGATTGTGTGAACGATGGGCAGGACCTAATATCATATGCATTGGAGCATTATATAAAATAGATTTACTTCTCTTCGTTTTTGTTTATATCATTTCAAACCTTACCCTTGCACGTCACCTTTAATTGACAGGAACACTTACACCAAGCGGTCTGTTTAAGTTGACATGAAAGATAGCTGGTGAGGGATCGGAACTGTTTGTTTTAGACTAATGAAGTCTAATGGGTGTTATGACATTAGGTCATGTTTAAATTCTTAAACATTTATATTTGCTTCCAGACTGTGTGTGGAACATTTATACTTGTTTTAGGTGGTGTTCTGGCACAAAGTTTTGCGATGCTAGATGGGAATAGCCTTCAGAGCTATTGCGGAAACAGTTCGGGGTTAGTGTTATGAAAAAGACACGTGGTTTGATGTTTTTAGTTAGTTAGTTAAATGGACGGTTTATTTTATGGTGTTGGTGTAGGAATATTATTTAAAGTCATGCGAGGGCGCATGAAGTCGGAGGCGTGGAAAGTGTAGCGAAATCAGCCGTTCACATCAACATATATGAAATTACCTGGATTGTCCCCCTTTGTTATTACAATGGTCATATTAAAAATCCGTTGACATCCGTGTTATTTTTAATCAAAACATGGCACAAACGATATTTATTTGTTAAGGATGAATTAATAAACACATACAGATTATTATCTTTAGATTGTCACTTATTTGGAATTAATATTTAACAAGAAACATTTGATAATGAATTCAGCTTGTTAGGCTAACCGAACATCATATGAAACAGTTGTTTTGATTGGTTAATTCAATTTAGAAATTGACAGGCTTTCTTTTAGGGTCGCGTTCATCGTACTTAAGCCCGAAGATTTGGCAGTGAAGGTGCTGGTTGTGAAACAATACGACTTTTTGCTGGGTGCTGCGTTGTTCCTCTGGCAACAACTCATGGCCCTCATGGGTTGATGAATGTTTCAAGGTTAGTGACAACCTTTTGCTGGGTCCGGTGTTGAAACCAGTGGTTACAACTGACGACTCACATTTGGTTTGGAACTATTATTAATTCACACAGTTTTCATGTTGTTTATGGTATAGATCTGTCGTCTAAGGTTGTGACATAGTTTTCGGTTGAGACAAGGTTTGAGACATAGGGTTCGAGACATAGGTCTGAAGCAGGCGTTGGTGACTGGTGACTGGTTAGTTAGGTTTCAGACAGGGTCTGAAACAAAGTAGTTGTTTATAAATATTCATTGTTTATATTATGGTCTGTGTAGTGTTAGTGTGTGTTGCATTAGGATAGTTATATATTAGTCTGTGTAGATAGTGATTTAGCATTTATTATTTGCAAGGAGCCATTGTACCTATTTTAGTTTGTTGGGTTAGACACTGTTTGAAAATTTTTGTTATACAAGACTATTTTTTTGTCAGGTCCCCAGGAAACTGGTACGGACCCAGTGTTTATATACATCCATTCAGGTTACACGCTACATAAGTTAACTATAGTAGGTAACACTGATCTAATATTTTATAGACATTAGTTGTCAAGATGTAAGTTAACTATAGTAGGTAACACTGATCTAAGTTGTCAAGATGTAAGTTAACTACAGTAGGTGAGACTGATCTAATGTTTTACAGATATTAGTTGTCAAGATGTAAGTTAACTAGAGTAGGTAACACTGATCTAATGTTTTATAGACATTAGTTATCAAGATGTAAGTTAACTACAGTAGGTAACACTGATCTAATGTTTTATTGGTTCACCTGGACCAAAGGTCCAGGTGAACTATTGCCATCACTTGGCGTCCGTCGTCTGATATCTGTCGTCTGTCGTCTGTAAACTTTTCACATTTCAAGATTCTTCTCCGAAACCACTGGGCCAATTGGAACCAAACTTAGCAGGAATGTTCCTTGGATGGTCCTCTACAAAGTTGCTGTTTTTCGTTCCAGTCGGATATTTAACATGGCTGCCAGGGGCAATAATATGCTCTGATTGGCTGAAATTTCAAAGATCTTCTTCTCTGAAACTAATGAACTGACTAAACCCAAACTGTAAATGAATGATCATTGGAATGTCCTTTACCAAGTTTCTGAAGTTTCTGTTTTTTATTCCGATCGGAAATCCAAGATGGCGGCCACCGCAGGACATAGATTAACATTGGACCCTATGGGAAAATGTTCAAATGCCTTCTTCTCAGAAACTATAAATATGATTAAAGCCAAACTGTAGCTGAATGTTCATTGGATGGTCCTCTACAAACTTTACGTTTTTTGTTCCGATATGAAATTCGAAATGGCGGCTACGGCTGGACTTAGTTTAACATTGGACCCTATGAGAAAACTGCCCAGGAATGATCATTGGAAGGTCCTCTACAACGTGTCTGTTTTTTATGCCGATCGGAAATCCAAGATGGCCGCCACGGCAATACATATGTCAACATTGAACCCTATGGGAAAATGTTCAAATGCTTTCTTCTCAGAAACTACAAATATGATTAAAGCCAAACTGTACATGAATGTTCATTGGATGGTCCTCTACAAACAGTACGTTTTTTGCTCCGATATGAAATTCGAAATGGCGGCTACGGCTGGACTTAGTTTAACATTGGACCCTATGAGAAAAATGTTTCAAAACGCTTTTTCTCTGAAACCACTTGGACAATTGAAATCAAACTGCCCAGGAATGATCATTGGAAGATCCTCTACAAAGTTTATGTTTTATATGTCGATCGGAAATCCAAGATGGCCGCCACCGCAATACATTGATTAACATTGGACCCTATGGGAAAATGTTCAAATGCCTTCTTCTCAGAAACTACAAATATGATTAAAGCCAAACTGTACATGAATGTTCAATGGATGATCTTCTACAAACTTTACGTTTTTTGTTCCGATATGAAATTCAAAATGGCGGCTACGGCAGAACTTAGTTTAACATTGGACCCTATGGGAAAAATGTTTCAAAACGCTTCTTCTCTGAAACCACTTGGACAGTTGAAATCAAACTGCCCAGGAATGATCATTGGAAGGTCCTCTACAAAGTTTCTGTTTTATATGTCAATCGAAAATTCAAGATGGCCGCCACCGCAGGACATAGATTAACATTGGACCCTATGGGAAAATGTTCAAATGCCTTCTTCTCAGAAACTACAAATATGATTGAAGCCAAACTGTACATGAATGTTCATTGGATGGTCCTCTACAAACTTTATGTTTGTTGTTCCGATATGAAATTCAAAATGGCGGCTGCGGCAGGACTTAGTTTAACATTGGACCCTATGAGAAAAATGTTTCAAAACGCTTCTTCTCTGAAACCACTTGGATAATTGAAACCAAACTGCCCAGGAATGATCTTTGGAAGATCCTCTACAAAGTATGTGTTTTTATGCCGATCGGAAATCCAAGATGCCCACCACCGCAGGACATAGATTAACATTGGACCCTAAAGGAAAATGTTCAAATGCCTTCTTCTCAGAAACTACAAATATGATTAAAGCCAAACTGTACATGAATGTTCATTGGATGGTCCTCTACAAACTTTATGTTTTTTGTTCCGATATGAAATTCAGAATGGCGGCTACGGCAGGACTTAGTTTAACATTGGACCCTATGGGAAAAATGTTTCAAAACGCTTCTTCTCTGAAACCACTTGGACAGTTAAAACCAAACTGCCCTGGAATGATCATTGGAAGGTCCTCTACAAAGTTTCCGTTTTTTATGCCGATCGGAAATCCAAGATGGCTGCCACCACATGTCATAGT
This sequence comes from Bathymodiolus brooksi, assembly GCA_963680875.1. NCBI lineage: Eukaryota > Metazoa > Mollusca > Bivalvia > Mytilida > Modiolidae > Bathymodiolus > Bathymodiolus brooksi. The sequence goes on from OY804578.1 coordinate 134,203,241, forward strand.
ATTAACACAGGACCATATGGGGAAAATACAGAAATATATTCTTCTCTGAAGCTATTGAACTGATTGAACCTAAACTGTGCATCAATCATTGGAAGGTCCTTTACAAACTTTGTGTTTTTTATGTTGATTGTAATTCCAAGATGACTACCACTGCAGGACATAGATTTTATATATGACCAATTGGTTCTTTTTATAACCAGGTGAACGATACAGGCTCTTGAGAGCCTCTGGTATACAATAGTTGTCAAGATGTAAGCTAACTCTAGTAGGTAACACTGATCTAATGTTTTATAGACATTAGTTGTCAAGAGGTAAGTTAACTACAGTAGTTAACACTGATCTAATGTTTTATAGATATTAGTTGTCAAGATGTAAGTTAACTACAGTAGGTAACACTGATCTAATGTTTTATAGACATTAGTTGTCAAGATGTAAGTTAACTATAGTAGTTAACACTGATCTAATGTTTTATAGACATTAGTTGTTAAGATGTAAGTTAACTATAGAAGGTAACACTGATATAATGTTTTATAGACATTAGTTGTCAAGATGTAAGTTAACTACAGTAGGTAACACTGATCTAATGTTTTATAGACATTAGTTGTCAAGATGTAAGTTAACAATAGAAGGTAACACTGATCTAATGTTTTATAGACATTAGTTGTAAAGATGTAAGTTAACTACAGTAGTTAACACTGATCTAATGTTTTATAGACATTAGTTGTCAACATGTAACTTAACTACATTAGGTAACACTGATCTAATGTTTTATAGACATTAGTTGTCAAGATGTAAGTTAACAATAGTAGGTAACACCGATCTAATGTTTTATAGACATTAGTTGTCAAGATGTAAGTTAACTATAGCAGGTAACATTGATCTAATGTTTTATAGACATTAGTTGTCAAGATGTAAGTTAACTATAGTAGGTAACACTGATCTAATGTTTTATAGACATTAGTTGTCAAGATGTAAGTTAACTATAGAAGGTAACACTGATATAATGTTTTATAGACATTAGTTGTCAAGATGTAAGTTAACTACAGTAGGTAACACTGATCTAATGTTTTATAGACATTAGTTGTCAAGATGTAAGTTAACAATAGAAGGTAACACTGATCTAATGTTTTATAGACATTAGTTGTAAAGATGTAAGTTAACTACAGTAGTTAACACTGATCTAATGTTTTATAGACATTAGTTGTCAAGATGTAACTTAACTACATTAGGTAACACTGATCTAATGTTTTATAGACATTAGTTGTCAAGATGTAAGTTAACAATAGTAGTTAACACCGATCTAATGTTTTATAGACATTAGTTGTCAAGATGTAAGTTAACTATAGAAGGTAACATTGATCTAATGTTTTATAGACATTAGTTGTCAAGATGTAAGTTAACTATAGTAGGTAACACTGATCTAATGTTTTATAGACATTAGTTGTCAAGATGTACGTTAACTATAGAAGGTAACACTGATCTAATGTTTTATAGACATTAGTTGTCAAGATTTAAGTTAACTACAGTAGTTAACACTGATCTAATGTTTTATAGATATTATTTGTCAAGATGTAAGTTAACTATAGTAGGTAACACTGATCTAATGTTTTATAGACATTAGTTGTCAAGATATAAGTTAACTACATTAGGTAACACTGATCTAATGTTTTATAGACATTTGTTGTCAAGATGTAAGTTAACTATAGTAGGTAACACCGATCTAATGTTTTATAGACATTAGTTGTCAAGATGTAAGTTAACTATAGTAGGTAACACCGATCTAATGTTTTATAGACATTAGTTGTCAAGATGTACGTTAACTATAGAAGGTAACACTGATCTAATGTTTTATAGACATTGGTTGTCAAGATGCAAGTTAACTATAGTAGGTAACACTGATCTAATGTTTTATAGACATTAGTTGTCAAGATGTAAGTTAACTACATTAGGTAACACTGATCTAATGTTTTATAGACATTAGTTGTCAAGATGTAAGTTAACTATAGTAGGTAACACCGATCTAATGTTTTATAGACATTAGTTGTCAAGATGTACGTTAACTATAGAAGGTATCACTGATCTAATGTTTTATAGACATTAGTTGTCAAGATGTAAGTTAACTACAGTAGTTAACACTGATCTAATGTTTTATAGATATTATTTGTCAAGATGTAAGTTAACTATAGTAGTTAACACTGATCTAATGTTTTATAGACATTAGTTGTCAAGATGTAAGTTAACTACATTAGGTAAGACTGATCTAATGTTTTATAGACATTGGTTGTCAAGATGTAAGTTAACTATAGTAGGTAACACCGATCTAATGTTTTATAGACATTAGTTGTCAAGATGTAATTTACAAATACAGGATTTTGTATAATCATTTCAATCAACCGGGTCATGACCGCTGTTTGACGATGAAAGTTCGAATCATCGAGAAGATTTACCATCATACAAACAGTCCTATTCTTAGTACACCTTACCGCACCGATAGAGAGTTGTTCTGGATAAAAGAATTAGGCACTGCAATGCCTTACGGTTGCAATGATAACATCAAAGGAGTGGGAAATTTGTCAAGTCCTGGATGCAACGAAATCAACGTGATGAGCCTTTTTAATACTATTCCAAGAACTAAACGTAGCAATGGTCATAAAAGAATTCAACATCCTAATGTTAAAAAGTCCTCTAAACCAAGAACGTTACCAGATACTTTTAATGATTTACTTTCTAATATACAGAAACCTCTTGGAATTCATCATATTCGTACAATCTTATTTTCACTACCTGTAAACTACCTCAAAGATCTTAGGGATTTTGGACTTGACAAAGGAGGCGTAGATCCTTTTTCTCCTAAGTACAGATTGTCTAGTATTATATGTGACGTGGCGTCCTTTCGTCTTTTTAAACCAGTTCGATCTGAACCTCTTCATGATAACAACAGAAAATTCCTCCATATTCCGTTTGCTAACAAAGGAATCGATGCTATTAACATCAGCAACATTCTTAATAGAAAAGAGGTCGTAAAAGAAATTCCACCATATTTCAAAAATCAATCTGTTCCCATTGTCTCCTATAGTTACACTAACAGCATTGGCCGTAAAATTTTCAACTACAAAGAAGCATTGCAAGATATTAACATAGAAGAGTACCTTAAGAACCCTCTGACTTGTGACTGCTCCAACTCTCCTTTTCAATACAACCCATCTGGACATGTAATCACTGGTGATCTGAATATCATTCAACATGAGAGTCTCCGAAAGGTGATTTCTCATGGTCCTAAATTCAGAGAACCTCAACACATCAATTGGAAACATAATTTCAAGATAATTATGGCTGCTGTTGAAGATTATGCCAGAAGGTGGATAAAGAGAGAAGTAGACCAAGATCCTGAGTTAGAGTCCTTGTCAGACTGGGTTAGAACAATTAGGTCTCTAGTACAAGGTCGGATTCACAAACTCAAAAATTGTGTTAATAGTCGACCCAAGTCTGTATTTAAAGACCAAGAAGCTGTTAAGTGTCTTTCCTCTCTTCATGACAAATATGTTATCGTTCCTGCGGACAAGGCTTCCAACAATATCGTGTATGTATGTAAATCATATTACTTCGAATGCCTAATCAAGGAATTAGGTATAAATAGCAACACCTCTAGTAATACCACATACAAACCAACTTCGTTCGACAAAGATGAAATCCTAGCTAACCACAGATCATTCATGACCTCTTTAAGCATTCCCTCTGGTAAAAAGTCTGAGGATTTACCCTATTTATATTGGATACCTAAACTCCATAAGACACCATACAAAGAAAGGTACATAGCGGGATCATCAACTTGTTCGACGAAAGAATTGTCTATTCACCTAACAAAGATTCTGTCTGCAGTAAAAGAGGGACAACAGAAATATTGTGAAACTGTTTACTCGCGTAGTGGCATAAATCACATGTGGATTTTGAAAAACTCTAAAGATCTTTTGGATAACCTGAAATCAAGATCTTTCTCTCAGGTATCCTCCATCAAAACCTTTGATTTTTCAACTCTATATACCACCCTACCGCATGACAAATTAAAAACCCGCTTAAAAGAAACAATTCATAAAGCTTTTAGTCATAGAAACTATGGCTCAAAATTTGTTGTGTTAGGCTACAATTCCACATATTTTTCAAACAAAATTCATAAAGGTAAAACATGCTACTCCGAGGAACAAGTGATCAGTATGCTGGAGTTCCTCGTCGATAACACATTTGTCTCCTTTGGAGGGACACTGTTTCAGCAGGTCGTCGGCATACCAATGGGTACGAATTGTGCCCCTCTTCTAGCCGATTTATTTTTATACTCATATGAGTCGGAGTTTCTTCAAAAGCTGTAAAAGATAAGAAGATTCATGAGGCTAGAGCCTTTAATTTCACATACAGGTATATTGATGACGTTTTATCTATCAATAATTCTAGATTTGCAGAATTTCTTCCATTGATATATCCTCCAGAGCTGGAAGTTAAAGAGACCACCGATACAGCTTCGTCCGCATCATTTTTGGACTTATACCTCGAATTTGACGACAGTGGTCAACTCAGTACTAAAATTTATGATAAGCGGGACGACTTCAATTTTAAAATCATAAATTTTCCAAATATGTGCAGCAATATACCAGCTTCTCCTGCATATGGTGTTTACATCTCGCAATTGATTCGCTATGCAAGGGGCAGTAGCAATTATTCTGATTTCCTGAAACGTCATCTTCATCTGAGAAACAGGCTACTGGACCAGGGCTATAAAAAGATTCGCCTTATTCGATCTCTTAAAAAGTTTATATTCCGATACCAATATCTTGTCGAAATATATTCCGTCTCTGCAGAAAAAATTATAAGCGATGCATTTTCATATAGTGAAAATGTATAAAGATAAAGAGTCAAATATGTCAAGAATTTTTTTTGTCAATGTGTGACGTAAAAATATTTTTGACATTTACGTCACCGAATATGGTACTGCTTTGACAACTATTTTGTTCCTGTATTTAAATACTGTTACAGTGACAGCCGGAACCTTTGAACCGTAATGAGAGCGGGAGGTTTGACGCCTTAAAATCTGATTCAACCCACCATTTCTTTAGAAATGCCTGTACCAAGTCAGGGTCATTACGGTTTTCACAGTTTTCCGGTTGTTGACTGATTTTGTCTGTTTATATAATTATGAGTTTTGGCTTTCCCTTTGTAAGATTGTTCGGAGTTCGGTAATTTTGTTATTACCTTTATTAACTACATTAGGTAACACTGATCTAATGTTTTATAGACATTAGTTGTCAACATGTAAGTTAACTATAAAAGGTAACACTGATCTAATGTTTTATAGACATTAGTTGTCAACATGTAAGTTAACTATAGTAGGTAACACTGATCTAATGTTTTATATACATTAGTTGTCAAGATGTACGTTAACTATAGAAGGTAACACTGATCTAATGTTTTATAGATATTAGTTGTCAAGATGTAAGTTAACTACAGTAGGTAACACTGATCTAATGTTTTATAGATATTAGTTGTCAAGATGTAAGTTAACTCTAGTAGGTAACACTGATCTAATGTTTGTAGATATTAGTTGTCAACATTTAAGTTAACTATAGTAGGTTACACTGATCTAATGTTTTATAGACATTAGTTGTCAAGATGTAAGTTAACTACAGTAGTTAACACTGTTCTAATATTTTATAGACACTAGTTGTCAAGATGTAAGTTAATTACAGTAGTTAACACTGATGTAATGTTTTATAGATATTATTTGTCAAGATGTAAGTTAACTATAGTAGGTAACACTGATCTAATGTTTTATAGACATTAGTTGTCAAGATGTACATTAACTACATTAGGTAACACTGATCTAATGTTTTATAGACATTAGTTGTCAAGATGTAAGTTAACTATAGAAGGTAACACTGATCTAATGTTTTATAGACATTAGTTGTCAAGATGTACATTAACTATAGAAGGTAACACTGATCTAATGTTTTATAGACATTAGTTGTCAAGATGTAAGTTAACTACAGTAGTTAACACTGATCTAATGTTTTATAGACATTAGTTGTCAAGATGTACGTTAACTATAGAAGGTAACACTGATCTAATGCTTTATAGACATTAGTTGTCAAGATGTAAGTTAACTACAGTAGTTAACACTGATCTAATGTTTTATAGATATTATTTGTCAAGATGTAAGTTAACTATAGAAGGTAACACTGATCTAATGTTTTATAGACATTAGTTGTCAAGATGTAAGTAAACAATAGTAGGTAACACTGATCTAATGTTTTATAGACATTAGTTGTCAAGATGTACGTTAACTACATTAGGTAACACTGATCTAATGTTTTATAGACATTAGTTGTCAAGATGTAAGTTAACTATAGAAGGTAACACTGATCTAATGTTTTATAGACATTAGTTGTCAAGATGTACGTTAACTATAGAAGGTAACACTGATCTAATGTTTTATAGACATTAGTTGTCAAAATGTAAGTTAACTACAGTAGTTAACACTGATCTAATGTTTTATAGACATTAGTTGTCAAGATGTACGTTAACTATAGAAGGTAACACTGATCTAATGTTTTATAGACATTAGTTGTCAAGACGTAAGTTAACTACAGTAGTTAACACTGATCTAATGTTTTATAGATATTATTTGTCAAGATGTAAGTTAACTATAGTAGGTAACACTGATCTAATGTTTTATAGACATTAGTTGTCAAGATGTAAGTAAACAATAGTAGGTAACACTGATCTAATGTTTTATAGACATTAGTTGTCAAGATGTAAGTTAACTATAGTAGGTAACACCGATCTAATGTTTTATAGACAACGTAATATATTTTATTCAAATGCTTGCTACAATTAACACGCCAAAGGTCCAAGCTCCTTTTGGTGTTTCCCTGTTACATCTTGTTCTGATTATCCAGGGCTATAATCAGAATTACATGAAATATATATACAACCTAAGTACAATTTCTATTTAATACTTTTTGAAAGCATTTATTTATTTTGCATTTATTATATTTTTTTTTACTTTCATTAAAAATGTACACTTTTGAAGTGTTTTATTTTCATTTATTCTTTTAATATATTCATTGGCAAATATTTTATAAACATCAATATACTTTGTTTTCTGTTCAAATATATAGTACGATTTGTAGATGGAAAACCCTACAACTGTTATCAAAAAATTTAATGCAAGATAGTTTTTATCATCTATCTTGTATCCAAGTAATTTTGTTTTCTATACCCAAACCCTTCATTAAATTTTGAAATTTTGTCCAAAACTCTTGTAGAAAGGTACAAGTAATAAAATAATGAGAGTAATCTTCATTTAATTTACAGAAATTACATAAACTATTCCCATCAATTTTCCATTTGGAAAGTAAAACTTTATTTGGTATAATAAAATGAAAAAGTTTCCATCTGAACATTTTATGTTTGTTTTCGTCAAGAAATTTGAAAATGAAAAAATATAGACTACTTGTATTTGGTTTTTCAGACAACACTAAATAATTAATCCAATAATGTGTACCAATAGGGTTTGAAAATTTAACATTCACCAGTTTATTATATAATAACTTATTAGACAGTGTAGATAAATTAATAAACTGATTGTTCCAGATGAAATAATCTTTTTTGATATTTACAATGCTTTTAACTGAGCTTTCTGTTTTTAAAATGTCTATCCAATTCTTTGGAAAAGCTTTTTTAAGAATACTAAATTCAGATATCCAATTAGATTTATTTTTTAACTTGTGAAGAATAAATTCTTGCGTAATTTTACCATTATTATCTATTATATCATTAACAAAAAATATTCCACTATTAATCCATTCTTTAAAAAATAAATATTTTTTTTCAAATGTAATAAATCTATTTCCCCATAAAATTTGCTTTCTTACATTACTGAATGTCAATGGTGAACTTAATTGACCACCACCTGTTTTTATCCAACTGGTCAAAACATTTTTGTAAAATTCGGGGATATCATTTAGAAACTGTTTATGTTTTTTCACATCTATGTTCATTTTAAAAATAAGCCATATTTTCCCAAATACATTTAAATATTTTAGTGGTATCAATTACCAATTCGAAAATTTTGAGTCAGCTAATCTACTTACCCATGATGCTTTCAAAGATATAAAATAACTTTCTATATCTATCATTTTCAGTCCACCCGTCTCAAAATCTCCTATCAATGTATTTCTTTTTACCTTATCTGGTTTCCCATTCCATATAAATTTAAAACACTTACTCTCTATCTCTTTTTAGCTCACCTGGCCATAGGCCATGTGAGCTTTTGTCATGGGTAAGCGTCCGTCGTCCGTCCGTCCGTCCGTTAGCTTTTCACATTTAAATCTTCTTCTCTGAAACCGCTGAACAGAAATCAGCCAAACTTGCCAGAAATGTTCTTGTCAGAAACCACTAAGTCAATTGAATTGTGACTTTGCAGGAATGATCATTGGGTGGTCCTGTACTAAAATTGTGAATCGTTTGCCGATCGGAAATTCAAGATGGCCGCCATGACTCGACTTAGTTTAACATAGGACCCTATGGGAATTTCACATTTTCATCTTTTTTTCTGAAACCACAAAACAGATTTGAATCAAACTTGGCAGAAATGTTCACTGGATGGTCCTCTACCAGATTTGTGTTTTTGGTGCTGATTTGAAATCCAACATGGCTGCCAGGGTCCATAATGTGTTCTCATTGGCTGAAATTTTAAAAATCTTCTTGTCAGAAACCACTAAATCAATTGAATTGTGACTTTGCAGGAATGATCATTGGTGGTCCTGTACTAAAATTGTGAATCGTTTGCCGATCAGAAATTCAAGATGGCCACCATGCCTCGACTTAATTTTAACATAGGACCCTATGGAAAAAATGTTTAAAAGTCTTCTCCTCTGAAACCAGTAAGTCAGTTTAAAGCAAACATGGAATGAATGGTCCTTAGGTGGTCAACTTTCAAAAGTATGTTCTGTGACCCCGACCTCCATCCAAGATGGCAACCATCAGCGAACATAGTTTTAACATAGGACCCTATGGGAAATATATTTAAAAATCTTCTTCTCTGAAACCAGTAAGCCAATTTAAAGCAAACATGGCATGGATGGTCCTTAAGTGGTCAATTTTCAAAATTGTGTCCAGTGACCCTGACATCCATCCAAGATGGCCACCTTCAGCAGACATACTGTAGTTTTAACATAGGACCCCATGGGAAAAAATGATTTAAAATCTTCTCCTCTGAAACTAGTAAGCCAATATAGCAAACATGTCATCGATGGTCCTTAGGTGGTCAACTTCCAAAATTGTGTTCAGTGATCCCGATCTCGGTTCAAAATGGCCGCCGTCAGCAGACATAGTTTTAACATAGGACCCTATGGGAAAATTGTTTAAAAGTCTTCTCTTCTGAAACCAGTCAGCCAATTTAAAGCAAACATGGCATGGATGGTCCTTGGGTAGTATACTTTCAAAATTGTGTCCGGTGACCACGACCTCCATCCAAGATGGCTGTCATGAGCAGACATAGTTTTAACATAGAACCCTATGGCAGTATGGGATTTGAATAGTAACTTAGATGTATTCAGCATGCAGACATTCTTAAGAGGACTTATTTATGTCAGGTGAGCGATACAGGCCAACCTGAGCCTCTAGTTTGTATTTTTCTGGAATAACACATGAACTAACAATAAAAGTAAAAATAGGTATAATCAAATCTTTAATGATTAGTACTTTACCCAATATTGAGAGATTTCGCTTTGACCATGACAAAAATAAGCTATTCATTTTTTCAAATTTTTTTTCCCAATTAAGTTTTTCACATTCTATGTAATCATGACCATAATAAATACCTAAGGTCTTTATTGGTTTGTTTGTCCATTTAATATTTTCTTCCTTATCTTTACTGTGTTTTAGTTTCCCAATCCACAACCCCTCTGTCTTATTTCTATTTATCATTAAACCTGAAAAATTACTAAAAAATTCAATTTCGTTCATAGCAACAGATATATCGTTTTTAGAGTTAAAATATAGTGTTATGTCATCTGCTAATTGCGAAATGTTTATACTATGTGTTTGTTCATCTATTTTTATCTGAAAACCCTTGATATCCTTATTATTTCTTATTCGAAGAGCCATGATTTCAACTGATAAGACAAATAGCAAAGCAGATAAAGGACAACCTTGACGTATTCCGCGCGAGTTTTTGAAAATCTCTGATATCCAGCCATTGTTCATTACACAAGTTTGAATATTACTATGTAAAGTTTTAACCCAAATTATAAACGATTCATTAAACCCAAAATGTTTTAAAGTTGTCAAGATAAATGTCCATTCAAGTGAGTCAAACGCTTTTTTAAAATCAACAAAGACTATTGCCCCTTCAACATTATAAGATTCAACAAAATCAATAATGTCTTGTATTTGTCTATGATTGAAGCCAATGAACCTGTTTTTAATATATCCAGTTTGGTCATTATTTACAATTGTTTCTAAAACTTTTTTTAAACGCTGTGCTAGAACATAAGAAAGAAGTTTTAGATCAACATTTAAAAGAGAAATTGGTCTATTAATATCTAGAACTAAGGGATCCCCCTTTTTAAACAATAAAGATAAAACACTAGTCCGCTGAGAAAAACTCAGTAGCTTTTCATCATAGCTTTTATTTAGAACATCAATTAAAACAAATTTGACTTTTCCCCAAAATTCTCTATAAAATTCTACTGTTAGTCCATCCAAACCTGGGGCTTTATTTGATTTCATATTATTTATTGCATTCGAACACTCTTCTTCAGTTACCTTTCCATCACAAATTGATTGATCCTGATCCTGAAGCCTGTTTTCTAATTTTGTATCAAAAATATAATTACTGGTTAGATTTTCATCAGGATATTTTGTAGTATACAATTTTTCATAATATGATTTAATAGTACTAAGAATGTGCATCTGGTCAGTTATTATTTCATTGTTTTCATCTATTAATTTGTTTATTGACTTTTTAATTTGCCTCTGTTTTTCCAGCCCTAGAAAATATGAGTTATTTTTTCCCCATATTCCACCCATTTCTCACGACATCCAATTTGTGCCCCTTTAGCTTTTTGGTCACATATTTTTACAAGTTCTATTTCAATATTATGAATAACTTTATTTAAATTATCGTTTTCCTCGCTTTGATTATCCCTTACCATAATTTTTTTTTCTAATTCACTTTCTAATTTATGGCTAAGTTATCTAGTTAATTTTGATTTGTTTTTACAATACATAGTGGCTACTTCTCGAATTTCAACTTTCATTGCGTCCCATAATAATCTTATGTCGATCTTATTATTATGATACTGTATTAAATATTTATCAATTACTTTATTTATTAACTGTTTATAATCATATTCCTGTATTACAGAATTATTAATTTTCCAATACCCTCTTCCCTTTTCAGACACCCCCGACCGAAAGGTTAAAACCACACTTTGATGATCAGTATACTGTATGACCACAGGTTTAATTTTACAGCCTTGAACAAGCGATAAAAAATCTTTTCCTAAAAGAATCATATCAATCCGACTAGCTTGTGTTTTGTCTTTCCTACGCCATGTAAACTGTTGTCTGTTTTCATTATATATCCTCCAGACATCAATTAACTTATTAGTTTTTATAAAGGACTTTAAACTATTTACTGATTGCTTGCAAACATTACCTGTACGTAAAATCTCCCCCGACCACAAGAATACCCGTCCCATGTTCTTTACAGAAATTACTTACCTTTTTAAAAAACATGTTTCTTAAAGTTTTGCTATTTGGTGCATTAATGCATATTAACGAAAAAACTGCATCATTAATCTGTACATTTAATAAAACAATTCTGCCATTTTCATCAGTAACCTTGTCAATGACCTTATAATTGACTGCTTTATTAATAAATATTGCTACCCCCCTACTAGCAGATGTTCCTATACTACCATAAACGTTAAAATCTGTATTGAAATTTATTTCGTTTTCAATATTCTGATCGAAATGTGTTTCTTGAAAATAAGCTATATCACATGTCATTGACTTGACCCATTCTATAGCTCGACCTCTTTTCTCTCTGTTTTGCAAACCGTTTACATTTAAGCTACATAAATTTATCATATTTTTGACAGACATTTTTTATGAGATAAGATTTGTATTTGATATGTAACAATTCTATTTTTTTTAACCACAAAAGAGTCATTAATATCCCGTATTTACACACTATCATAAACAAATTTTTATATACATTTATAGCAATTCTAATTTTGTCAAATAGAAAAAAAACCATAATTAATCTACAATATCTACACAATATTACAAATATACATCATTTAATATCATTTTTACATATTTCTATACCCGTAAATAGCATGCGAACTTTTCCGTGTATGTATCCTAATATATTTTTAACATATCATGTACTGGCCTCGACCTATATTTAATACAGACTATCCGACCTTTAAAAGTGCATTTATGCGACTCAATACAGACAGGATTATATTTAACATGTGGATAATATTCTTTCCATAAACTTGGTTCATAGTGTAACATTAGTACAAACATTATGAAGATTGAAAATATTTTAAATGCAGTGATCGTGAAAACAAATAATTCACTTAAAGGAAGTATCTGTGATGTTTTACCCACTGGTAAGTATTTTTTCTATATATTTTGTAAACATGACACCAAGCTGAAATATTTGGCACAATCTCTGTATACATGACACCAAGCTATAATATATGACACAATCTCTGTAAACATGACATGAAACAATCTCTGTAAACATGACACCAAGCTATAATATTTGAAACGATCTCTGTAAACATGACACCAAGCTGAAATATTTGGCACAATCTCTGTATACATGACACCAAGCTATAATATATGACACAATCTCTGTAAACATGACATCAAGCTAAATATTTGAAACAATCTCTGTAAACATGACACCAAGCTATAAATATTTGACACAATCTTTGCATTCATGACACCAAGCTGTAATATTTGACACAATCTATGTAAGCATGACACCAAGCTATAATATTTGACACAATCTCTGTATACATGACACCAAGCTATAATAGTTGACACAATCTCTGTAAGCATGACACCAAGCTATAATATTTGACACAATCTCTAAGCATGACACCAAGCTATAATATTTGAAACAATCTCTGTAAACATGACACCAAGCTATAATATTTGACACAATCTCTGTCAACATGACACCAAGCTATAATATTTGACACAATCTCTGTATACATGACACCAAGCTATAATATTTGATACAATCTCTGTAAACATGACACCAAGCTGAAATATTTGGCACAATCTCTGTATACATGACACCAAGCTATAATATATGACACAATCTCTGTAAACATGACATCAAGCTAAATATTTGAAACAATCTCTGTAAACATGACACCAAGCTATAAATATTTGACACAATCTTTGCATGCATGACACCAAGCTGTAATATTTGACATAATCTATGTAAACATGACACCAAGCTATAATATTTGACACAATCTCTGTATACATGACACCAAGCTATAATATATGACACAATCTCTGTAAGCATGATACCAAGCTATAATATTTGACACAATCTCTAAACATGACACCAAGCTATAATATTTGAAACAATCTCTGTAGACATGACACCAAGCTATAATATTTGACACAGTCTGTAAACATGATACCAAGCTATGATATTTGATACAATCTCTGTAAACATGACACCAAGCTATAATATTTGACACAATCTCTGTATACATGACACCAAGCTATAATATTTGACACAATATCTGTAAACATGACACCAAGCTATGATATTTGATACAATCTCTGTAAACATGACACCAAGCTATAATATTTGACACAATCTCTGTATACATGACACCAAGCTATAATATTTGACACGATCTCTGTAAACATGATACCAAGCTGAAATATTTGGCACAATCTCTGAATACATGACACCACGCTATAATATTTGACACAATCTCTGTAAACATGACACCAAGCTATAATATATGACACAATCTCTGTAAACATGACACCAAGTCATAATATGTGATACAATCTATGTAAACATGACACCCATCTATAATATTTGACACAATCTCTGTAAACATGACACCCATCTATAATATTTGACACAATCTCTGTAAACATGAAAACAGTAAACAATCTTTTATAGCTTGAATTGTATTATATATCAAGCTGCCATATAAATTTTTGTAAGAAGGAGACACACAGAAAGTACAGAGTAAGTAAACATACGTTATATGTAATAAACTAATTTTTATTACATTTGAAAATTATTTAATATTTTCTTTCACAGAAACTATGGAATGTCAAGGTGAGAACTGTCCATCAACTTCCGTCTACGAGAATGGATCACCTGTTTGTCGGCTGTCTTTCCTTACATTATTATTGGGTCTTTTTCTTTCTTCCATTATAAAAAAGTGTTTTAGATAAACACTTGGAGTTTCGTATCTGTCATGCAAGTCAGATAAAAATTGCACTTTTTATATATTATAACTACGATTTTCCCATCGTAAAACAGGTTAAAATGCCGACTTTAGTAGTATTCCTTCAGAACAGTAGCTGCTGCTTCATTTGTTTTAAGGTTTTCTCCACGCACATCTTTAATTTCTTTGCGGTAATCTCTTCTTCTGATGTCGTTGCGAATCGTTTATTTGAAGCATCCATCTTTGCATTTGTTTCAATACTGTACTTTCGGTCACAAGGTCACTGACCGTTATAATTAAAAGATTTCACCATGACTATAGCCAATGCAAAGATCTCATTTGAGGTCAGTGTAGCTATAAATAAACTTCATTCATACCTACGGCTTACAACAGATTTGTTCCCATGACTATAGCCAATGAAAAGATCTCATTTGAGGTCAGTTTAGCTATAAATAAACTTCATTCATAACTACGGTCCTACAACAGATTTGCTGTATACACATCGGCTATTAAAATGCCGACTATAGCCAATGAAAAGATCGGATTTGAGGTCAAATTCGTACAAAAACATTCTTAAGAGAATTCATTAAAGAATATATGTACATTATTATTTGAATTTGGAGAATTTTGCAATGCTCATTGTAAAACTTGTTACATTGTATAATGCATAACACTTTATATAATTGTCTATATCTGATACATATGTAAATTCTGTGTACAATAATGTGTATATTTCATTTGTATTATAAATCATTGTGTGCCATATACTGTATATACATTTTCACAAATCAAAATCATTATTTCTTCTTTAAATTTGTTTTAATGTTATAAAACGAAGCAATACTTTATTATAACATTTACTGTATGTTCAACTACCTGCGCAATCAGTACCTATCACCACTAATGTTGCGAGTTCAAATCCCGTTCAGGCGAGGTGTACTTAATATAACATTATGTGATAAAGTTTGTCAGTGACTTTCGGCAGGTTGGTGGTTTTCTCGGGGCATTCCGATTTCCTCCACCAATAAAACTGACCGCCACGATATAACTGACATATGGTTGAATGTGGCGTTAAACACCATAAGCCAACCTTACTGTATTTTCAAACTAAATGTCAATAATAATGTTCTAAAACCTACTGCCGGATTCAATAATTAACCTATTCTTTTTTTTTATAATCTTATGTGTGAAAATACTCCATATACATTTTGTAGCAATAAAAATACATAACACTGAAATTACACCTTTTTTTTGTTACTTTGTTTCCTGGATAAGGCAGACAAGTGTGTGGATAATCTACAAATTGGTGTTAAAATTACAGAAAATTATTTATCCATTTGATTGTTTGTAATGATAATTTTTCAATTTATTCATCATTTTTTAAGAAATATTTCATGTCAATTAAACCTGTATGTTTACATGATCGTAACCAGGGGTCATGCCTTGCCTTTTGGGTAATGAATGACTTATCAAACAGTAAACACCAGGTCAATCCAGTGTCTTGTTAACTCGAATAATACTGCGCCCTCTATCGGCATTATATAATATAGCAAAGCGTAATATAACGACTGGATTATTCGGGTTAGTGTCTTGTCAGATTAAATGTTTAGAACAAATACATAAGTGATTATAATGGAGGGAGAACATTAAAGTTATTTTTGATTTTCATTTAAATTCACATTGTACAAATAATGTTTAATATTTTTAGATTATTTTTGTATTTTAACATTTATACCTTGTTCTAACCTTCAAATGTGGAAAATAGGAAACTACCATGAGTTATTTCCCTTGTATTTTTCTATAATTAATACTTTTTTTCTAATTACATATTTTATAATATGAATTGAACACAATTAGTGTACACATGTTTTACTAAACAAATAATATACAATTACTGCACTTGAACGAGATCAATATGGGGTTTTATGGAGCAGAGTACAACAATATTGAACGAAGCGAATGCCGAGTTCAATATTGTTGTTCTGTACTGTGATGTCCTCTACAATCTACGTAAACACGATGTTATGTTTTTTATTAGTTCTGTACTGTGTTGTCCGCTGCAATCTACGTAAACACGATGTTATGTTTTCATTAGTTCTGTACTGTGATGTCCGCTGCAATCTGCGTAAACACGATGTTATGTTTTTATTAGTTCCGTACTGTGATGTCCGCTGCAATCTGCGTAAACACGATGTTATGTTTTTATTAGTTCTGTACTGTGATGTCCGCTACAATCTGCGTAAACACGATGTTATGTTTTTATTAGTTCTGTACTGTGATGTCCGCTACAATCTACGTAAACACGATGTTACGTTTTTATTAGTTCTGTACTGTGATGTCCGCTGCAATCTACGTAAACACGATGTTATGTTTTTATTAGTTCTGTACTGTGATATCCGCTACAATCTGCGTAAGCACGATGTTATGTTTTTATTAGTTCTGTACTGTGATGTCCGCTACAATCTGCGTAAACACGATGTTATGTTTTTATTAGTTCTGTACTGTGATGTCCTCTACAATCTACGTAAGCACGATGTTATGTTTTTATTAGTTCTGTAATGTGATGTCCGCTACAATCTACGTCAACACGATGTTATGTTTTTATTAGTTCTGTACTGTGATGTCCGCTACAATCTGCGTAAACACGATGTTATGTTTTTATTAGTTCTGTACTGTGATGTCATCTACAATCTACGTAAACACGATGTTATGTTTTTATTAGTTCTGTACTGTGATGTCCTCTACAATCTACGTAAACACGATGTTATGTTTTTATTAGTTCTGTACTGTGATGTCCTCTACAATCTACGTAAACACGATGTTATGTTTTTATTAGTTCTATACTGTGATGTCCGCTACAATCTGCGTAAACACGATGTTATGTTTTTATTAGTTCTGTACTGTGATATCCGCCACAATCTACGTAAACACGATGTTATGTTTTTATTAGTTCTGTACTGTGATGTCCGCTACAATCTGCGTAAACACGATGTTATGTTTTTATTAGTTCTGTACTGTGGTGTCCGCTACAATCTACGTAAACACGATGTTATGTTTTTATTAGTTCTGTACTGTGATGTCTTCTACAATCTACGTAAACACGATGTTATGTTTTTATTAGTTCTGTACTGTGATGTCCTCTATAATCTACGTAAACACGATGTTATGTTTTTATTAGTTCTGTACTGTGATGTCCGCTGCAATCTACGTAAACACGATGTTATGTTTTTATTAGTTCTGTACTGTGATGTCCGCTGCAATCTACGTAAACACGATGTTATGTTTTTATTAGTTCTGTACTGTGATGTCCGCTACAATCTACGTAAACGCGATGTTATGTTTTTATTAGTTCTGTACTGTGATGTCCGCTACAATCTGCGTAAACACGATGTTATGTTTTTATTAGTTCTGTACTGTGATGTCCGCTACAATCTGCGTAAGCACGATGTTATGTTTTTATTAGTTCTGTACTGTGATGTCCTCTACAATCTACGTCAACACGATGTTATGTTTTTATTAGTTCTGTACTGTGATGTCCGCTACAATCTGCGTAAACACGATGTTATGTTTTTATTAGTTCTGTACTGTGATGTCCTCTACAATCTACGTAAACACGATGTTATGTTTTTATTAGTTCTGTACTGTGATGTCCGCTACAATCTACGTAAACACGATGTTATGTTTTTATTAGTTCTGTACTGTGATGTCCTCTACAATCTACGTAAACACGATGTTATGTTTTTATTAGTTCTATACTGTGATGTCCGCTACAATCTGCGTAAACACGATGTTATGTTTTTATTAGTTCTGTACTGTGATATCCGCCACAATCTACGTAAACACGATGTTATGTTTTTATTAGTTCTGTACTGTGATGTCCGCTACAATCTGCGTAAACACGATGTTATGTTTTTATTAGTTCTGTACTGTGGTGTCCGCTACAATCTACGTAAACACGATGTTATGTTTTTATTAGTTCTGTACTGTGATGTCCTCTATAATCTACGTAAACACGATGTTATGTTTTTATTAGTTCTGTACTGTGATTCCGCTGCAATCTACGTAAACACGATGTTATGTTTTTATTAGTTCTGTACTGTGATGTCCGCTGCAATCTACGTAAACACGATGTTATGTTTTTATTAGTTCTGTACTGTGATGTCCGCTACAATCTACGTAAACGCGATGTTATGTTTTTATTAGTTCTGTACTGTGATGTCCGCTACAATCTGCGTAAACACGATGTTATGTTTTTATTAGTTCTGTACTGTGATGTCCTCTACAATCTACGTAAACACGATGTTATGTTTTTATTAGTTCTGTACTGTGATGTCCTCTACAATCTACGTAAACACGATGTTATGTTTTTATTAGTTCTGTACTGTGATATCCGCTACAATCTGCGTAAACACGATGTTATGTTTTTATTTGTTCTGTACTGTGATGTCCTCTACAATCTACGTAAACACGATGTTATGTTTTTATTAGTTCTGTACTGTGATGTCCGCTACAATCTACGTAAACACGATGTTATGTTTTTATTAGTTCTATACTGTGATGTCCGCTACAATCTACGTAAACACGATGTTATGTTTTTATTAGTTCTGTACTGTGATGTCCGCTACAATCTACGTAAACACGATGTTATGTTTTTATTAGTTCTGTACTGTGATGTCCTCTACAATCTGCGTAAACACGAAGTTATGTTTTTATTAGTTCTGTACTGTGATATCCGCCACAATCTACGTAAACACGATGTTATGTTTTTATTAGTTCTGTACTGTGATATCCGCTACAATCTGCGTAAACACGATGTTATGTTTTTATTAGTTCTGTACTGTGATGTCCTCTACAATCTGCGTAAACACGAAGTTATGTTTTTATTAGTTCTGTACTGTGATATCCGCCACAATCTACGTAAACACGATGTTATGTTTTTATTAGTTCTGTACTGTGATGTCCGCTACAATCTGCGTAAACACGATGTTATGTTTTTATTAGTTCTGTACTGTGATGTCCTCTACAATCTACGTAAACACGATGTTATGTTTTTATTAGTTCTGTACTGTGATGTCCGCTACAATCTATGTAAACACGATGTTATGTTTTTATTAGTTCTGTACTGTGATGTCCTCTACAATCTACGTAAACACGATGTTATGTTTTAATTAGTTCTGTACTGTGATGTCCTCTATAATCTACGTAAACACGATGTTATGTTTTTATTAGTTCTGTACTGTGATGTCCGCTCCAATCTACGTAAACACGATGTTATGTTTTTATTAGTTCTGTACTGTGATGTCCGCTGCAATCTACGTAAACACGATGTTATGTTTTTATTAGTTCTGTACTGTGATGTCCGCTACAATCTATGTAAACACGATGTTATGTTTTTATTAGTTCTGTACTGTGATGTCCGCTACAATCTGCGTAAACACGATGTTATGTTTTTATTAGTTCTGTACTGTGATGTCCTCTACAATCTACGTAAACACGATGTTATGTTTTTATTAGTTCTGTACTGTGATGTCCTCTACAATCTACGTAAACACGATGTTATGTTTTTATTAGTTCTGTACTGTGATGTCCTCTACAATCTACGTAAACACGATGTTATGTTTTTATTAGTTCTGTACTGTGATATCCGCTACAATCTGCGTAAACACGATGTTATGTTTTTATTTGTTCTGTACTGTGATGTCCTCTACAATCTACGTAAACACGATGTTATGTTTTTATTAGTTCTGTACTCTGATGTCCGCTACAATCTACGTAAACACGATGTTATGTTTTTATTAGTTCTATACTGTGATGTCCGCTACAATCTACGTAAACACGATGTTATGTTTTTATTAGTTCTGTACTGTGATGTCCGCTACAATCTACGTAAACACGATGTTATGTTTTTATTAGTTCTGTACTGTGATGTCCTCTACAATCTGCGTAAACACGAAGTTATGTTTTTATTAGTTCTGTACTGTGATATCCGCCACAATCTACGTAAACACGATGTTATGTTTTTATTAGTTCTGTACTGTGATGTCCGCTACAATCTGCGTAAACACGATGTTATGTTTTTATTAGTTCTGTACTGTGATGTCCTCTACAATCTGCGTAAACACGAAGTTATGTTTTTATTAGTTCTGTACTGTGATATCCGCCACAATCTACGTAAACACGATGTTATGTTTTTATTAGTTCTGTACTGTGATGTCCGCTACAATCTGCGTAAACACGATGTTATGTTTTTATTAGTTCTGTACTGTGATGTCCTCTACAATCTACGTAAACACGATGTTATGTTTTTATTAGTTCTGTACTGTGATGTCCGCTACAATCTACGTAAACACGATGTTATGTTTTTATTAGTTCTGTACTGTGATGTCCTCTACAATCTACGTAAACACGATGTTATGTTTTAATTAGTTCTGTACTGTGATGTCCTCTATAATCTACGTAAACACGATGTTATGTTTTTATTAGTTCTGTACTGTGATGTCCGCTCCAATCTACGTAAACACGATGTTATGTTTTTATTAGTTCTGTACTGTGATGTCCGCTGCAATCTACGTAAACACGATGTTATGTTTTTATTAGTTCTGTACTGTGATGTCCGCTACCATCTATGTAAACACGATGTTATGTTTTTATTAGTTCTGTACTGTGATGTCCGCTACAATCTGCGTAAACACGATGTTATGTTTTTATTAGTTCTGTACTGTGATGTCCTCTACAATCTACGTAAACACGATGTTATGTTTTTATTAGTTCTGTACTGTGATGTCCTCTACAATCTACGTAAACACGATGTTATGTTTTTATTAGTTCTGTACTGTGATGTCCTCTACAATCTACGTAAACACGATGTTATGTTTTTATTAGTTCTGTACTGTAATATCCTCTACAATCTGCGTAAATACGATGTTATGTTTTTATTAGTTCTGTACTGTGATGTCCTCTACAATCTACGTAAACACGATGTTATGTTTTTATTAGTTCTGTACTGTGATGTCCGCTACAATCTACGTAAACACGATGTTATGTTTTTATTAGTTCTATACTGTGGTGTCCGCTACAATCTACGTAAACACGATGTTATGTTTTTATTAGTTCTGTACTGTGATGTCCGCTACAATCTACGTAAACACGATGTTATGTTTTTATTAGTTCTGAACTGTGATGTCCTCTACAATCTGCGTAAACACGAAGTTATGTTTTTATTAGTTCTGTACTGTGATATCCGCCACAATCTACGTAAACACGATGTTATGTTTTTATTAGTTCTGTACTGTGATGTCCGCTACAATCTGTGTAAACACGATGTTATGTTTTTATTAGTTCTGTACTGTGATGTCCTCTACAATCTGCGTAAACACGAAGTTATGTTTTTATTAGTTCTGTACTGTGATATCCGCCACAATCTACGTAAACACGATGTTATGTTTTTATTAGTTCTGTACTGTGATGTCCGCTACAATCTGCGTAAACACGATGTTATGTTTTTATTAGTTCTGTACTGTGATGTCCTCTACAATCTACGTAAACACGATGTTATGTTTTTATTAGTTCTGTACTGTGATGTCCTCTATAATCTACGTAAGCACGATGTTATGTTTTTATTAGTTCTGTACTGTGATGTCCGCTGCAATCTACGTAAACACGATGTTATGTTTTTATTAGTTCTGTACTGTGATGTCCGCTACAATCTACGTAAACACGATGTTATGTTTTTATTAGTTCTGTACTGTGATGTCCGCTACAATCTGCGTAAACACGATGTTATGTTTTTATTAGTTCTGTACTGTGATGTCCTCTACAATCTACGTAAACACGATGTTATGTTTTTATTAGTTCTGTACTGTGATGTCCTCTAAAATCTACGTCAACACGATGTTATGTTTTTATTAGTTCTGTACTGTGATGTCCGCTACAATCTACGTAAACACGATGTTATGTTTTTATTAGTTCTGTACTGTGATGTCCGCTACAATCTGCGTAAACACGATGTTATGTTTGTATTAGTTCTGTACTGTGATGTCCTCTACAATCTGCGTAAACACGAAGTTATGTTTTTATTAGTTCTGTACTGTGATATCCGCCACAATCTACGTAAACACGATGTTATGTTTTTATTAGTTCTGTACTGTGATGTCCGCTACAATCTGCGTAAACACGATGTTATGTTTTTATTAGTTCTGTACTGTGATGTCCTCTACAATCTACGTAAACACGATGTTATGTTTTTATTAGTTCTGTACTGTGATGTCCTCTACAATCTACGTAAACACGATGTTATGTTTTTATTAGTTCTGTACTGTGATGTCCTCTATAATCTACGTAAGCACGATGTTATGTTTTTATTAGTTCTGTACTGTGATGTCCGCTGCAATCTACGTAAACACGATGTTATGTTTTTATTAGTTCTGTACTGTGATGTCCGCTACAATCTACGTAAACACGATGTTATGTTTTTATTAGTTCTGTACTGTGATGTCCTCTATAATCTACGTAAGCACGATGTTATGTTTTTATTAGTTCTGTACTGTGATGTCCGCTACAATCTGCGTAAACACGATGTTATGTTTTTATTAGTTCTGTACTGTGATGTCCTCTACAATCTACGTAAACACGATGTTATGTTTTTATTAGTTCTGTACTGTGATGTCCTCTACAATCTACGTCAACACGATGTTATGTTTTTATTAGTTCTGTACTGTGATGTCCTCTACAATCTACGTAAACACGATGTTATGTTTTTATTAGTTCTGTACTGTGATGTCCTCTACAATCTGCGTAAACACGAAGTTATGTTTTTATTAGTTCTGTACTGTGATATCCGCCACAATCTACGTAAACACGATGTTATGTTTTTATTAGTTCTGTACTGTGATATCCGCTACAATCTGCGTAAACACGATGTTATGTTTTTATTAGTTCTGTACTGTGATGTCCTCTACAATCTGCGTAAACACGAAGTTATGTTTTTATTAGTTCTGTACTGTGATATCCGCCACAATCTACGTAAACACGATGTTATGTTTTTATTAGTTCTGTACTGTGATGTCCGCTACAATCTGCGTAAACACGATGTTATGTTTTTATTAGTTCTGTACTGTGATGTCCTCTACAATCTACGTAAACACGATGTTATGTTTTTATTAGTTCTGTACTGTGATGTCCGCTACAATCTACGTAAACACGATGTTATGTTTTTATTAGTTCTGTACTGTGATGTCCTCTACAATCTACGTAAACACGATGTTATGTTTTAATTAGTTCTGTACTGTGATGTCCTCTATAATCTACGTAAACACGATGTTATGTTTTTATTAGTTCTGTACTGTGATGTCCGCTCCAATCTACCTAAACACGATGTTATGTTTTTATTAGTTCTGTACTGTGATGTCCGCTGCAATCTACGTAAACACGATGTTATGTTTTTATTAGTTCTGTACTGTGATGTCCGCTACCATCTATGTAAACACGATGTTATGTTTTTATTAGTTCTGTACTGTGATGTCCGCTACAATCTGCGTAAACACGATGTTATGTTTTTATTAGTTCTGTACTGTGATGTCCTCTACAATCTACGTAAACACGATGTTATGTTTTTATTAGTTCTGTACTGTGATGTCCTCTACAATCTACGTAAACACGATGTTATGTTTTTATTAGTTCTGTACTGTGATGTCCTCTACAATCTACGTAAACACGATGTTATGTTTTTATTAGTTCTGTACTGTGATGTCCGCTACAATCTACGTAAACACGATGTTATGTTTTTATTAGTTCTATACTGTGGTGTCCGCTACAATCTACGTAAACACGATGTTATGTTTTTATTAGTTCTGTACTGTGATGTCCGCTACAATCTACGTAAACACGATGTTATGTTTTTATTAGTTCTGAACTGTGATGTCCTCTACAATCTGCGTAAACACGAAGTTATGTTTTTATTAGTTCTGTACTGTGATATCCGCCACAATCTACGTAAACACGATGTTATGTTTTTATTAGTTCTGTACTGTGATGTCCTCTACAATCTGTGTAAACACGATGTTATGTTTTTATTAGTTCTGTACTGTGATGTCCTCTACAATCTGCGTAAACACGAAGTTATGTTTTTATTAGTTCTGTACTGTGATATCCGCCACAATCTACGTAAACACGATGTTATGTTTTTATTAGTTCTGTACTGTGATGTCCGCTACAATCTGCGTAAACACGATGTTATGTTTTTATTAGTTCTGTACTGTGATGTCCTCTACAATCTACGTAAACACGATGTTATGTTTTTGTTAGTTCTGTACTGTGATGTCCTCTATAATCTACGTAAGCACGATGTTATGTTTTTATTAGTTCTGTACTGTGATGTCCGCTGCAATCTACGTAAACACGATGTTATGTTTTTATTAGTTCTGTACTGTGATGTCCGCTACAATCTACGTAAACACAATGTTATGTTTTTATTAGTTCTGTACTGTGATGTCCGCTACAATCTGCGTAAACACGATGTTATGTTTTTATTAGTTCTGTACTGTGATGTCCTCTACAATCTACGTAAACACGATGTTATGTTTATATTAGTTCTGTACTGTGATGTCCTCTAAAATCTACGTCAACACGATGTTATGTTTTTATTAGTTCTGTACTGTGATGTCCGCTACAATCTACGTAAACACGATGTTATGTTTTTATTAGTTCTGTACTGTGATGTCCGCTACAATCTGCGTAAACACGATGTTATGTTTTTATTAGTTCTGTACTGTGATGTCCTCTACAATCTGCGTAAACACGAAGTTATGTTTTTATTAGTTCTGTACTGTGATA
Organism: Bathymodiolus brooksi; assembly: GCA_963680875.1. Lineage (NCBI taxonomy): Eukaryota > Metazoa > Mollusca > Bivalvia > Mytilida > Modiolidae > Bathymodiolus > Bathymodiolus brooksi. The sequence goes on from OY804578.1 coordinate 134,228,578, forward strand.
TCCGCCACAATCTACGTAAACACGATGTTATGTTTTTATTAGTTCTGTACTGTGATGTCCGCTACAATCTGCGTAAACACGATGTTATGTTTTTATTAGTTCTGTACTGTGATGTCCTCTACAATCTACGTAAACACGATGTTATGTTTTTATTAGTTCTGTACTGTGATGTCCTCTACAATCTACGTAAACACGATGTTATGTTTTTATTAGTTCTGTACTGTGATGTCCTCTATAATCTACGTAAGCACGATGTTATGTTTTTATTAGTTCTGTACTGTGATGTCCGCTGCAATCTACGTAAACACGATGTTATGTTTTTATTAGTTCTGTACTGTGATGTCCGCTACAATCTACGTAAACACGATGTTATGTTTTTATTAGTTCTGTACTGTGATGTCCGCTACAATCTGCGTAAACACGATGTTATGTTTTTATTAGTTCTGTACTGTGATGTCCTCTACAATCTACGTAAACACGATGTTATGTTTTTATTAGTTCTGTACTGTGATGTCCTCTACAATCTACGTCAACACGATGTTATGTTTTTATTAGTTCTGTACTGTGATGTCCTCTACAATCTACGTAAACACGATGTTATGTTTTTATTAGTTCTGTACTGTGATGTCCTCTATAATCTACGTAAGCACGATGTTATGTTTTTATTAGTTCTGTACTGTGATGTCCGCTGCAATCTACGTAAACACGATGTTATGTTTTTATTAGTTCTGTACTGTGATGTCCGCTACAATCTACGTAAACACGATGTTATGTTTTTATTAGTTCTGTACTGTGATGTCCGCTACAATCTGCGTAAACACGATGTTATGTTTTTATTAGTTCTGTACTGTGATGTCCTCTACAATCTACGTAAACACGATGTTATGTTTTTATTAGTTCTGTACTGTGATATCCTCTACAATCTGCGTAAACACGATGTTATGTTTTTATTAGTTCTGTACTGTGATGTCCGCTACAATCTACGTAAACACGATGTTATGTTTTTATTAGTTCTGTACTGTGATGTCCGCTAAAATCTACGTAAACACGATGTTATGTTTTTATTAGTTCTATACTGTGATGTCCGCTACAATCTACGTAAACACGATGTTATGTTTTTATTAGTTCTGTACTGTGATGTCCTCTACAATCTACGTAAACACGATGTTATGTTTTTATTAGTTCTGAACTGTGATGTCCTCTACAATCTGCGTAAACACGAAGTTATGTTTTTATTAGTTCTGTACTGTGATATCCGCTGCAATCTACGTAAACACGATGTTATGTTTTTATTAGTTCTGTACTGTGATGTCCGCTACAATCTGCGTAAACACGATGTTATGTTTTTATTAGTTCTGTACTGTGATGTCCTCTACAATCTGCGTAAACACGAAGTTATGTTTTTATTAGTTCTGTACTGTGATATCCGCCACAATCTACGTAAACACGATGTTATGTTTTTATTAGTTCTGTACTGTGATGTCCGCTACAATCTGCGTAAACACGATGTTATGTTTTTATTAGTTCTGTACTGTGATGTCCTCTACAATCTACGTAAACACGATGTTATGTTTTTATTAGTTCTGTACTGTGATGTCCTCTATAATCTACGTAAGCACGATGTTATGTTTTTATTAGTTCTGTACTGTGATGTCCGCTGCAATCTACGTAAACACGATGTTATGTTTTTATTAGTTCTGTACTGTGATGTCCGCTACAATCTACGTAAACACGATGTTATGTTTTTATTAGTTCTGTACTGTGATGTCCGCTACAATCTGCGTAAACACGATGTTATGTTTTTATTAGTTCTGTACTGTGATGTCCTCTACAATCTACGTAAACACGATGTTATGTTTTTATTAGTTCTGTACTGTGATGTCCTCTACAATCTACGTCAACACGATGTTATGTTTTTATTAGTTCTGTACTGTGATGTCCGCTACAATCTACGTAAACACGATGTTATGTTTTTATTAGTTCTGTACTGTGATGTCCGCTACAATCTGCGTAAACACGATGTTATGTTTTTATTAGTTCTGTACTGTGATGTCCTCTACAATCTGCGTAAACACGAAGTTATGTTTTTATTAGTTCTGTACTTTGATATCCGCCACAATCTACGTAAACACGATGTTATGTTTTTATTAGTTCTGTACTGTGATGTCCGCTACAATCTGCGTAAACACGATGTTATGTTTTTATTAGTTCTGTACTGTGATGTCCTCTACAATCTACGTAAACACGATGTTATGTTTTTATTAGTTCTGTACTGTGATGTCCTCTACAATCTACGTAAACACGATGTTATGTTTTTATTAGTTCTGTACTGTGATGTCCTCTATAATCTACGTAAGCACGATGTTATGTTTTTATTAGTTCTGTACTGTGATGTCCGCTGCAATCTACGTAAACACGATGTTATGTTTTTATTAGTTCTGTACTGTGATGTCCGCTACAATCTACGTAAACACGATGTTATGTTTTTATTAGTTCTGTACTGTGATGTCCGCTACAATCTGCGTAAACACGATGTTATGTTTTTATTAGTTCTGTACTGTGATGTCCTCTACAATCTACGTAAACACGATGTTATGTTTTTATTAGTTCTGTACTGTGATGTCCTCTACAATCTACGTCAACACGATGTTATGTTTTTATTAGTTCTGTACTGTGATGTCCGCTACAATCTGCGTAAACACGATGTTATGTTTTTATTAGTTCTGTACTGTGATGTCCTCTACAATCTGCGTAAACACGATGTTATGTTTTTATTAGTTCTGTACTGTGATATCCGCCACAATCTACGTAAACACGATGTTATGTTTTTATTAGTTCTGTACTGTGATGTTCGCTACAATCTGCGTAAACACGATGTTATGTTTTTATTAGTTCTGTACTGTGATGTCCTCTACAATCTACGTAAACACGATGTTATGTTTTTATTAGTTCTGTACTGTGATGTCCTCTACAATCTACGTAAACACGATGTTATGTTTTTATTAGTTCTGTACTGTGATGTCCTCTATAATCTACGTAAGCACGATGTTATGTTTTTATTAGTTCTGTACTGTGATGTCCGCTGCAATCTACGTAAACACGATGTTATGTTTTTATTAGTTCTGTACTGTGATGTCCGCTACAATCTACGTAAACACGATGTTATGTTTTTATTAGTTCTGTACTGTGATGTCCGCTACAATCTGCGTAAACACGATGTTATGTTTTTATTAGTTCTGTACTGTGATGTCCTCTACAATCTACGTAAACACGATGTTATGTTTTTATTAGTTCTGTACTGTGATGTCCTCTACAATCTACGTCAACACGATGTTATGTTTTTATTAGTTCTGTACTGTGATGTCCGCTACAATCTACGTAAACACGATGTTATGTATTTTTTACTCTCATTTGTTTTGTATTCATATCTTGTTTAAGTTAATTGTATTTTTTGTGTTTCCAACAAATTTTCAATATCAGCTGAGGCCCTTGTCTTTCAACAGTAAAGCGACGGACGTCACTATAGTAAGAGGTTTCTTGCCCTTCCCGAGCATCTAAGATTACCGCCGATCGGTTAATGTTGCTAAATCATTAGTTTTTTTAGTAGTGTTTTTATCGACCATTTTGTGTTTCTTGTCCATTCTCTTTGATTCACTACTTCTGATTACACCTTCTGTATCTTCAGTCTTTTTTTACAGACAATCCATAAAATATCCTACAATGTTTCCATACTACAGCTAATGCATATAACAATCTCTAACTCAGACAATACAAGGAAGAGTTATCTATCTTACAATACAACAATAGATGACGGTATTATTATATTATGTCTTTGTTGCCACTATTTTGCCCACAAATAATATTTTACTACACCATTCAATATTCATGCAGCTTACAATATATTTGAAATTTGTATGTTTAAAACTCTGCAAATCAAATGCAATTTTTAATTTACAATTTCTTTTTGTTCAAATCTTGAAACCCGAACACTATACGGTACCATATAATTATCACGGGCATAGCTACATTAAGCAAACATATAATTCTTACGAACATATTATTTTTTCGGAACATTTATTTTATATCTATGAACAAATTGTTTGCATGAACACATTTATTTTCTGCACATATCTTTAATTTTACGATTTTACGAACATTTTGTCTTTTATATATTTATCTTATTTGAATATATATACAATACTTGTGCACTGTCGAAGCATATAGGTAATATGTGCATGAGGCTTCGACAGTGCACATGTATTGTATTTATCCTGCAATTTTAAATCGTAAATAAACGTTTACTGGACGATGATAAAAGTATTTGACATAATTTTGTGCATGTATTTGAAAACAATATCCCCCGATGTGCCCCGTTTTACATTTGTATGTTCTATTTATAACTGACCAATATCAAAAAAAATATTGGGCAGGTTATTTTGGTCGGTAAATGCTGTCATTGCATGATAAATATTCACAGTTAAGAACGAAACTTTACGACAAAAGAAATGATTTCAATTTTCCCATTGTGAACTTTCCATTAATATGTAGCACCATTCCAGTAGCACCTGCATATAGAGTATATATCTCTCAGTTGATCCGATATTCCAGAGCTTGTGGTTCCTATCAGGATTTCCTTGATAGAGGGTTGCTGTTAATATGGAAGCTACTGAACCAAGGGTTCCAATTTGTTATGCTCGAAAGTGTTACGCAATATCTGTTTCACACATGATCACGTATATGTTCCACGTAAACACTTCCCGGTCATTTCCTCATTCATGATCGATCACATACTTTGTAGCTAGAGTAAAACGACGGGTACCACTAGTGGAGCAGAAACAACCTACTTTTTCGGAGCACCTGAGTGTATCCCCTGTTTTTAGTGTGGTTCGTATTGTTCGAACTTTAGTTTTCTGTGTAGTGTTATGCAGATCATTGTTTGTCTTTTTGTACGTTTTATTTTGGTCATTGTATGTTTTTCTTTGATATACGAATTCTGATTACCCCTTTGGTATCGTCAAGCTTTTCTGAATACATGCCTAAATATACAGCAATCAACATGACGTCGTCTACGAATTTAAAATTTAAAATTATAATTATAATAATTTGTATAAAATTATTATCTTAAATACTAAAAGTCTTACCTGTACAAATTATAAGTGGTTCGTGTTGCTAGATCGTTTGTTTTCTCTGTAGTGTTTTGTAGCTCATTGTTTGACCTTTAGTCTTTTTTTTCATTTGACCTTTGTGATGTCTGTCATTCTTTGATTTACGGATTGTGATTTCACATGCCATAGTAATTTCTTTACTTACATATCTCTTAATTACTATCAATGTATCAAATGCAATTCATATTCTGTCAGGAACAATACATTGTGCTATAGTTTATACAGTAAAGTCTACATATAATGAGACAATATCGTCTTTTGAATGTATGATGCTTATATTGTAGAACAAGGAGTCGTTATCTCTATGACAATGCATGTATATATATATATATATACGTCTAAAATGGTTTGTAAAACAACACCAAGTACACAAAACAAAGTGATAAAGAATTAAACACTTCGTAGAATGACAAAATTTTCGTCCCACCGAGGGACTTTATCAATGTCTAATTAAATAAAATCTCGAAACAATATGGCGACTTTTCAAATTTCAAAAAGGTTTTTGACGGTCCATGTACGGTACAAAAGAACCAGAAGATGCACATATGAAACTACATGCATAAAAGAATGGAAATCCTACATATAAATTAATAAAAGTACAATAACAATAATATAAATATACAACGCGAACAACAGAGTGCCATTTGTCATTAAATACCATCCTGCGCTCAGTAATTTATCCAGCATCGTTCGTGAGCACTGGACAACCATACAAAAACACCCAGAACTGTGTAAAATCTTCAAAGAACCACCCGTCTTGGCCTTCAGGAAACCCAAAAGTTTGAAAGACATCTTGGTGAGAGCTGACATCTCCCCTCGATCTGCCTACAATGGTCAGTGTCAAAAATGTGATTCGAGACGATGTATGACGTGCAAAAACATCCAATGCACACAAAAATTCAGCAGCACACATACAGGAGAAAAATTCATCATATACTGCAATGCCAACTGCAAGACAGAAAATATTATCTACCTCCTGGAATGTGCAATTTGTGGTCTTCAATACATCGGAGAAACTAAACAACAACTTAGTAAACGCTTGAATGGCCACAGAAGAGATGCAAATTGCAAACCTGACCTTCCACTCAGCAGACATCTCAGATCGACGGGCCACCATGATTCTTTCGGCAAACTGAAGGTCACCATAACTGACCATAACCCCAAGTGGGATGATAAAAGCAGACAGGAAAGGGAAAGCTTCTGGATTAGAAAACTTAAGACCTTATCACCGAATGGAATCAATGAGAAAAAGTAATATCCTCTCTTGACTCCTATTCGTGTTGATCTCCTTCAGTCGTATTAGGACATACAGTTTGCTCTATTGGCCCAAAGTATATATTTCACACTGTGGCGGGCCGTTTTTTTTAATGAGTTTGGGTATCATACCGTTTTCAACAATATTTTGACAGTGCTATTAGATACATTTACCAATAATGTCTCATTTTTATATTTATTTTTATTTCTAATTTAACATTTATTTAAATGTGTAGCCCTATTGTATATTTATATTATTGTTATTGTACTTTTATTAATTTATATGTAGGATTTCCATTCTTTTATGCATGTAGTTTCATATGTGCATCTTCTGGTTCTTTTGTGCCGTACATGGACCGTCAAAAACTTTTTTGAAATTTGAAAAGTCGCCATATTGTTTCGAGATTTTATTTAATTAGACATTGATAAAGTCCCTCGGTGGGACGAAAATTTTGTCATTCTACGAAGTGTTTAATTCTTTATCACTTTGTTTTGTGTACTTGGTGTTGTTTTACAAACCATTTTAGACGTTTATAATTGTTTTACTTGTATAGTATCGTTATACCGTAACGATCCAACACCCCGTAAGATTGATCGTTGACTGGTTTTTCAGACGTTGTATATATATATATATATATATAAAGAGGAAGGAACTATTAATTTCAACGTTCCATTTCTGCCAGAGTCAAGCGCTTAAGCGCTTGTAAGATCGGAACTGAATTATCCGAATGAATATGTATATTTATATCATGGATACATTTTTACTTACATTAAAATATTTTATCTTTTATTAACAAATATTTATATATTTAAATTTTATGCGACATATACACAAATAGGAGTATTCTCAAATTTCAAAAATCAGTTTTGTAAATACATTGTATTATAAAAATAAATACAGATATTCTAATATTATACGAAAATCTGTTAAAAGTTATTTATTGAGTTCAAGGTAATATTGTATGAAAATTACTTAAATATCCGATTAATGGGTCATATTGAATATAATGTAAACATTGGTAATGCAACGTAATAATCGGAATCCGGTTTTCAGTCAATGATAAACAAAAAAGTCAATATTTGTCAATCATATCCAAATATTAAGATAATAGAAATGCGAGATTTGAACAAAAACGTCTATATTAATTTTATTTACACAGCCACAATTATCTAAAGACCAGAACAAAGTGTTTTATTTAGGTCATAATTGTACTAATGATTTTTTCCAACATCCACCAAAGATATTGTTGTCATAGAAATAGTTCTGATGTAATTTCATATGATGCTTGGTAGATTTAGAATGTTATCTTGTTTCTACTCGTTTACTACACACGATAGGAATTGCTTTCTATGCTCAATCAGTCATGAGTGAAACATTTCTTTGAAAGATAGCACTACAAAAGTCTTTTTTATGAATGGATGCTTATTTCACAGTAAACTGTTTCGTACTGTGCTTTGTGTAATGAACTATTTTGTTGAAATTACATGTTCCTGATATTTAATAGACTGATTCCGACGGTACTCCAGGGTAGCGGAAATATCTTTTGAAAGGGGATCTGCTATTTGTAGTGATGGGATCAAGTCCTTGTAGGAAAGTAATGTAAAATAGGGAACCAGTAGGTTCAAGGTCAATATATTGGAAAACCAAATAATTTTAAAGTCTTTCGGATCAAGAAAACATAAGTCCCTGCAAAGGATAGCTAAACTATGGCTAAGGTTACCTACCTCAGATAATAAATACATGCTACAGAAAACATAAGTCCCTAGAAAGGATAGCTAAACTATGGCTAAGGTTATCTACCTCAGATAATAAATACATGCTACAGAAAACATAAGTCTCTAGAAAGGATAGCTAAACTATGGCTAAGGTTACCTACCTCAGATAATAAATACATGCTACAGAAAACATAAGTCTCTAGAAAGAATAGCTAAGCTATGGCTACGGTTACCTACCTCAGATAATAAATACATGTTACAGAAAACATAAGTCTCTAGAAAGAATAGCTAAGCTATGGCTACGGTTACCTACCTCAGATAATAAATACATGCTACAGAAAACATAAGTCCCTAGAAAGGATAGCTAAACTATGGCTAAGGTTACCAACCTCAGGTAATAAATACATGATACAGAAAACATAAGTCCCTAGAAAGGATAGCTAAACTATGGCTAAGGTTACCTACCTCAGGTAATAAATACATGTTACAGAAAACATAAGTCTCTAGAAAGGATAGCTAAACTATGGCTAAGGTTACCTACCTCAGGTAATAAATACATGTTACAGAAAACATAAGTCCCTAGAAAGGATAGCTAAACTATGGCTAAGGTTACCTATCTCAGGTAATAAATACATGTTACAGAAAACATAAGTCTCTAGAAAGGATAGCTAAACTATGGCTAAGGTTACCAACCTCAGGTAATAAATACATGATACAGAAAACATAAGTCCCTAGAAAGGATAGCTAAACTATGGCTAAGGTTACCTACCTCAGATAATAAATACATGCTACAGAAAACATAAGTCCCTAGAAAGGATAGCTAAACTATGGCTAAGGTTACCGACCTCAGGTAATAAATACATGATACAGAAAACATAAGTCCCTAGAAAGGATAGCTAAACTATGGCTAAGGTTACCTACCTCAGGTAATAAATACATGTTACAGAAAACATAAGTCTCTAGAAAGGATAGCTAAACTATGGCTAAGGTTACCTACCTCAGGTAATAAATACATGTTACAGAAAACATAAGTCTCTAGAAAGGATAGCTAAACTATGGCTAAGGTTACCTACCTCAGGTAATAAATACATGTTACAGAAAACATAAGTCTCTAGAAAGGATAGCTAAACTATGGCTAAGGTTACCTACCTCAGGTAATAAATACATGTTACAGAAAACATAAGTCTCTAGAAAGGATAGCTAAACTATGGCTAAGGTTACCTACCTCAGGTAATAAATACATGTTACAGAAAACATAAGTCTCTAGAAAGGATAGCTAAACTATGGCTAAGGTTACCTACCTCAGGTAATAAATACATGTTACAGAAAACATAAGTCTCTAGAAAGGATAGCTAAACTATGGCTAAGGTTACCTACCTCAGGTAATAAATACATGTTACAGAAAACATAAGTCTCTAGAAAGGATAGCTAAACTATGGCTAAGGTTACCTACCTCAGGTAATAAATACATGTTACAGAAAACATAAGTCTCTAGAAAGGATAGCTAAACTATGGCTAAGGTTACCTACCTCAGATAATAAATACATGCTACAGAAAACATAAGTCTCTAGAAAGGATAGCTAAACTATGGCTAAGGTTACCTACCTCAGATAATAAATACATGATACAGAAAACATAAGTCCCTAGAAAGGATAGCTAAACTATGGCTAAGGTTACCTACCTCAGATAATAAATACATGCTACAGAAAACATAAGTCCCTAGAAAGGATAGCTAAACTATGGCTAAGGTTACCTACCTCAGATAATAAATACATGTTACAGAAAACATAAGTCCCTAGAAAGGATAGCTAAACTATGGCTAAGGTTACCTACCTCAGGTAATAAATACATGTTACAGAAAACATAAGTCTCTAGAAAGGATAGCTAAACTATGGCTAAGGTTACCTATCTCAGATAATAAATACATGCTACAGAAAACATAAGTCTCTAGAAAGGATAGCTAAACTATGGCTAAGGTTACCTACCTCAGGTAATAAATACATGTTACAGAAAACATAAGTCTCTAGAAAGGATAGCTAAACTATGGCTAAGGTTACCTACCTCAGATAATAAATACATGCTACAGAAAACATAAGTCTCTAGAAAGGATAGCTAAACTATGGCTAAGGTTACCTACCTCAGATAATAAATACATGATACAGAAAACATAAGTCCCTAGAAAGGATAGCTAAACTATGGCTAAGGTTACCTACCTCAGATAATAAATACATGCTACAGAAAACATAAGTCCCTAGAAAGGATAGCTAAACTATGGCTAAGGTTACCTACCTCAGATAATAAATACATGCTACAGAAAACATAAGTCCCTAGAAAGGATAGCTAAACTATGGCTAAGGTTACCTACCTCAGATAATAAATACATGCTACAGAAAACATAAGTCCCTAGAAAGGATAGCTAAACTATGGCTAAAGTTACCTACCTCAGATAATAAATACATGCTACAGAAAACATAAGTCCCTGCAAAGGATAGCTAAACTATGGCTAAGGTTACCTACCTCAGATAATAAATACATGTTACAGAAAACATAAGTCTCTAGAAAGGGTAGCTAAACTATGGCTAAGGTTACCTACCTCAGATAATAAATACATGCTACAGAAAACATAAGTCCCTAGAAAGGATAGCTAAACTATGGCTAAAGTTACCTACCTTAGATAATAAATACATGCTACAGAAAACATAAGTCCCTAGAAAGGATAGCTAAACTATGGCTAAAGTTACCTACCTTAGATAATAAATACATGCTACAGAAAACATAAGTCCCTAGAAAGGATAGCTAAACTATGGCTAAAGTTACCTACCTTAGATAATAAATACATGCTACAGAAAACATAAGTCCCTAGAAAGGATAGCTAAACTATGGCTAAAGTTACCTACCTCAGATAATAAATACATGCTACAGAAAACATAAGTCCCTAGAAAGGATAGCTAAACTATGGCTAAGGTTACCTACCTCAGATAATAAATACATGTTACAGAAAACATAAGTCTCTAGAAAGGATAGCTAAACTATGGCTAAGGTTACCTACCTCAGATAATAAATACATGTTACAGAAAACATAAGTCTCTAGAAAGGATAGCTAAACTATGGCTAAGGTTACCTACCTCAGATAATAAATACATGTTACAGAAAACATAAGTCTCTAGAAAGGATAGCTAAACTATGGCTAAGGTTACCAACCTCAGATAATAAATACATGTTACAGAAAACATAAGTCCCTAGAAAGGATAGCTAAACTATGGCTAAGATTACCTACCTCAGATAATAAATACATGTTACAGAAAACATAAGTCTCTAGAAAGGATAGCTAAACTATGGCTAAGGTTACCTACCTCAGGTAATAAATACATGTTACCGAAAACATAAGTCTCTAGAAAGGATAGCTAAACTATGGCTAAGGTTACCAACCTCAGGTAATAAATACATGTTACAGAAAACATAAGTCTCTAGAAAGGATAGCTAAACTATGGCTAAGGTTACCTACCTCAGGTAATAAATACATGTTACAGAAAACATAAGTCTCTAGAAAGGATAGCTAAACTATGGCTAAGGTTACCTACCTCAGGTAATAAATACATGTTACAGAAAACATAAGTCTCTAGAAAGGATAGCTAAACTATGGCTAAGGTTACCTACCTCAGGTAATAAATACATGTTACAGAAAACATAAGTCTCTAGAAAGGATAGCTAAACTATGGCTAAGGTTACCTACCTCAGGTAATAAATACATGTTACAGAAAACATAAGTCTCTAGAAAGGATAGCTAAACTATGGCTAAGGTTACCTACCTCAGATAATAAATACATGCTACAGAAAACATAAGTCTCTAGAAAGGATAGCTAAACTATGGCTAAGGTTACCTACCTCAGATAATAAATACATGATACAGAAAACATAAGTCCCTAGAAAGGATAGCTAAACTATGGCTAAGGTTACCTACCTCAGATAATAAATACATGCTACAGAAAACATAAGTCCCTAGAAAGGATAGCTAAACTATGGCTAAGGTTACCTACCTCAGATAATAAATACATGTTACAGAAAACATAAGTCCCTAGAAAGGATAGCTAAACTATGGCTAAGGTTACCTACCTCAGGTAATAAATACATGTTACAGAAAACATAAGTCTCTAGAAAGGATAGCTAAACTATGGCTAAGGTTACCTACCTCAGATAATAAATACATGCTACAGAAAACATAAGTCTCTAGAAAGGATAGCTAAACTATGGCTAAGGTTACCTACCTCAGGTAATAAATACATGTTACAGAAAACATAAGTCTCTAGAAAGGATAGCTAAACTATGGCTAAGGTTACCTACCTCAGATAATAAATACATGCTACAGAAAACATAAGTCTCTAGAAAGGATAGCTAAACTATGGCTAAGGTTACCTACCTCAGATAATAAATACATGATACAGAAAACATAAGTCCCTAGAAAGGATAGCTAAACTATGGCTAAGGTTACCTACCTCAGATAATAAATACATGCTACAGAAAACATAAGTCCCTAGAAAGGATAGCTAAACTATGGCTAAGGTTACCTACCTCAGATAATAAATACATGCTACAGAAAACATAAGTCCCTAGAAAGGATAGCTAAACTATGGCTAAGGTTACCTACCTCAGATAATAAATACATGCTACAGAAAACATAAGTCCCTAGAAAGGATAGCTAAACTATGGCTAAAGTTACCTACCTCAGATAATAAATACATGCTACAGAAAACATAAGTCCCTGCAAAGGATAGCTAAACTATGGCTAAGGTTACCTACCTCAGATAATAAATACATGTTACAGAAAACATAAGTCTCTAGAAAGGGTAGCTAAACTATGGCTAAGGTTACCTACCTCAGATAATAAATACATGCTACAGAAAACATAAGTCCCTAGAAAGGATAGCTAAACTATGGCTAAAGTTACCTACCTTAGATAATAAATACATGCTACAGAAAACATAAGTCCCTAGAAAGGATAGCTAAACTATGGCTAAAGTTACCTACCTTAGATAATAAATACATGCTACAGAAAACATAAGTCCCTAGAAAGGATAGCTAAACTATGGCTAAAGTTACCTACCTTAGATAATAAATACATGCTACAGAAAACATAAGTCCCTAGAAAGGATAGCTAAACTATGGCTAAAGTTACCTACCTCAGATAATAAATACATGCTACAGAAAACATAAGTCCCTAGAAAGGATAGCTAAACTATGGCTAAGGTTACCTACCTCAGATAATAAATAGATGTTACAGAAAACATAAGTCTCTAGAAAGGATAGCTAAACTATGGCTAAGGTTACCTACCTCAGATAATAAATACATGTTACAGAAAACATAAGTCTCTAGAAAGGATAGCTAAACTATGGCTAAGGTTACCTACCTCAGATAATAAATACATGTTACAGAAAACATAAGTCTCTAGAAAGGATAGCTAAACTATGGCTAAGGTTACCAACCTCAGATAATAAATACATGTTACAGAAAACATAAGTCCCTAGAAAGGATAGCTAAACTATGGCTAAGATTACCTACCTCAGATAATAAATACATGTTACAGAAAACATAAGTCTCTAGAAAGGATAGCTAAACTATGGCTAAGGTTACCAACCTCAGATAATAAATACATGTTACAGAAAACATAAGTCCCTAGAAAGGATAGCTAAACTATGGCTAAGATTACCTACCTCAGGTAATAAATACATGTTACAGAAACATAAGTCCCTAGAAAGGATAGCTAAACTATGGCTAAGGTTACCTACCTCAGATAATAAATACATGCTACAGAAAACATAAGTCCCTAGAAAGGATAGCTAAACTATGGCTAAGGTGACCTACCTCAGGTAATAAATACATGTTACAGAAAACATAAGTCTCTAGAAAGGATAGCTAAACTATGGCTAAGGTTACCTACCTCAGATAATAAATACATGTTACAGAAAACATAAGTCTCTAGAAAGGATAGCTAAACTATGGCTAAGGTTACCTACCTCAGGTAATAAATACATGTTACAGAAAACATAAGTCTCTAGAAAGGATAGCTAAACTATAGCTAAGGTTACCTACCTCAGATAATAAATACATGCTACAGAAAACATAAGTCTCTGGAAAGGATAGCTAAACTATGGCTAAAGTTACCTACCTCAGATAATAAATACATGCTACAGAAAACATAAGTCTCTAGAAAGGATAGCTAAACTATGGCTAAAGTTACCTACCTCAGATAATAAATACATGATACAGAAAACATAAGTCCCTAGAAAGGATAGCTAAACTATGGCTAAGGTTACCTACCTCAGATAATAAATACATGCTACAGAAAACATAAGTCCCTAGAAAGGATAGCTAAACTATGGCTAAGGTTACCTACCTCAGATAATAAATACATGCTACAGAAAACATAAGTCCCTAGAAAGGATAGCTAAACTATGGCTAAGGTTACCTACCTCAGATAATAAATACATGCTACAGAAAACATAAGTCCCTAGAAAGGATAGCTAAACTATGGCTAAGGTTACCTACCTCAGATAATAAATACATGCTACAGAAAACATAAGTCCCTAGAAAGGATAGCTAAACTATGGCTAAAGTTACCTACCTCAGATAATAAATACATGATACAGAAAACATAAGTCCCTGCAAAGGATAGCTAAACTATGGCTAAGGTTACCTACCTCAGATAATAAATACATGTTACAGAAAACATAAGTCTCTAGAAAGGGTAGCTAAACTATGTCTAAGGTTACCTACCTCAGATAATAAATACATGCTACAGAAAACATAAGTCCCTAGAAAGGATAGCTAAACTATGGCTAAAGTTACCTACCTTAGATAATAAATACATGCTACAGAAAACATAAGTCCCTAGAAAGGATAGCTAAACTATGGCTAAAGTTACCTACCTTAGATAATAAATACATGTTACAGAAAACATAAGTCCCTAGAAAGGATAGCCAAACTATGGCTAAGGTTACCTACCTTAGATAATAAATACATGCTACAGAAAACATAAGTCCCTAGAAAGGATAGCTAAACTATGGCTAAAGTTACCTACCTCAGATAATAAATACATGCTACAGAAAACATAAGTCCCTAGAAAGGATAGCTAAACTATGGCTAAAGTTACCTACCTTAGATAATAAATACATGCTACAGAAAACATAAGTCCCTAGAAAGGATAGCTAAACTATGGCTAAAGTTACCTACCTTAGATAATAAATACATGCTACAGAAAACATAAGTCCCTAGAAAGGATAGCCAAACTATGGCTAAGGTTACCTACCTTAGATAATAAATACATGCTACAGAAAACATAAGTCCCTAGAAAGGATAGCTAAACTATGGCTAAAGTTACCTACCTCAGATAATAAATACATGCTACAGAAAACATAAGTCCCTAGAAAGGATAGCTAAACTATGGCTAAGGTTACCTACCTCAGATAATAAATACATGTTACAGAAAACATAAGTCTCTAAAAAGGATAGCTAAACTATGGCTAAGGTTACCTACCTCAGATAATAAATACATGTTACAGAAAACATAAGTCTCTAGAAAGGATAGCTAAACTATGGCTAAGGTTACCTACCTCAGATAATAAATACATGTTACAGAAAACATAAGTCTCTAGAAAGGATAGCTAAACTATGGCTAAGGTTACCAACCTCAGATAATAAATACATGTTACAGAAAACATAAGTCCCTAGAAAGGATAGCTAAACTATGGCTAAGATTACCTACCTCAGATAATAAATACATGTTACAGAAAACATAAGTCTCTAGAAAGGATAGCTAAACTATGGCTAAGGTTACCTACCTCAGATAATAAATACATGTTACAGAAAACATAAGTCTCTAGAAAGGATAGCTAAACTATGGCTAAGGTTACCTACCTCAGATAATAAATACATGTTACAGAAAACATAAGTCTCTAGAAAGGATAGCTAAACTATGGCTAAGGTTACCAACCTCAGATAATAAATACATGTTACAGAAAACATAAGTCCCTAGAAAGGATAGCTAAACTATGGCTAAGATTACCTACCTCAGATAATAAATACATGTTACAGAAAACATAAGTCTCTAGAAAGGATAGCTAAACTATGGCTAAGGTTACCAACCTCAGATAATAAATACATGTTACAGAAAACATAAGTCCCTAGAAAGGATAGCTAAACTATGGCTAAGATTACCTACCTCAGGTAATAAATACATGTTACAGAAACATAAGTCCCTAGAAAGGATAGCTAAACTATGGCTAAGGTTACCTACCTCAGATAATAAATACATGCTACAGAAAACATAAGTCCCTAGAAAGGATAGCTAAACTATGGCTAAGGTGACCTACCTCAGGTAATAAATACATGTTACAGAAAACATAAGTCTCTAGAAAGGATAGCTAAACTATGGCTAAGGTTACCTACCTCAGGTAATAAATACATGTTACAGAAAACATAAGTCTCTAGAAAGGATAGCTAAACTATGGCTAAGGTTACCTACCTCAGGTAATAAATACATGTTACAGAAAACATAAGTCTCTAGAAAGGATAGCTAAACTATAGCTAAGGTTACCTACCTCAGATAATAAATACATGCTACAGAAAACATAAGTCTCTAGAAAGGATAGCTAAACTATGGCTAAGGTTACCTACCTCAGATAATAAATACATGCTACAGAAAACATAAGTCTCTAGAAAGGATAGCTAAACTATGGCTAAAGTTACCTACCTCAGATAATAAATACATGATACAGAAAACATAAGTCCCTAGAAAGGATAGCTAAACTATGGCTAAGGTTACCTACCTCAGATAATAAATACATGCTACAGAAAACATAAGTCCCTAGAAAGGATAGCTAAACTATGGCTAAGGTTACCTACCTCAGATAATAAATACATGCTACAGAAAACATAAGTCCCTAGAAAGGATAGCTAAACTATGGCTAAGGTTACCTACCTCAGATAATAAATACATGCTACAGAAAACATAAGTCCCTAGAAAGGATAGCTAAACTATGGCTAAGGTTACCTACCTCAGATAATAAATACATGCTACAGAAAACATAAGTCCCTAGAAAGGATAGCTAAACTATGGCTAAGGTTACCTACCTCAGATAATAAATACATGATACAGAAAACATAAGTCCCTGCAAAGGATAGCTAAACTATGGCTAAGGTTACCTACCTCAGATAATAAATACATGTTACAGAAAACATAAGTCTCTAGAAAGGGTAGCTAAACTATGTCTAAGGTTACCTACCTCAGATAATAAATACATGCTACAGAAAACATAAGTCCCTAGAAAGGATAGCTAAACTATGGCTAAGGTTACCTACCTTAGATAATAAATACATGCTACAGAAAACATAAGTCCCTAGAAAGGATAGCTAAACTATGGCTAAAGTTACCTACCTTAGATAATAAATACATGCTACAGAAAACATAAGTCCCTAGAAAGGATAGCCAAACTATGGCTAAGGTTACCTACCTTAGATAATAAATACATGCTACAGAAAACATAAGTCCCTAGAAAGGATAGCTAAACTATGGCTAAAGTTACCTACCTCAGATAATAAATACATGCTACAGAAAACATAAGTCCCTAGAAAGGATAGCTAAACTATGGCTAAAGTTACCTACCTTAGATAATAAATACATGCTACAGAAAACATAAGTCCCTAGAAAGGATAGCTAAACTATGGCTAAAGTTACCTACCTTAGATAATAAATACATGCTACAGAAAACATAAGTCCCTAGAAAGGATAGCCAAACTATGGCTAAGGTTACCTACCTTAGATAATAAATACATGCTACAGAAAACATAAGTCCCTAGAAAGGATAGCTAAACTATGGCTAAAGTTACCTACCTCAGATAATAAATACATGCTACAGAAAACATAAGTCCCTAGAAAGGATAGCTAAACTATGGCTAAGGTTACCTACCTCAGATAATAAATACATGTTACAGAAAACATAAGTCTCTAAAAAGGATAGCTAAACTATGGCTAAGGTTACCTACCTCAGATAATAAATACATGTTACAGAAAACATAAGTCTCTAGAAAGGATAGCTAAACTATGGCTAAGGTTACCTACCTCAGATAATAAATACATGTTACAGAAAACATAAGTCTCTAGAAAGGATAGCTAAACTATGGCTAAGGTTACCAACCTCAGATAATAAATACATGTTACAGAAAACATAAGTCCCTAGAAAGGATAGCTAAACTATGGCTAAGATTACCTACCTCAGATAATAAATACATGTTACAGAAAACATAAGTCTCTAGAAAGGATAGCTAAACTATGGCTAAGGTTACCAACCTCAGATAATAAATACATGTTACAGAAAACATACGTCCCTAGAAAGGATAGCTAAACTATGGCTAAGATTACCTACCTCAGGTAATAAATACATGTTACAGAAACATAAGTCCCTAGAAAGGATAGCTAAACTATGGCTAAGGTTACCTACCTCAGATAATAAATACATGTTACAGAAAACATAAGTCTCTAGAAAGGATAGCTAAACTATGGCTAAGGTTACCTACCTCAGATAATAAAATACATGTTACAGAAAACATAAGTCCCTAGAAAGGATAGCTAAACTATGGCTAAGGTTACCTACCTCAGATAATAAATACATATTACAGAAAACATAAGTCTCTACAAAGGATAGCTAAACTATGGCTAAGGTTACCTACCTCAGATAATAAATACATGTTGCAGAAAACATAAGTCCCTAGAAATGATAGCTAAACTATGGCTAAGGTTACCTACCTCAGGTAATAAATACATGTTACAGAAAACATAAGTCCCTAGAAAGGATAGCTAAACTATGGCTAAGGTTACCTACCTCAGGTAATAAATACATGTTACAGAAAACATAAGTCTCTAGAAAGGATAGCTAAACTATGGCTAAAGTTACCTACCTCAGGTAATAAATACATGTTACAGAAAACATAAGTCTCTAGAAAGGATAGCTAAACTATGGCTAAGGTTACCTACCTCAGATAATAAATACATGTTACAGAAAACATAAGTCCCTAGAAATGATAGCTAAACTATGGCTAAGGTTACCTACCTCAGGTAATAAATACATGTTACAGAAAACATAAGTCCCTAGAAAAGATAGCTAAACTATGGCTAAGGTTACCTACCTCAGGTAATAAATACATGTTACAGAAAACATAAGTCTCTAGAAAGGATAGCTAAACTATGGCTAAAGTTACCTACCTCAGGTAATAAATACATGTTACAGAAAACATAAGTCCCTAGAAAGGATAGATAAACTATGGCTAAGGTTACCTACCTCAGGTAATAAATACATGTTACAGAAAACATAAGTCCCTAGAAAGGATAGCAAAACTATGGCTAAAGTTACCTACCTCAGGTAATAAATACATGTTACAGAAAACATAAGTCCCTAGAAAGGATAGCTAAACTATGGCTAAGGTTACCTACCTCAGGTAATAAATACATGTTACAGAAAACATAAGTCCCTAGAAAGGATAGCTAAACTATGGCTAAGGTTACCTACCTCAGATAATAAATACATGTTACAGAAAACATAAGTCCCTAGAAAGGATAGCTAAACTATGGCTAAGGTGACCTACCTCAGATAATAAATACATGTTACAGAAAACATAAGTCCCTAGAAAGGATAGCTAAACTATGGGTAAGATTACCTACCTCAGATAATAAATACATGTTACAGAAAACATAAGTCCCTAGAAAGGGTAGCTAAACTATGGCTAAGATCACCTACCTCAGATAATAAATACATGTTACAGAAAACATAAGTCCCTAGAAAGGATAGCTAAACTATGGCTAAGATTACCTACCTCAGATAATAAATACATGTTACAGAAAACATAAGTCTCTAGAAAGGATAGCTAAACTATGGCTAAGGTTACCTACCTCAGATAATAAATACATGTTACAGAAAACATAAGTCTCTAGAAAGGATAGCTAAACTATGGCTAAGGTTACCTACCTCAGATAATAAATACATGTTACAGAAAACATAAGTCTCTAGAAAGGATAGCTAAACTATGGCTAAGGTTACCAACCTCAGATAATAAATACATGTTACAGAAAACATAAGTCCCTAGAAAGGATAGCTAAACTATGGCTAAGATTACCTACCTCAGATAATAAATACATGTTACAGAAAACATAAGTCTCTAGAAAGGATAGCTAAACTATGGCTAAGGTTACCAACCTCAGATAATAAATACATGTTACAGAAAACATAAGTCCCTAGAAAGGATAGCTAAACTATGGCTAAGATTACCTACCTCAGGTAATAAATACATGTTACAGAAACATAAGTCCCTAGAAAGGATAGCTAAACTATGGCTAAGGTTACCTACCTCAGATAATAAATACATGCTACAGAAAACATAAGTCCCTAGAAAGGATAGCTAAACTATGGCTAAGGTGACCTACCTCAGGTAATAAATACATGTTACAGAAAACATAAGTCTCTAGAAAGGATAGCTAAACTATGGCTAAGGTTACCTACCTCAGGTAATAAATACATGTTACAGAAAACATAAGTCTCTAGAAAGGATAGCTAAACTATGGCTAAGGTTACCTACCTCAGGTAATAAATACATGTTACAGAAAACATAAGTCTCTAGAAAGGATAGCTAAACTATAGCTAAGGTTACCTACCTCAGATAATAAATACATGCTACAGAAAACATAAGTCTCTAGAAAGGATAGCTAAACTATGGCTAAAGTTACCTACCTCAGATAATAAATACATGCTACAGAAAACATAAGTCTCTAGAAAGGATAGCTAAACTATGGCTAAAGTTACCTACCTCAGATAATAAATACATGATACAGAAAACATAAGTCCCTAGAAAGGATAGCTAAACTATGGCTAAGGTTACCTACCTCAGATAATAAATACATGCTACAGAAAACATAAGTCCCTAGAAAGGATAGCTAAACTATGGCTAAGGTTACCTACCTCAGATAATAAATACATGCTACAGAAAACATAAGTCCCTAGAAAGGATAGCTAAACTATGGCTAAGGTTACCTACCTCAGATAATAAATACATGCTACAGAAAACATAAGTCCCTAGAAAGGATAGCTAAACTATGGCTAAGGTTACCTACCTCAGATAATAAATACATGCTACAGAAAACATAAGTCCCTAGAAAGGATAGCTAAACTATGGCTAAAGTTACCTACCTCAGATAATAAATACATGATACAGAAAACATAAGTCCCTGCAAAGGATAGCTAAACTATGGCTAAGGTTACCTACCTCAGATAATAAATACATGTTACAGAAAACATAAGTCTCTAGAAAGGGTAGCTAAACTATGTCTAAGGTTACCTACCTCAGATAATAAATACATGCTACAGAAAACATAAGTCCCTAGAAAGGATAGCTAAACTATGGCTAAAGTTACCTACCTTAGATAATAAATACATGCTACAGAAAACATAAGTCCCTAGAAAGGATAGCTAAACTATGGCTAAAGTTACCTACCTTAGATAATAAATACATGCTACAGAAAACATAAGTCCCTAGAAAGGATAGCCAAACTATGGCTAAGGTTACCTACCTTAGATAATAAATACATGCTACAGAAAACATAAGTCCCTAGAAAGGATAGCTAAACTATGGCTAAAGTTACCTACCTCAGATAATAAATACATGCTACAGAAAACATAAGTCCCTAGAAAGGATAGCTAAACTATGGCTAAAGTTACCTACCTTAGATAATAAATACATGCTACAGAAAACATAAGTCCCTAGAAAGGATAGCTAAACTATGGCTAAAGTTACCTACCTTAGATAATAAATACATGCTACAGAAAACATAAGTCCCTAGAAAGGATAGCCAAACTATGGCTAAGGTTACCTACCTTAGATAATAAATACATGCTACAGAAAACATAAGTCCCTAGAAAGGATAGCTAAACTATGGCTAAAGTTACCTACCTCAGATAATAAATACATGCTACAGAAAACATAAGTCCCTAGAAAGGATAGCTAAACTATGGCTAAGGTTACCTACCTCAGATAATAAATACATGTTACAGAAAACATAAGTCTCTAAAAAGGATAGCTAAACTATGGCTAAGGTTACCTACCTCAGATAATAAATACATGTTACAGAAAACATAAGTCTCTAGAAAGGATAGCTAAACTATGGCTAAGGTTACCTACCTCAGATAATAAATACATGTTACAGAAAACATAAGTCTCTAGAAAGGATAGCTAAACTATGGCTAAGGTTACCAACCTCAGATAATAAATACATGTTACAGAAAACATAAGTCCCTAGAAAGGATAGCTAAACTATGGCTAAGATTACCTACCTCAGATAATAAATACATGTTACAGAAAACATAAGTCTCTAGAAAGGATAGCTAAACTATGGCTAAGGTTACCAACCTCAGATAATAAATACATGTTACAGAAAACATACGTCCCTAGAAAGGATAGCTAAACTATGGCTAAGATTACCTACCTCAGGTAATAAATACATGTTACAGAAACATAAGTCCCTAGAAAGGATAGCTAAACTATGGCTAAGGTTACCTACCTCAGATAATAAATACATGTTACAGAAAACATAAGTCTCTAGAAAGGATAGCTAAACTATGGCTAAGGTTACCTACCTCAGATAATAAAATACATGTTACAGAAAACATAAGTCCCTAGAAAGGATAGCTAAACTATGGCTAAGGTTACCTACCTCAGATAATAAATACATATTACAGAAAACATAAGTCTCTACAAAGGATAGCTAAACTATGGCTAAGGTTACCTACCTCAGATAATAAATACATGCTGCAGAAAACATAAGTCCCTAGAAATGATAGCTAAACTATGGCTAAGGTTACCTACCTCAGGTAATAAATACATGTTACAGAAAACATAAGTCCCTAGAAAGGATAGCTAAACTATGGCTAAGGTTACCTACCTCAGGTAATAAATACATGTTACAGAAAACATAAGTCTCTAGAAAGGATAGCTAAACTATGGCTAAAGTTACCTACCTCAGGTAATAAATACATGTTACAGAAAACATAAGTCTCTACAAAGGATAGCTAAACTATGGCTAAGGTTACCTACCTCAGATAATAAATACATGTTACAGAAAACATAAGTCCCTAGAAATGATAGCTAAACTATGGCTAAGGTTACCTACCTCAGGTAATAAATACATGTTACAGAAAACATAAGTCCCTAGAAAAGATAGCTAAACTATGGCTAAGGTTACCTACCTCAGGTAATAAATACATGTTACAGAAAACATAAGTCTCTAGAAAGGATAGCTAAACTATGGCTAAAGTTACCTACCTCAGGTAATAAATACATGTTACAGAAAACATAAGTCCCTAGAAAGGATAGATAAACTATGGCTAAGGTTACCTACCTCAGGTAATAAATACATGTTACAGAAAACATAAGTCCCTAGAAAGGATAGCAAAACTATGGCTAAAGTTACCTACCTCAGGTAATAAATACATGTTACAGAAAACATAAGTCCCTAGAAAGGATAGCTAAACTATGGCTAAGGTTACCTACCTCAGGTAATAAATACATGTTACAGAAAACATAAGTCCCTAGAAAGGATAGCTAAACTATGGCTAAGGTTACCTACCTCAGATAATAAATACATGTTACAGAAAACATAAGTCCCTAGAAAGGATAGCTAAACTATGGCTAAGGTGACCTACCTCAGATAATAAATACATGTTACAGAAAACATAAGTCCCTAGAAAGGATAGCTAAACTATGGGTAAGATTACCTACCTCAGATAATAAATACATGTTACAGAAAACATAAGTCCCTAGAAAGGGTAGCTAAACTATGGCTAAGATCACCTACCTCAGATAATAAATACATGTTACAGAAAACATAAGTCCCTAGAAAGGATAGCTAAACTATGGCTAAGATTACCTACCTCAGATAATAAATACATGTTACAGAAAACATAAGTTCCTAGAAAGGATAGCTAAACTATGGCTAAGGTTACCTATCTCAGATAATAAATACATGCTACAGAAAACATAAGTCCCTAGAAAGGATAGCTAAACTATGGCTAAGGTTACCTACCTCAGATAATAAATACATGATACAGAAAACATAAGTCCCTAGAAAGGGTAGCTAAACTATGGCTAAGGTTACCTACCTCAGATAATAAATACATGTTACAGAAACATACGTCCCTAGAAAGGATAGCTAAACTATGGCTAAGGTTACCTACCTCAGATAATAAATACATGATACAGAAAACATAAGTCCCTAGAAAGGATAGCTAAACTATGGCTAAGGTTACCTACCTCAGATAATAAATACATGCTACAGAAAACATAAGTCCCTAGAAAGGATAGCTAAACTATGGCTAAGGTTACCTACCTCAGATAATAAATACATGCTACAGAAAACATAAGTCCCTAGAAAGGATAGCTAAACTATGGCTAAGGTGACCTACCTCAGATAATAAATACATGCTACAGAAAACATAAGTCCCTAGAAAGGATAGCTAAACTATGGCTAAGGTTACCTACCTCAGATAATAAATACATGTTACAGAAAACATAAGTTCCTAGAAAGGATAGCTAAACTATGGCTAAGATTACCTACCTACGATAATGAATACATGTTACAGAAAACATAAGTCCCTAGAAAGAATAGCTAAGCTATGGCTAAGGTTACCTACCTCAGATAATAAATACATGTTACAGAAAACATAAGTCCCTAGAAAGGATAGCTAAGCTATGGCTAAGATTACCTACCTAAGATAATGAATACATGCTACAGAAAACAGAAGTCTCTAGAAAGGATAGCTAAACTATGACTAAGGTTACCTACCTCAGGTAATAAATACATGTTACAGAAAACATAAGTCTCTAGAAAGGATAGCTAAACTATGGCTAAGGTTACCTACCTCAGATAATAAATACATGCTACAGAAAACATAAGTCCCTAGAAAGAATAGCTAAACTATGGCTAAGGTTACCTACCTCAGATAATAAATACATGTTACAGAAAACATAAGTCCCTAGAAAGGATAGCTAAACTATGGCTACGGTTACCTACCTCAGGTAATAAATACATGTTACAGAAAACATAAGTCTCTAGAAAGGATAGCTAAACTATGGCTAAGGTTACCTACCTCAGATGATAAATACATGTTACAGAAAACATAAGTCCCTAGAAAGGATAGCAAAACTATGGCTAAGGTTACCTACCTCAGATAATAAATACATGTTACAGAAAACATAAGTCCCTAGAAAGGATAGCAAAACTATGGCTAAGGTTACCTACCTCAGATAATAAATACATGTTACAGAAAACATAAGTCCCTAGAAAGGATAGCTAAACTATGGCTACGGTTACCTACCTCAGGTAATAAATACATGTTACAGAAAACATAAGTCCCTAGAAAGGATAGCTAAGCTATGGCTAAGGTTACCTCTCTCAGGTAATAAATACATGTTACAGAAAACATAAGTCCCTAGAAATGATAGCTAAACTATGGCTAAGGTTACCTACCTCAGGTAATAAATACATGTTACAGAAAACATAAGTCCCTAGAAAGGATAGCTAAACTATGGCTAAGGTTACCTACCTCAGGTAATAAATACATGTTACAGAAAACATAAGTCTCTAGAAAGGATAGCTAAACTATGGCTAAAGTTACCTACCTCAGGTAATAAATACATGTTACAGAAAACATAAGTCCCTAGAAAGGATAGCTAAACTATGGCTAAGGTTACCTACCTCAGGTAATAAATACATGTTACAGAAAACATAAGTCCCTAGAAAGGATAGCAAAACTATGGCTAAAGTTACCTACCTCAGGTAATAAATACATGTTACAGAAAACATAAGTCCCTAGAAAGGATAGCTAAACTATGGCTAAGGTTACCTACCTCAGGTAATAAATACATGTTACAGAAAACATAAGTCCCTAGAAAGGATAGCTAAACTATGGCTAAGGTTACCTACCTCAGATAATAAATACATGTTACAGAAAACATAAGTCCCTAGAAAGGATAGCTAAACTATGGCTAAGGTGACCTACCTCAGATAATAAATACATGTTACAGAAAACATAAGTCCCTAGAAAGGATAGCTAAACTATGGGTAAGATTACCTACCTCAGATAATAAATACATGTTACAGAAAACATAAGTCCCTAGAAAGGGTAGCTAAACTATGGCTAAGATCACCTACCTCAGATAATAAATACATGTTACAGAAAACATAAGTCCCTAGAAAGGATAGCTAAACTATGGCTAAGATTACCTACCTCAGATAATAAATACATGTTACAGAAAACATAAGTTCCTAGAAAGGATAGCTAAACTATGGCTAAGGTTACCTACCTCAGATAATAAATGCATGCTACAGAAAACATAAGTCCCTAGAAAGGATAGCTAAACTATGGCTAAGGTTACCTACCTCAGATAATAAATACATGCTACAGAAAACATAAGTCTCTAGAAAGGATAGCTAAACTATGGCTAAGGTTACCTACCTCAGATAATAAATACATGCTACAGAAAACATAAGTCCCTAGAAAGGATAGCTAAACTATGGCTAAGGTTACCTACCTCAGATAATAAATACATGCTACAGAAAACATAAGTCCCTAGAAATGATAACTAAACTATGGCTAAGGTTACCAACCTCAGGTAATAAATGCATGTTACAGAAAACATAAGTCTCTAGAAAGGATAGCTAAACTATGGCTAAGGTTACCTACCTCAGATAATAAATACATGTTACAGAAACATACGTCCCTAGAAAGGATAGCTAAACTATGGCTAAGGTTACCTACCTCAGATAATAAATACATGATACAGAAAACATAAGTCCCTAGAAAGGATAGCTAAACTATGGCTAAGGTTACCTACCTCAGATAATAAATACATGCTACAGAAAACATAAGTCCCTAGAAAGGATAGCTAAACTATGGCTAAGGTTACCTACCTCAGATAATAAATACATGCTACAGAAAACATAAGTCTCTAGAAAGGATAGCTAAACTATGGCTAAGGTGACCTACCTCAGATAATAAATACATGCTACAGAAAACATAAGTCCCTAGAAAGGATAGCTAAACTATGGCTAAGGTTACCTACCTCAGATAATAAATACATGTTACAGAAAACATAAGTTCCTAGAAAGGATAGCTAAACTATGGCTAAGATTACCTACCTACGATAATGAATACATGTTACAGAAAACATAAGTCCCTAGAAAGAATAGCTAAGCTATGGCTAAGGTTACCTACCTCAGATAATAAATACATGTTACAGAAAACATAAGTCCCTAGAAAGGATAGCTAAGCTATGGCTAAGATTACCTACCTAAGATAATGAATACATGCTACAGAAAACAGAAGTCTCTAGAAAGGATAGCTAAACTATGACTAAGGTTACCTACCTCAGGTAATAAATACATGTTACAGAAAACATAAGTCTCTAGAAAGGATAGCTAAACTATGGCTAAGGTTACCTACCTCAGATAATAAATACATGCTACAGAAAACATAAGTCCCTAGAAAGAATAGCTAAACTATGGCTAAGGTTACCTACCTCAGGTAATAAATACATGTTACAGAAAACATAAGTCCCTAGAAAGGATAGCTAAACTATGGGTAAGGTTACCTACCTCAGATAATAAATACATGCTACAGAAAACATAAGCCCCTAGAAAGAATAGCTAAGCTATGGCTAAGGTTACCTACCTCAGATAATAAATACATGTTACAGAAAACATAAGTCCCTAGAAAGGATAGCTAAACTATGGCTAAGGTTACCTACCTCAGATAATAAATACATGCTACAGAAAACATAAGTCTCTAGAAAGGATAGCTAAACTATGGCTAAGGTTACCTACCTCAGATGATAAATACATGTTACAGAAAACATAAGTCCCTAGAAAGGATAGCAAAACTATGGCTAAGGTTACCTACCTCAGATAATAAATACATGTTACAGAAAACATAAGTCCCTAGAAAGGATAGCAAAACTATGGCTAAGGTTACCTACCTCAGATAATAAATACATGTTACAGAAAACATAAGTCCCTAGAAAGGATAGCTAAACTATGGCTACGGTTACCTACCTCAGGTAATAAATACATGTTACAGAAAACATAAGTCCCTAGAAAGGATAGCTAAGCTATGGCTAAGGTTACCTCTCTCAGGTAATAAATACATGTTACAGAAAACATAAGTCCCTAGAAATGATAGCTAAACTATGGCTAAGGTTACCTACCTCAGGTAATAAATACATGTTACAGAAAACATAAGTCCCTAGAAAGGATAGCTAAACTATGGCTAAGGTTACCTACCTCAGGTAATAAATACATGTTACAGAAAACATAAGTCTCTAGAAAGGATAGCTAAACTATGGCTAAAGTTACCTACCTCAGGTAATAAATACATGTTACAGAAAACATAAGTCCCTAGAAAGGATAGCTAAACTATGGCTAAGGTTACCTACCTCAGGTAATAAATACATGTTACAGAAAACATAAGTCCCTAGAAAGGATAGCAAAACTATGGCTAAAGTTACCTACCTCAGGTAATAAATACATGTTACAGAAAACATAAGTCCCTAGAAAGGATAGCTAAACTATGGCTAAGGTTACCTACCTCAGGTAATAAATACATGTTACAGAAAACATAAGTCCCTAGAAAGGATAGCTAAACTATGGCTAAGGTTACCTACCTCAGATAATAAATACATGTTACAGAAAACATAAGTCCCTAGAAAGGATAGCTAAACTATGGCTAAGGTGACCTACCTCAGATAATAAATACATGTTACAGAAAACATAAGTCCCTAGAAAGGATAGCTAAACTATGTTGTAAGATTACCTACCTCAGATAATAAATACATGTTACAGAAAACATAAGTCCCTAGAAAGGGTAGCTAAACTATGGCTAAGATCACCTACCTCAGATAATAAATACATGTTACAGAAAACATAAGTCCCTAGAAAGGATAGCTAAACTATGGCTAAGATTACCTACCTCAGATAATAAATACATGTTACAGAAAACATAAGTTCCTAGAAAGGATAGCTAAACTATGGCTAAGGTTACCTATCTCAGATAATAAATACATGCTACAGAAAACATAAGTCCCTAGAAAGGATAGCTAAACTATGGCTAAGGTTACCTACCTCAGATAATAAATACATGATACAGAAAACATAAGTCCCTAGAAAGGATAGCTAAACTATGGCTAAGGTTACCTACCTCAGATAATAAATGCATGCTACAGAAAACATAAGTCCCTAGAAAGGATAGCTAAACTATGGCTAAGGTTACCTACCTCAGATAATAAATACATGCTACAGAAAACATAAGTCTCTAGAAAGGATAGCTAAACTATGGCTAAGGTTACCTACCTCAGATAATAAATACATGCTACAGAAAACATAAGTCCCTAGAAAGGATAGCTAAACTATGGCTAAGGTTACCTACCTCAGATAATAAATACATGCTACAGAAAACATAAGTCCCTAGAAATGATAACTAAACTATGGCTAAGGTTACCAACCTCAGGTAATAAATGCATGTTACAGAAAACATAAGTCTCTAGAAAGGATAGCTAAACTATGGCTAAGGTTACCTACCTCAGATAATAAATACATGTTACAGAAACATACGTCCCTAGAAAGGATAGCTAAACTATGGCTAAGGTTACCTACCTCAGATAATAAATACATGATACAGAAAACATAAGTCCCTAGAAAGGATAGCTAAACTATGGCTAAGGTTACCTACCTCAGATAATAAATACATGCTACAGAAAACATAAGTCCCTAGAAAGGATAGCTAAACTATGGCTAAGGTTACCTACCTCAGATAATAAATACATGCTACAGAAAACATAAGTCCCTAGAAAGGATAGCTAAACTATGGCTAAGGTGACCTACCTCAGATAATAGATACATGCTACAGAAAACATAAGTCCCTAGAAAGGATAGCTAAACTATGGCTAAGGTTACCTACCTCAGATAATAAATACATGTTACAGAAAACATAAGTTCCTAGAAAGGATAGCTAAACTATGGCTAAGATTACCTACCTACGATAATGAATACATGTTACAGAAAACATAAGTCCCTAGAAAGAATAGCTAAGCTATGGCTAAGGTTACCTACCTCAGATAATAAATACATGTTACAGAAAACATAAGTCCCTAGAAAGGATAGCTAAGCTATGGCTAAGATTACCTACCTAAGATAATGAATACATGCTACAGAAAACAGAAGTCTCTAGAAAGGATAGCTAAACTATGGCTAAGGTTACCTACCTCAGGTAATAAATACATGTTACAGAAAACATAAGTCTCTAGAAAGGATAGCTAAACTATGGCTAAGGTTACCTACCTCAGATAATAAATACATGCTACAGAAAACATAAGTCCCTAGAAAGAATAGCTAAACTATGGCTAAGGTTACCTACCTCAGGTAATAAATACATGTTACAGAAAACATAAGTCCCTAGAAAGGATAGCTAAACTATGGGTAAGGTTACCTACCTCAGATGATAAATACATGCTACAGAAAACATAAGCCCCTAGAAAGAATAGCTAAGCTATGGCTAAGGTTACCTACCTCAGATAATAAATACATGTTACAGAAAACATAAGTCCCTAGAAAGGATAGCTAAACTATGGCTAAGGTTACCTACCTCAGATAATAAATACATGCTACAGAAAACATAAGTCTCTAGAAAGGATAGCTAAACTATGGCTAAGGTTACCTACCTCAGATGATAAATACATGTTACAGAAAACATAAGTCCCTAGAAAGGATAGCAAAACTATGGCTAAGGTTACCTACCTCAGATAATAAATACATGTTACAGAAAACATAAGTCCCTAGAAAGGATAGCAAAACTATGGCTAAGGTTACCTACCTCAGATAATAAATACATGTTACAGAAAACATAAGTCCCTAGAAAGGATAGCTAAACTATGGCTACGGTTACCTACCTCAGGTAATAAATACATGTTACAGAAAACATAAGTCCCTAGAAAGGATAGCTAAGCTATGGCTAAGGTTACCTCTCTCAGGTAATAAATACATGTTACAGAAAACATAAGTCCCTAGAAAGGATAGCTAAACTATGGTTAAGGTTACCTACCTCAGGTAATAAATACATATTGCAGAAAACATAAGTCTCTTAAAAGGATAGCCAAACTCGGCTATGGTTACCTACCTCAGATAATAAATACATATTACAGAAAACATAAGTCCCTAGAAAGGATAGCCAAACTATGGCTAAGGTTACCTACCTCAGGTGATAAATACATGTTACAGAAAACCGAAGGAGCAATCAAAAATGGACAATCCATAGATGCTGGCAACATTGAGTACACAAGACACAGGACGCAGACAAACAAAGCAAATAATGTAACACAGACAACTAAAAAGATAAGCAGCATGGACCGCACCAAAAAACCGGAATGAACCGAGTCGCCGGCGAAGCACAAAAAGTTCCTGACTCTTATAAGACACCTATCATGTTACTCGTATATTCAATATATGTTTTCGACACCACCATACGCACACAAGCACAAATGACGTAAATAAGACATGACCTCTCCTGCTACAACCGGAGGAAAAGTTGAACCGAACATTGTTTTATGTCGAAATCGTAACGGATATCACAACACGGAACTAAGAATGTAAAGACACAAAATAGGACAACGCAAAAAACTAAAAAGATGAGCAACACGCACCCCACCAAAATATCGGGGTGAACTCAAGTTCTCGCGAAGGATAAGCAGTTCCCGCTTCTTATAAGACGACTGCCGTCATTCATATATGCAATGAAAAGCAAAATGAATCCTCAAATGTCAAATGTTGGCATCGTCAGACAGTAAGACTAAGGGTGCTCATATCAGAACAAGAACTGCCAACCATTCCGGGGTATTCTGGTTTCAGTGGGGTTGGTGTTGCTCAAACCTTAGTTTACTGTTTATGGTTATGCCAAACAATAATTTGTTTGTTTGTTTGTTTGTCTTTGTTTTTGTTTTTGTACGTTTTTCTTTCTTTTTTATTTCTTATATTTTTTTGGTTATTTTCCTATTTGGCCTTGCATTGCTTGCCTTCTTCGATTTACGATATCTGATTACTCGTTTGGTATATTGAACGTTGTTTTTCTTACTCATACATCATAACCCAATTAACACTATCTCTGTCAGAGTTGACGATCCTAAGTTTTAAACTAACTTCTACTTTGCTGACAAAATTCTCATTATTGTACAGGATTTGTGCTTCTTTTCCTTTGTAATCTGTCAAACCTGCCTTTTTACATGCTACATGTAGACACAAATCTATTATCACTACCAATTTGATGTGGAAAGGGTAGGACAGCTGTCAGATTGACAATGGTTCATATGTGCATTAGCTATAACTGATTACAGCAGGGGGATACTCTAATGATGATCTTCCGTCATTGTATAATGGACAACATGTTGCTATATGTCAGACAAGTATAGCAACTTCCTGAGAATTCTATTTATAATTAATCAGCAATGCTTAACTCTAATAAATAAATAATAACAGGATAGAGTTCTAGTGATGGTGACAATATTAACAGACTTCTAGGTGTGATACCATCACCTTTTACATCAGTGAATGTCGTAGCACTTAATAGAAGCCACACACGTTTGCCATTATCAGATGGGTTTATATTAAAAAAACAATGAAGGACTTGTACAGATTGTAAATAATTTGCTAAAGTAATACAAACACCATAATGTTCTCAAAACTTACATCAAGCTGTTCTTCAACCATCTAGCATGTTTGACCAGCTGTATTTCAGTAACATATATATTCCTTCATAATACTACACACACATATTGCTTTAATTGCCTTTTCAGCTCTTAGATTTTGAAGAGCACTTCATTTAATTTAATCCTGTAGTTATTTAATATCAATTGTTAACAACCAAGGTTATTAGCAACTATGTTATACCTTATTGTCAGGAATGAAATAAAACTCGACTTTAAGTGGTATGCTTGAGTAGAAATTCAGTAATTCACTCACCTTATTTGAACAGGAAAATCATATTACGATTTGAAGATGACGACAGTAAAGCTAATAAGAAGACTGTTGTGATTGTCGGTCTAGCACAAAGATGACGACAGTAAAGCTAATAAGAAGACTGTTGTGAGTGTCGGTCTAGCACAGAGATGACGACAATAAAGCTAATAAGAAGACTGTTGTATTTGTCGGTCTAGCACAAAGATGACGACAGCAAAGCTAATAAGAAGACTGTTGTGATTGTCGGTCTAGCACAAAGATGACGACAGTAAAGCTAATAAGAAGATTGTTGTGATTGTCGGTCTAGCACAAAGATGACGACAGTAAAGCTAATAAGAAGACTGTTGTGATTGTCGGTCTACCACAAAGATGACGACAGTAAAGCTAATAAGAAGAATGTTGTGATTGTCGGTCTAGCACAAATATGACGACAGTAAAGCTAATAAGAAGACGATTGTGATTGTCGGTCTAGCACAAAGATGACGACAGTAAAGCTAATAAGAAGACAGTTGTGATTGTCGGTCTAGCACAAAGATGACGATAGTAAAGCTAATAAGAAGACTGTTGTGATTGTCGGTCTAGCACAAATATGACGACAGTAAAGCTAATAAGAAGACTGTTGTGATTGTCGATCTAGCACAAAGATGACGACAGTAAAGCTAATAAGAAGACTGTTGTGATTGGCGGTCTAGCACAAAGATGATGACAGTAAAGCTAATAAGAAGACTGTTGTGATTGTCGATCTAGCACAAAGATGATGACAGTAAAGCTAATAAGAAGACTGTTGTGATTGGCGGTCTAGCACAAAGATGACGACAGCAAAGCTAATAAGAAGACTGTTGTGATTGTCGGTCTAGCACAAAGATGACGACAGTAAAGCTAATAAGAAGACTGTTGTGATTGTCGGTCTAGCACAGAGATGACGACAGTAAAGCTAATAAGAAGACTGTTGTGATTGTCGGTCTAGCACAAAGATGACGACAGTAAAGCTAATAAGAAGACTGTTGTGATTGTCGGTCTAGCACAAAGATGACGACAGCAAAGCTAATAAGAAGATTGTTGTGATTGTCGGTCTAGCACAAAGATGACGACAGTAAAGCGAATAAGAAGACTGTTGTGATTGTCGGTCTAGCACAAAGATGACGACAGTAAAGCTAATAAGAAGACTGTTGTGATTGTCGGTCTAGCACAAAGACGACGACAGTAAAGCTAATAATAAGACTGTTGTGATTGTCGGTCTAACACAAAGATGACGACATCATCATTTCATCAAAGGATAACCCGTTCTCAACATGTCGTTGGACAATAATCACAAACTCACTGAAATAATTGCGCCTAATATTCTATGAGCGACATTATGAATTAGCTGATCCACATGTACTACCTGTGGCTTCAAAAATTACAGACATACCTCAAATATGAGCATTCTAGTGGCGTAGGTTGTAAATATTTTGTCCAATTTATCTTGTAAATATTTATTATTATTATTTTATTTTTGCTGCAAATGTAAACTTAGTCTTACTCCCGGAACTATCCGGAATTTTTAGTTTGTGTTACTGGTGCTGCTGTTGTTTATCTTCGTATCACCATTTGATTGAAAAATCTCTTCGGACATTGATATTCCGTGATCAGGTTAGTTCGGACATTGACATTCCGTGATCGGGTTTGCTCGGACTTTGATATTCCGTGGTCGGGATTGTTCGGACTTTGATACTATGTGATCACTTGTGTTCCTAATTTTGATACTCTGTCGTGCTGCTGTTGTTTATCTTCGTATCACCATTTGATTGAAAAATCTCTTCGGACATTGATATTCCGTGATCAGGTTAGTTCGGACATTGACATTCCGTGATCGGGTTTGCTCGGACTTTGATATTCCGTGGTCGGGATTGTTCGGACTTTGATACTATGTGATCACTTGTGTTCCTAATTTTGATACTCTGTCTTTGTATGGTCTTTGATGTTCTGTCGGTATTCGGGTGTGGATTCTTTATGTTCGTCTTTGTTTAGACTTCTATGGAAAGAAAGTTTAAACTGTGATGGTCTACAATTCCACCAATATCAAGAAAACAAACAATCGGCTCCCACATTCTCACTGAACCCCAAAATAAAAAACCACGTTAAAAATCCAGGCCCTGGCTTAGAGCAGTTGCAAGAATGTCAAAAGGTTAAACCGGTTAATGGGATCATAACCCTTGCATAGTGTGTATTCGTCTTTGCTGGGAATTGGATAGTCTGTGTTCGTCTTTGTGTGGACTAAGATACTCAGTGCTCGTTTTCTTGGACTTAAATAATATCTGTTAGTTGATCTTTGTGTGGAGTTCGGATGTTTTGTGTTCATCTTTGGTCAGTCTTGAATACTTTATATTTGTTTTAGTTCTAACTTGGATACTCTATGTTCGTCTTGTATGGCAATGTATGAACATTTGTACAAGTAATAGTATTAGAGGTTCGGATAGTATTCAACCAATTATAATTGTATATTGTACCATGTTGTTCGAACAAAACTATTTTAACCCTATTATAAAGTGATATATCTTTCAACAATTATGACTGTATTCAATTCAATATAATCATAAGTGATTATAGTAGGAAAAACACCCTTGATAGCTTATCTTTCAAAACATCTCAACTTTTACATATTTCTTATTAATGGATAACAATAGTTACCCACCTGTTAAAGCGAAAACCAATAGCTGAAATATTAAGATATTAAGATAGATCATCGGTACTTGACCAAATACTTGTGTTAAATTTTAATAGTTAATATTGTTATTCGGGTAAAATATTTAAATTTAAATAGCCTATATGACATGAAGTAGACCTCCTCTAATAAAAAAGAATTGATATTCATTTAAAAACTTCAAAAAGAAAAACATATATTATAAATTAGCTTGAAAGGTCATTATCGTGTCTTAACGACGGCACGCAAAATATCAAACAAAATCTTGAAAAACACACACTGTTGTTATACTCCTCAATACCGTTGTCCTACATGGTATACTAAATGTAGTTT
Source organism: Bathymodiolus brooksi (assembly GCA_963680875.1). NCBI lineage: Eukaryota > Metazoa > Mollusca > Bivalvia > Mytilida > Modiolidae > Bathymodiolus > Bathymodiolus brooksi. Next base: position 134,264,820 of record OY804578.1, read on the forward strand.
CATTTCTGATTAGCTTGTTTAAATGTCTAATACGTCTTCCCATGTAGCTGCTGACTAATATCTAAGATAAATAATACGAAAATATTCAAGTTCTTGGTTCAATATTTTCAAATCACAACCCGGGCATATCCGCTTGAACAAAATGGACAACAAAGAGTAAACACATTTCTAATAACTGTTCTTGCTGACAGCAAAATCAAATCATAACTCTGGCATAGCAGCTTGTACAACAAAATGGACAACAAAGAGTAAATATATTTCTAATTTACTGTTCTGTTCTTGCTGACAGGAATATTCACCTTAAATCAACCCCTTATTTCTGTAATTATTGATACACATCACAGTTCATCATAGTAATTCATATTATAGTAATTAATATTGCCATGACCTTCACATTGATGATTTTCAAGATTGAAGTTTGTTAATTAAGTTATTTTTTATCACTGGGCAAAAATTGTATGACCTTGACATTGAGGAATTCATTTAGGTTTGAAGTCTGACGATTAAGTTGAAGATTTGTTATTTATCATTGAGCAAAAATTGCATGATCTTCACACCGAGGATTTCAGCATTAAAAATTTGATGATTAATTCTAAGATTTGTAATTTATCATTCAACAAGAAAAAAATGTGTGACCTCCACATGATTAAACATGGATGACAAAATTGAAGATTTGTTATTTATCATTTAACAGAAATAGTCTCAAATGTTATTTGCGGATTTCTTCCATTTGCACCCATCAAGATTTTAAGATATTGTACAAAAACACATTATCCTATTATGTGTCTAAGTTACGTGTTGTGTTCCACATAAAAACGATGTCCGGTTCGTCTTTACCCCCAGTTATTTGTGGGTTGACATGCGTCTTATTTACGTTATTTTTGTTTGTTTGCGCAACAGTGGTGTGTTGTGTTTTTGTTTTGTTTTCCTTCATCTTATGTACCCTATGTTGCCAGTTTCTCTGTGTTTTTGTTTTGTTTTCCTTCATCTTATGTACCCTATGTTGCCAGTTTCTCTGTGTTTTTGTTTTGTTTTCCTTCATCTTATGTACCCTATGTTGTCAGTTTCTCTGTGTTTTTGTTTTGTTTTCCTTCATCTTATGTACCCTATGTTGTCAGTTTCTCTGTGTTTTTGTTTTGTTTTCCTTCATCTTATGTACCCTATGTTGTCAGTTTCTCTGTGTTTTTGTTTTGTTTTCCTTCATCTTATGTACCCTATGTTGCCAGTTTCTCTGTGTTTTTGTTTTGTTTTCCTTCATCTTATGTACCCTATGTTGTCAGTTTCTCTGTGTTTTTGTTTTGTTTTCCTTCATCTTATGTACCCTATGTTGTCAGTTTCTCTGTGTTTTTGTTTTGTTTTCCTTCATCTTATGTACCCTATGTTGCCAGTTTCTCTGTGTTTTTGTTTTGTTTTCCTTCATCTTATGTACCCTATGTTGCCAGTTTCTCTGTGTTTTTGTTTTGTTTTCCTTCATCTTATGTACCCTATGTTGTCAGTTTCTCTGTGTTTTTGTTTTGTTTTCCTTCATCTTATGTACCCTATGTTGTCAGTTTCTCTGTGTTTTTGTTTTGTTTTCCTTCATCTTATGTACCCTATGTTGTCAGTTTCTCTGTGTTTTTGTTTTGTTTTCCTTCATCTTATGTACCCTATGTTGTCAGTTTCTCTGTGTTTTTGTTTTGTTTTCCTTCATCTTATGTACCCTATGTTGTCAGTTTCTCTGTGTTTTTGTTTTGTTTTCCTTCATCTTATGTACCCTATGTTGTCAGTTTCTCTGTGTTTTTGTTTTGTTTTCCTTCATCTTATGTACCCTATGTTGTCAGTTTCTCTGTGTTTTTGTTTTGTTTTCCTTCATCTTATGTACCCTATGTTGCCAGTTTCTCTGTGTTTTTGTTTTGTTTTCCTTCATCTTATGTACCCTATGTTGCCAGTTTCTCTGTGTTTTTGTTTTGTTTTCCTTCATCTTATGTACCCTATGTTGTCAGTTTCTCTGTGTTTTTGTTTTGTTTTCCTTCATCTTATGTACCCTATGTTGTCAGTTTCTCTGTGTTTTTGTTTTGTTTTCCTTCATCTTATGTACCCTATGTTGTCAGTTTCTCTGTGTTTTTGTTTTGTTTTCCTTCATCTTATGTACCCTATGTTGTCAGTTTCTCTGTGTTTTTGTTTTGTTTTCCTTCATCTTATGTACCCTATGTTGCCAGTTTCTCTGTGTTTTTGTTTTGTTTTCCTTCATCTTATGTACCCTATGTTGTCAGTTTCTCTGTGTTTTTGTTTTGTTTTCCTTCATCTTATGTACCCTATGTTGCCAGTTTCTCTGTGTTTTTGTTTTGTTTTCCTTCATCTTATGTACCCTATGTTGCCAGTTTCTCTGTGTTTTTGTTTTGTTTTCCTTCATCTTATGTACCCTATGTTGCCAGTTTCTCTGTGTTTTTGTTTTGTTTTCCTTCATCTTATGTACCCTATGTTGTCAGTTTCTCTGTGTTTTTGTTTTGTTTTCCTTCATCTTATGTACCCTATGTTGCCAGTTTCTCTGTGTTTTTGTTTTGTTTTCCTTCATCTTATGTACCCTATGTTGTCAGTTTCTCTGTGTTTTTGTTTTGTTTTCCTTCATCTTATGTACCCTATGTTGCCAGTTTCTCTGTGTTTTTGTTTTGTTTTCCTTCATCTTATGTACCCTATGTTGTCAGTTTCTCTGTGTTTTTGTTTTGTTTTCCTTCATCTTATGTACCCTATGTTGCCAGTTTCTCTGTGTTTTTGTTTTGTTTTCCTTCATCTTATGTACCCTATGTTGCCAGTTTCTCTGTGTTTTTGTTTTGTTTTCCTTCATCTTATGTACCCTATGTTGTCAGTTTCTCTGTGTTTTTGTTTTGTTTTCCTTCATCTTATGTACCCTATGTTGCCAGTTTCTCTGTGTTTTTGTTTTGTTTTCCTTCATCTTATGTACCCTATGTTGTCAGTTTCTCTGTGTTTTTGTTTTGTTTTCCTTCATCTTATGTACCCTATGTTGTCAGTTTCTCTGTGTTTTTGTTTTGTTTTCCTTCATCTTATGTACCCTATGTTGTCAGTTTCTCTGTGTTTTTGTTTTGTTTTCCTTCATCTTATGTACCCTATGTTGCCAGTTTCTCTGTGTTTTTGTTTTGTTTTCCTTCATCTTATGTACCCTATGTTGTCAGTTTCTCTGTGTTTTTGTTTTGTTTTCCTTCATCTTATGTACCCTATGTTGTCAGTTTCTCTGTGTTTTTGTTTTGTTTTCCTTCATCTTATGTACCCTATGTTGCCAGTTTCTCTGTGTTTTTGTTTTGTTTTCCTTCATCTTATGTACCCTATGTTGTCAGTTTCTCTGTGTTTTTGTTTTGTTTTCCTTCATCTTATGTACCCTATGTTGTCAGTTTCTCTGTGTTTTTGTTTTGTTTTCCTTCATCTTATGTACCCTATGTTGTCAGTTTCTCTGTGTTTTTGTTTTGTTTTCCTTCATCTTATGTACCCTATGTTGTCAGTTTCTCTGTGTTTTTGTTTTGTTTTCCTTCATCTTATGTACCCTATGTTGTCAGTTTCTCTGTGTTTTTGTTTTGTTTTCCTTCATCTTATGTACCCTATGTTGCCAGTTTCTCTGTGTTTTTGTTTTGTTTTCCTTCATCTTATGTACCCTATGTTGCCAGTTTCTCTGTGTTTTTGTTTTGTTTTCCTTCATCTTATGTACCCTATGTTGTCAGTTTCTCTGTGTTTTTGTTTTGTTTTCCTTCATCTTATGTACCCTATGTTGCCAGTTTCTCTGTGTTTTTGTTTTGTTTTCCTTCATCTTATGTACCCTATGTTGTCAGTTTCTCTGTGTTTTTGTTTTGTTTTCCTTCATCTTATGTACCCTATGTTGTCAGTTTCTCTGTGTTTTTGTTTTGTTTTCCTTCATCTTATGTACCCTATGTTGTCAGTTTCTCTGTGTTTTTGTTTTGTTTTCCTTCATCTTATGTACCCTATGTTGTCAGTTTCTCTGTGTTTTTGTTTTGTTTTCCTTCATCTTATGTACACTATGTTGCCAGTTTCTCTGTGTTTTTGTTTTGTTTTCCTTCATCTTATGTACCCTATGTTGCCAGTTTCTCTGTGTTTTTGTTTTGTTTTCCTTCATCTTATGTACCCTATGTTGTCAGTTTCTCTGTGTTTTTGTTTTGTTTTCCTTCATCTTATGTACCCTATGTTGTCAGTTTCTCTGTGTTTTTGTTTTGTTTTCCTTCATCTTATGTACCCTATGTTGTCAGTTTCTCTGTGTTTTTGTTTTGTTTTCCTTCATCTTATGTACCCTATGTTGTCAGTTTCTCTGTGTTTTTGTTTTGTTTTCCTTCATCTTATGTACCCTATGTTGTCAGTTTCTCTGTGTTTTTGTTTTGTTTTCCTTCATCTTATGTACCCTATGTTGCCAGTTTCTCTGTGTTTTTGTTTTGTTTTCCTTCATCTTATGTACCCTATGTTGTCAGTTTCTCTGTGTTTTTGTTTTGTTTTCCTTCATCTTATGTACCCTATGTTGTCAGTTTCTCTGTGTTTTTGTTTTGTTTTCCTTCATCTTATGTACCCTATGTTGTCAGTTTCTCTGTGTTTTTGTTTTGTTTTCCTTCATCTTATGTACCCTATGTTGTCAGTTTCTCTGTGTTTTTGTTTTGTTTTCCTTCATCTTATGTACCCTATGTTGTCAGTTTCTCTGTGTTTTTGTTTTGTTTTCCTTCATCTTATGTACCCTATGTTGCCAGTTTCTCTGTGTTTTTGTTTTGTTTTCCTTCATCTTATGTACCCTATGTTGTCAGTTTCTCTGTGTTTTTGTTTTGTTTTCCTTCATCTTATGTACCCTATGTTGTCAGTTTCTCTGTGTTTTTGTTTTGTTTTCCTTCATCTTATGTACCCTATGTTGTCAGTTTCTCTGTGTTTTTGTTTTGTTTTCCTTCATCTTATGTACCCTATGTTGTCAGTTTCTCTGTGTTTTTGTTTTGTTTTCCTTCATCTTATGTACCCTATGTTGTCAGTTTCTCTGTGTTTTTGTTTTGTTTTCCTTCATCTTATGTACCCTATGTTGCCAGTTTCTCTGTGTTTTTGTTTTGTTTTCCTTCATCTTATGTACCCTATGTTGTCAGTTTCTCTGTGTTTTTGTTTTGTTTTCCTTCATCTTATGTACCCTATGTTGTCAGTTTCTCTGTGTTTTTGTTTTGTTTTCCTTCATCTTATGTACCCTATGTTGTCAGTTTCTCTGTGTTTTTGTTTTGTTTTCCTTCATCTTATGTACCCTATGTTGTCAGTTTCTCTGTGTTTTTGTTTTGTTTTCCTTCATCTTATGTACCCTATGTTGTCAGTTTCTCTGTGTTTTTGTTTTGTTTTCCTTCATCTTATGTACCCTATGTTGTCAGTTTCTCTGTGTTTTTGTTTTGTTTTCCTTCATCTTATGTACCCTATGTTGCCAGTTTCTCTGTGTTTTTGTTTTGTTTTCCTTCATCTTATGTACCCTATGTTGCCAGTTTCTCTGTGTTTTTGTTTTGTTTTCCTTCATCTTATGTACCCTATGTTGCCAGTTTCTCTGTGTTTTTGTTTTGTTTTCCTTCATCTTATGTACCCTATGTTGCCAGTTTCTCTGTGTTTTTGTTTTGTTTTCCTTCATCTTATGTACCCTATGTTGCCAGTTTCTCTGTGTTTTTGTTTTGTTTTCCTTCATCTTATGTACACTATGTTGCCAGTTTCTCTGTGTTTTTGTTTTGTTTTCCTTCATCTTATGTACCCTATGTTGTCAGTTTCTCTGTGTTTTTGTTTTGTTTTCCTTCATCTTATGTACCCTATGTTGTCAGTTTCTCTGTGTTTTTGTTTTGTTTTCCTTCATCTTATGTACCCTATGTTGTCAGTTTCTCTGTGTTTTTGTTTTGTTTTCCTTCATCTTATGTACCCTATGTTGCCAGTTTCTCTGTGTTTTTGTTTTGTTTTCCTTCATCTTATGTACCCTATGTTGTCAGTTTCTCTGTGTTTTTGTTTTGTTTTCCTTCATCTTATGTACCCTATGTTGTCAGTTTCTCTGTGTTTTTGTTTTGTTTTCCTTCATCTTATGTACCCTATGTTGCCAGTTTCTCTGTGTTTTTGTTTTGTTTTCCTTCATCTTATGTACCCTATGTTGTCAGTTTCTCTGTGTTTTTGTTTTGTTTTCCTTCATCTTATGTACCCTATGTTGTCAGTTTCTCTGTGTTTTTGTTTTGTTTTCCTTCATCTTATGTACCCTATGTTGTCAGTTTCTCTGTGTTTTTGTTTTGTTTTCCTTCATCTTATGTACCCTATGTTGCCAGTTTCTCTGTGTTTTTGTTTTGTTTTCCTTCATCTTATGTACCCTATGTTGCCAGTTTCTCTGTGTTTTTGTTTTGTTTTCCTTCATCTTATGTACCCTATGTTGTCAGTTTCTCTGTGTTTTTGTTTTGTTTTCCTTCATCTTATGTACCCTATGTTGTCAGTTTCTCTGTGTTTTTGTTTTGTTTTCCTTCATCTTATGTACCCTATGTTGTCAGTTTCTCTGTGTTTTTGTTTTGTTTTCCTTCATCTTATGTACCCTATGTTGTCAGTTTCTCTGTGTTTTTGTTTTGTTTTCCTTCATCTTATGTACCCTATGTTGTCAGTTTCTCTGTGTTTTTGTTTTGTTTTCCTTCATCTTATGTACCCTATGTTGCCAGTTTCTCTGTGTTTTTGTTTTGTTTTCCTTCATCTTATGTACCCTATGTTGTCAGTTTCTCTGTGTTTTTGTTTTGTTTTCCTTCATCTTATGTACCCTATGTTGCCAGTTTCTCTGTGTTTTTGTTTTGTTTTCCTTCATCTTATGTACCCTATGTTGTCAGTTTCTCTGTGTTTTTGTTTTGTTTTCCTTCATCTTATGTACCCTATGTTGTCAGTTTCTCTGTGTTTTTGTTTTGTTTTCCTTCATCTTATGTACCCTATGTTGCCAGTTTCTCTGTGTTTTTGTTTTGTTTTCCTTCATCTTATGTACCCTATGTTGTCAGTTTCTCTGTGTTTTTGTTTTGTTTTCCTTCATCTTATGTACCCTATGTTGTCAGTTTCTCTGTGTTTTTGTTTTGTTTTCCTTCATCTTATGTACCCTATGTTGCCAGTTTCTCTGTGTTTTTGTTTTGTTTTCCTTCATCTTATGTACCCTATGTTGTCAGTTTCTCTGTGTTTTTGTTTTGTTTTCCTTCATCTTATGTACCCTATGTTGTCAGTTTCTCTGTGTTTTTGTTTTGTTTTCCTTCATCTTATGTACCCTATGTTGTCAGTTTCTCTGTGTTTTTGTTTTGTTTTCCTTCATCTTATGTACCCTATGTTGCCAGTTTCTCTGTGTTTTTGTTTTGTTTTCCTTCATCTTATGTACCCTATGTTGTCAGTTTCTCTGTGTTTTTGTTTTGTTTTCCTTCATCTTATGTACCCTATGTTGTCAGTTTCTCTGTGTTTTTGTTTTGTTTTCCCTCGTCTTATGTACCCTATGTTGCCAGTTTTTCTGGATTGTCCTTGTTGATTGCCCCTTCGGTATTCTCTAAAGTTTATTTAACAATAATTACTTATAGAAATATTTCTTACATCTCAAAATGCCTTGTTTGTTGTAAGATACAGTATCTTCTACATTCTTCATTCAGAAATAAACCACATATAAAAACAAACATGAACAATCCCATTCTTAAATGGTAAAGAAAACAACACAGACTGACGAACTCTTAAACATATAACAGTAACAACTGATGAATTTCTAAGTGTTTGTGACATGAATAATAGAGACAGAGACAAGACTAGTGAAACACTATATCTTTGGTTTGGACATTCCAAAATAGTAATGGCAACAACAAATCCTGGAACACTCCTACAAATGATAACAACAGCGGCACATGCTAATGAAAGTCATTGCCTGGGCCATCCTTAAGCATGATTACAATAACAAAGATGGAGGAAAATGCTTGGGATATTTCTAATCACCATGACGACATCAATGACGAAGGAATGTACTTGTGACATTTCTAATAACGATGACGACAGCAAAGACCGTGTTATGTCTTTGGTTAGGACATTCTAAAATGATGATGACAACAGCAAATCAGTGTAAAACCTTTGTTAAGAGTATTCTGAAATTTGTTCTGGACATGCGCCCAATGGATGCATGGTAAAACTGCGTTAACATTTTGATTTACATTGTCTGAATTGTGACTGCCACTGAAAAGGGAACAATCAGATTGTGTATATGCTACAATGATCATTCTCTTCTTCCTAATATATAAATGTGGTCTTAAACGTGCAACCACTATGGTAAATGGACAGACATTCCGGATGCATAATATTATAACCCCCCATCGGGAGGGCATCCCCTATTCGCCATCTAGGGGTGTGCAGAGCAGATATGTGGATCGGGTTTCCCTGCAAACCGTCACCAGTAGCCAATAAAATGAATCATGCTTCCAAATCAATTCATATTTCCAAAAACGAATACAGAAAACACTCAGTCTTAATTATTTTTACGTTCAGCAAAATTGTTGTGCAGACATTTGTTTGCTATAAATAAGTATTCTCATTTAATGATTTCATTCGTGGTGCATCGTAGCAAACTCCATCACGCACGGTTACAATATTAAACCACGCATTTACAGACAAAGATGACGATATACCCAGTGACAGTCGTTCATACAGAAATCTTGTTTTCTCGGCATTATTTAACACAAGACATTGTCAACATGATAAAGGTAATAATTACAGGAAGTCGAAAATTAAAAAACAGTGCATTATACAAGTCCCCGTGTTCAAATATTCAATCAACTAGAAATCCGAAAATTGATACGTTAAAACATTATTGTCATTACTTATCTTTTAGCTCAAGATAATTAACCATTAATAAGTATTTTCCGTTTTCCATTATGAATCGATTCTGTTAATCGCGATGAGCCTGTTATATTAATTACCATAATGTACTGGTCCCCGATAATCACATACCAGTAATCAACCAGATCTTCGTGTCAAGAGATCATTTCAATGTTTTCATCATCGAAACACCTCCATAGTTAGAAAATTATGTTCTTAACAGTCGCTTATTCAGGTGAAGATTTTTTATCTGAATATAAACTAAATGAAAACTTGAAGAGAATGCTAAGCAAAAATAAATGCTAAAATACGTATTTAGCTGTCTGATCTTCAATTTATTTTATGTGTTCTGATTGGCTGAATATTATTATACGTTACTTCCATGTTGATTTTGGTAATTATTTGTTAACCCGAAAACTTTATAATAAACATTGCACGGACTTTTCCTGCACGTTTCCTTCATAAGCACAGTAATCATGCAGAGGTTTGTCTAGTGAAACAAATATGGTATAAAAAAAGAATGATTTTACTGTAGAACAAAGGTGAGATAAAAATAAAACAATACAAAACTAAAATGATGAGTAACTGGAGCCCCACCATAAAACCGGAGTTCAAGCCGTGTGCTCGTGAAGACTTAGCAGTTCCTGTTTCTTGTAAGACAACAGTAGTGTTACTCATTGTCAAGTCCGGTGAAAATCTTGTCGGTGAAAGAGGACAGCAATAATATATGTAACGGGCAAAAGATCCATTGTAATTTATGGATATTTCGTAATGGTAAACCACTTCGTGATGAAAACCGTAGAATTTTTTCAGCGATAATTTCAATGTCGGAGTAAGATAGCCATGTTTTAGTATCTTTTGCGTCATCAACTGAGATCTTTGCAGAAAATTCACTTGACACAAACCTATATTATTATAAGTGTAGTGAAACTTTTTGTATCAAATCTTTTGACTTTTAGGGTTCCAGATAAACGCCTCGTCTGCATTAAATGAGATATCTAAATGGTTTATGCATCTTCCGCCTTAAGAACAAGACGCATCGAAAATGTCATGTTCTTGGTACGTAAGAGAATATTTGCAACAACAAGAACAGACAAGTTAGTTAGGAGTGTTCGTTCGTGGTCCGTTGCGAGGCAAAATTGTCGGGACTATTCATATATTTCCATTATTAGTTGTTGAAATCAAAACATCCGTCCATAGGGTTATCCTAGTGACCCCTATCACCAACGTGATGTATTATTTGCAAAGCTGATCTAGTCATGGGTATATTCCTGAAGTACAGCTACACCTGTCGTAGCACTTCCCGGTCCTTTCCTCATTCATGACTTATCACCGGGTTTGTAACTAGAACAACACGAATGGTGCCACTAGGGGAGCAGGAACTGCTTACCCTTCCGGTTTTTAGTGGAATTCGTGTTACTCGACATTTAGTTTTATGTGTATTGTTTTGTAGATCGTTGTTTGTCATTTTTTACTTTTTCTTTTGGCCATTGTGTTATTTGTTCTTTTTCGATTCACTGATTCTGATCACCCCTTTGGTATCTGCAAACTCTTCTTGAATGTTATTAGTCCCCACCACCATCATTTTCAAAACAGTTTTCCAAGCATTGCTGACGTAACCAAGACATTCAGTCGACCTTCTTTAGACGGATGTCTTCCATAGACTACAACACTCATAGTTTGAAATTACCGTCAGTTCATCAGAAAAACAATTACCTTTGTCTTATTATTTTCTCAAATGACTACAATTTCCTTGACATGCAACATGCTAAGCGATTTCTTTTGTCGAAGTGTTCACCCAGCTATTCCGACACCCCATTGTACCGACATAGATAATGTTTTAAATGGCGACGGAAAAACAATCACCATAAAACAACAATTTAGCAATTGTGATTCGTCAGAACAACGTCACATGACCGAACAAGCGGAATGTTTTGTAGATCGTTGTTTGTCTTTTTGTACCTTTTCTTTTGGCCATTATGTTGTCTGTCCTTCGATATACGGATCCTGATTACCCCTTTGGAATCTTCAAACTCTTCTTAACATAATATCATTAAAGTTTACGATATGTTTAAAATGAAAAACAAAATCGTCCTAGTTCTCGACTAAAGATCACTTCTGCCTTGATATCATAAAAGATACCACTTAATGAATATAAAAATCAATATTATTCTAATTATAGGGTTCGTGTATTCTATTTCAATTAATTGGATAAAACGTCGACTATTGTATACGTACATTGTATGTATATTAATATGAGTAATTATATCGTCTGGGTGACTGTTGGCTTTGGATATCGTATATGATTTACGAATTTTGCAAAATTATTCTCAAAAGTCTGATTAATAATATAGTCCTGGTAATTGAAGTTTAAGTTCAAGATTGAAAGTCAATGACTGATTGTTGATGAGGATTCTAGGTCATATATGTAGATCAAGGCTATTTGAGGATTCTAGGTCATATATATAAATCAAGGCTATTCCAGATACGTGTCGGACTGATTGTTGACGAGGATTCTAGGTCATATATATAGATCAAGGTTATTCCAGATACGTGTCGGACTGATTGTTGACGAGGATTCTAGGTCATATATATAGATCAAGGTTATTCTAGGTCATATATATAGATCAAGGCTATTCTAGGTCTATATATAGATCAAGGCTATTCTAAGTCATATATATAGATCAAGGCTATTCTAGGTCATATATATAGATCAAGGCTATTCTAGGTCATATATATAGATCAAGGCTATTCTAGGTCATATATATAGATCAAGGCTATTCTAGGTCATATATATAGATCAAGGCTATTCTAGGTCATATATATAGATCAAGGCTATTCTAGGTCATATATATAGATCAAGGCTATTCTAGGTCATATATATAGATCAAGGCTATTCTAGGTCATATATATAGATCAAGGCTATTCTAGGTCATACATATAGATCAAGGCTATTCTAGGTCATATATATATAGATCAAGGCTATTCTAGGTCATATATATAGATCAAGGCTATTCTAGGTCATATATATAGATCAAGGCTATTCTAGGTCATATATATAGATCAAGGCTATTCTAGGTCATATATATAAATCAAGGCTATTCTAGGTCATATATATAGACCAAGGCTATTCTAGGTCATATATATAGATCAAGGCTATTCTAGGTCATATATATAGATCAAGGCTATTCTAGGTCATATATATAGATCAAGGCTATTCTAGGTCATATATATAGATCAAGGCCATTCTAGGTCATATATATAGATCAAGGCTATTCTAGGTCATATATATATAGATCAAGGCTATTCTAGGTCATATATATAGATCAAGGCTATTCTAGGTCATATATATAAATCAAGGCTATTCTAGGTCATATATATAGATCAAGGCTATTCTAGGTCATATATATAGATCAACGCTATTCTAGGTCATATATATAGATCAAGGCTATTCTAGGACATACATATAGATCAAGGCTATTCTAGGTCATATATATAGATCAAGGCTATTCTAGGTCATATATATAGATCAAGGCTATTCTAGGTCATATATATAGATCAAGGCTATTCTAGGTCATATATATAGATCAAGGCTATTCTAGGTCATATATATAAATCAAGGCTATTCTAGGTCATATATATAGACCAAGGCTATTCTAGGTCATATATATAGATCAAGGCTATTCTAGGTCATATATATAGATCAAGGCTATTCTAGGTCATATATATAGATCAAGGCTATTCTAGGTCATATATATAGATCAAGGCCATTCTAGGTCATATATATAGATCAAGGCTATTCTAGGTCATATATATATAGATCAAGGCTATTCTAGGTCATATATATAGATCAAGGCTATTCTAGGTCATATATATATAGATCAAGGCTATTCTAGGTCATATATATAGATCAAGGCTATTCTAGGTCATATATATAGATCAAGGCTATTCTAGGTCATATATATATATCAAGGCTATTCTAGGTCATATATATATATCAAGGATATTCTAGGTCTATATATAGATCAAGGCTATTCTAGGTCTATATATAGATCAAGGCTATTCCAGATACGTGTCGTCCACACTAAATTATAAATTGAATGAATAGCTACGTGTTTATTACTATCACTGAGCCGACTCCTCTTCTTGTGGAGTATTAGTTTCGGTGGGTATCATTCACCCAGTAGTGTCAGTGCTTCTTGAATTTACAGTTCCACAATACTATGACTATTATTAAGTCTAAGGTGCTCCTCCCTTAGATGTAGTTAATATTTGCAGCGTTTGGTTATGATGCTTAGGTTCTTTCGTTTTCTTGGTTCAAGCGACTTTTAAATCATTTAGTTTTCCAGTGCTTTGACTATGAGCGTACGTGATGATAGTTATTCCACAAACGCGTCGTGCGCATTAAATTGGATATCTGCGTTTTTATTTGCATGTTTGACCTTTGGGGTTTTTAGGACTTATTTGAAATATAAAACGAAACAATTAAGTCCTGGATTTTGATCTACATACATTCTATTAGTCAAATAAATGTATTGACAGGAGATTGACATGTGTTAGTGTTGTTGCAACCGCTTCTGTTTCACTTACAAAATCCCCATCGAAATTAATTGATAAACAAAAAATGTATCTATTATTGAAACCCTAAGGTGATCACTACATTGGCTTCACAATCATTTTATAGTATAAGCTGTGGTCGTTATTGAAGGCTCTACTGTTAATGTGGAACGTAGAACGGTCTTAAAGACATGTTCCGTTACTTTCATTTGAATCTAGGTCTAACTTTGGATGGTTTCCCATAAAACTAGTTCGACTCCGCCACTTTTCATTTAAGTACCTGTACAAAGTCATGAAAGTCTGCAGTCATATATTTGTGTGTTAGGTGTATCTATTTTTCCTATATCTACAAGTTATCTATTGGATTCTGGAATGTTCCGACAGTGTGGTATGTTTTAAATTGTATGTCCATTTACATCCAATCTTTCTTACTAATAGTAGTTGTAACTCCAG